>PCDI01000003.1:2998228-3214003 GCA_002778195.1 Raffaelea ambrosiae | reverse complement strand
ATCTACCAGCGCAGGTACTACAAGAAAGCCGAGGACGACAACCTGGAAAAGAGGGAGTCAGAAAGGGAGCCAATCTACCAGCGCAAATCCTACAAGAAAGACGAGGACGAAAGCCTGGAAAAGAGGGAGCCTCATTCAGGCTTGGAGCACTACGGGTTCGATGATTATAAGACGGGATTTTAAGATGGTTGGGGGCGAAGAGTAGTCACAGAAAGCCAAGGCAATGGCGTACACAATCTGGACGATCTGGATGGGTGGGACGACAATGTATTGCGCATATTGAGGGTATGGCGATTCACGGACGGGCAACTATTTTCTGGGCTCCAGCTGGGAAACATGCCGTGTCAACCGTGTCATTCATTTGATTGTTTTACCGGCCTGATTAGGTTTTTTTTGGTCCCCGTCCTTGGGGTTTTCCCTAGTCTTCGTGCAAATGCAAAGGCCCTTTTATGATCACAAAGAAGTCTACCAATGCGACAGTGAAAGAACAACAAATACAATAGAGAGAGAACAAGAAAATGAAGAAGAGGAAAAGAGGGCGGTCGGTCTGGGCAGCCCCCAATCTCGTCAGCTGGCCGCAACAATCTCGGCACACGGCCCGCTCCCGCAGGTCAGCTTGCTGAAACTGACAGACGGCGTTGTGTCCGTGTTTAGGCCGGGTTGTGGAGCGAGACCCACCCAAAAGCAGGGAACGGTTTTGTCTGGAGACTAGAACAGCCCGAGCCAGCTACGGTGTAAGTGGAAGGTATGTTGGCAATTCTGGAACTAGGCCCAGTCGATAGCCTTATTGAGGATGGCGGCATCCTTCATAGTCTCTTCTAGGGGATGTTGCCTCTGGCACCAGATGCTCTCCGGGTGTGATGAAATAGTAAATACCCTGCAGCTGAGGGGCAGCCTTGAACATGATAGGCAGCTGCTGCATTCCCATAGACCGACACAGCTGCGCTTGCAAAAGCTTGGCCTGCCCGTTCTCGCCCCCAATATGGGACAGGGAGCCCGAGGGACCAGAGGGTGGCCCGCGCCCACAAATGCTTGTTCTGCTCACTGGGAGCATGGACACATGGTACAAGACCCTGGTAGAAGACCGCCTCTTTGCTCTCGTGAACATACGCTGGTGGCCCTTTGCCTTGCTTGGGCCAATTGGGTCCTACATGGCAAACGAATGGTTGCTTCTGCTTTCGTAGACCATTATGGTGGCAGCGGCCCCAGCAGAATGTCTACTTGGAATCACTATCTCGAACACATCGTGGACAGTTTGCCACCTTCCTGATTTATAAAGGACTTACTTCTCTTATCTACACGAGCCATAGATGCATCATGAACGTCATCTTGCATATGTCAAGCGACTGCCAGATAGCGTCATGCAGAGGCACACGGACGCAGACTAAAGGCGAACAACATTTGCGCAATCGACGCACACTAAAGGCTAACAACTTTCGCACAATCGTCATTCGTTCCTCGTTCCGGCCCATCCCTATCCATTTACGCACTCGAGAGCAACGCTATATAGACATAACAAATCCCATTGTTCAAAAACATTCAAAATTGGGTGATGGAGTTGGGCATTTGCTTTTCAGTAGAGCGTGCACGTCATTCCTTTCCGCCTTTCCGTGCGATCTTTTCTTTTCGAAACAGACCAGGTCCCGACCCCGCCCACCCTTCTCGCTCTGCTCGTTTTCTACTCGTTCCCCGCCAGCCCCTACGCATAGGTCTCCCCTCGGAGCCAGCGCAGCAGCATGTCGAGGGCCGGCCCCGGCTGGTCTTGCGGGACCATGTGGCCGGAGCCGTCGATGGTCAGAAAGGTGAAGCGGGACTTGCGGTCGTTGTCGCCCATCTGGATCGACACCTCCTTGAAGCGGCCGACCTCGACGCCGTCGTGGTACCACGGCCGCATGCTCTGGGCGTTGAAGGCGGCCTGGCCCTTCCAGACCATGTCGCTGGCCCACTGCAGGTTGCCGGCGGTGTTGCAGGCGAGGTCGAGGTTGCCCTGGTAGACGAGCACGTCGACGCCGGCGGCGAGCAGGGCCAGGACCTGGGGCTGGGTGGAGATGGAGACGTCGGCCGAGGCGGAGAAGGCGCGGGCGACGGCGTCCGAGGCGATGTGGTACTTGTCGACGGCGGCGGGCACGCCGAGGGCGGCGCGGACGGGGGGCTGGTTGAGGTAGGTCTCGATCCAGGCGACCTGGGGGTAGCAGAAGTCGTCGACGACGCAGGGGGCGGTGATGTCGAAGCGGTTGCGGCCGCCCTTGTAGGACTCGCCGTCGTAGTGGACGACGACGCCGTCCCAGCAGAAGGACTCGGCGGCCGCGCACACGGCCGGGTCCGGGTAGCTGTAGCAGATGCGCATGAGGGCCTGGCAGCGCGGGAGGTTCTCGGCTATGATGTCGCAGCGCGTCGCGTTGAAGACGGGCGCGGCGACGCCCGGGTTGGTCGTGCACAGCGTCTCCCAGTAGCCGTAGGCGGCGTAGACGGGCGAGAAGTAGCCGTTGCCGACGAGGACGGACTGGAGGCGCACCTGCGGCCGGCGCGGGTACAGCGCGTTCTTGCGCAGGATCTCGGCGCCCAGCACGGGCTCGTAGTGGCCGCCGTAGCTCTCGCCGGTGATGTAAAAGTCCCGGTCGCGCAGCGCGGGAAACACCTGCGTCGTGAACAGCTGCAGGAACAGATGCAGGTCCTCGGCCGCCGTGAACGACGTGGCCGGCACCGGCTCGCCCTCGTCCAGGTACGAGAAGCCCACGCCGGCCGGCTGGTCCACAAACAGCAGGTTGGCCGCCTTGTTCCAGCCGTACTCGTTGTACGTGGTGCCCGTGCCGTTCTCGCTGATCAGGCAGGGGCCCAGCTCCTCCAGCATCCCCAGCAGGCTCGAGCCGCCCGGCCCGCCGGTCTGCCACAGCACGAGCGGGTCGCGGTCCGGCGCGGTGCGGCTCTCAAAGTACCAGAAGAACAGGTGCTTCGGCCCGACGTCCAGCCAGCCCGTGTACTGGGCCACGCGGGCATCGCAGAGCGTGTCGTTTTGCTGCCGGCGGATGCGCACCGCGTGGTCGGGCGAGTAGTCGCTCTGGAAGACCCGGTAGGCGCTGACGTCCTCGGCGTCGACGTCGACGTTGACGTCGACGTCCGCATGGGCTGCCCGCAGCGGGACCTGGGACGAGGCCAGGGCGGCCGCCGTCACCAGGGCCAGGCCAGGAAGCAGTCTCATCAGCCTCATCAGTCTGGTGATGAAATGGAAATGCGATTTTGAATGCCGTGTAGTCGTACCTCTCCTCTGTGCAATTCAATCAAGCGATCAGGGCCTACAGCCAACAGGAAGAGCAAGCAGGAAGTGGGATGTCTGCACGACAGTCTGCGCGACAGGCAAGACGGGAAAATAGGAAACAACCCGGATGGTTGACGATGTTGAGTGCTGGCGCCTGATGTGCTTATTGATAGCGTGACGCTGCAGCGGGGCCAGTCGCTGAGGAACAGAGGGCACGGACGTGCTTACTGGGGCGTACAGCGGGCAATCCAGCGGGCAATCCACCTTCTGCGACCGCCAATGACAAGCGTGCTCCCGGTGTCGGGTGCGGCTTACTGTGTGCTGCAGGCCAACCGGATTCGGAAGGTGTGAACGGCCAAGTAAATACGGGAGAATGTATGGCCGTTCTTTCTCTATTCGATACAACTGTTCGACACAATAGAGGCATATCGTGTCTCTTTTGCTTATGAACCGGTCAAGCTGCGATCTTCTTCTGCTACTTGGTGCTGTGGAGGAGATTATGGTTCTGTCTACAATATGGCGGTTGCCCATCACACTCACCTGCTATGCTCGTGCCAGAACGGCCGTGGCTCTGTCGACGACGAGCTCCAGCACGCGCAAACACTCGGCTGCCTCAGACCTGTCGCCGTTCTCGAGGGCCTCGTGGAGGGCTGGGAAGGCGACGCCGTCGTAGCCGAGCCAGAGGCCGGGTGCGAAGATCTGTCTGTCAGTGATGCGATTCTGTGTCTGTGGTCTGCGACGGTGGTCTGTGGCTGTAGTTTGTTTTGCTTGGCTCACCTGATGTCGGTACCACGGCCTCCCGCGGAGACCCTTGTCTGACAGAAAGGCCCTCTCCAGCTGGATCATGGCCTGGTTGAGCGACTCAAGACGAGTGTCAAGACGAGTGTCAAGACGAGTGTCAAGACGAGTGTCCGCACTGTCCGCAGAATACCGCGCCGTCTGCGCATCAAAGGCCGTGGCTGCTTCGCCAAACCGCCCAACCGCCGCTTCCAGTCTTGCGCAGTCGACCTGGTTCTTTCCGGCCAGGACGGCGATGCTCGCCACGTTCTTGGCCAGGGCCTCGGCGTAGTCCCGCGTGCCGAACGGAATCAGCCGCGTGCCGGCCAGCTGCACGGTCACCAGCCCCCACAGGCGGGCCATGGCCAGGTGCTTGCGGAAGCCGACGTCGCCGAACTTGTCGACCCAGTAGTAGCTGTCGTAGTTGGAGTGGTAGGGGTAGACGCCGGCGCCCTGCTGGTTGAAGAGCATGTCGACGGAGGGGATGCCGAGGTGGTGGTAGAAGGCGGTGTAGTCGCTGCCGGTGCCCATGAGGGCGAGCTGGGGGCGCGTGGGCAGCTGGCAGTCGTCGTCGTCGTCGTCGTCGTTCTTCCTGGTTCTCTCCTTCTTCTGCAGATCGGCCAGCCAGTCGTCGTAGACCGTCTTGCTCGCAAACAGCGGCGACGGCACCTGCTGCGTGGCGGACCGCAGGACCGCTCCGAGAAGCGGACTGCCCACGGCCCCCAGGAAGCGGCCGCCGTTGGTGGCCTCGTCGACGTTGAGATAGGCGACGCAGTTGCGGGCGAGGTCGTCGGCGTGGTCCTCGACCCACTCGGTGGACCCGACGAGACCGTACTCTTCGTTGTCCCACGAACAGAGGATGCTGCCGACGTTTAGTGAGATTGTGCGTAGCGAGGAGATCTTCGAGGGTGTCTGGGCATGACGCACATCTTTCTGTAGGGCTTCCATCCCTGGCTCGTCAAGGTGCCTAGTCCTCGGGCCACCTCGTTCATGGCTGTCGAGCCAGATACCGGGTCTATGGCTCCACAGCACCAGGAGTCGTGATGGTTGCCGAGGACGATGCTCTGTTCGGTCTCGCCGTCGAGAGTGCCGACCACGTTGTAGATGGGGGCATATTTGAAGGTGCCTTATTCGTCAGTTTTTATTTCTCCGGTACGTCTTTGGGTTTTAAAAATTCATATAATTGATTCCCTTTGTCTTCTTTCTTCTTTCTTCTTTCTTCTTTCTTCTTTCTTCTTTCTTCTTTCTTCTTTCTTCTTTCTTCTTTCTTCTTTCTTCTTTCGTTTTTCTTTTTTCTTCTTCTTTTCTCTTCTCTTCTCTCCCCTCCACTTACCATGACTCGACAATGACACCTTGACTGTGCTTGGCCCCGTCCAGTAGCCTACTCCCTCGATCTCTCCTTGCCATCCGGCCGTCGACTGGCTCATCTCCTCCGCACTGTGTCCCAGCCCCTCGAGCGCCCGCAGAAACGGCGTCGCATCCGCATACGAGACGGGCAGCGAGGGAATCCGCGGGATGGCGTGGTGCGGATCCAGCCTCTGGGTGCCGTCGCCCGGCAGACTCGGATAGCCCGGCGTGCTGGGATCGCCGACGGCCACCGAAAAGAAGTCGACGCTGCCGCGCTGGATCGACGACGGGTGCCGGGCCGGGCCGTGCGGGAATGCCTTGTGGCCGTTGCGCACGGTATATTCTCCGTCCTCCTGCGGGTCGTTGTAGAGGACGACGCCGACGGCGCCGTGCTGCTCGGCGGCGCGCACCTTGAGCCCGCGGAAGATCTGGCCGTACTTGCAGAGGACGACCTTGCCGCGGACGGCGACGCCGGCCCGAGCAAGGGCGGCAAAGTCGGCCGGGGTGCCAAAGTTGGCGTAGACGAGGGGCGCCGAAACGTCGCCGTTGGCGGCGAAGCCGTGGAAGGCCGGGAGGCCGCGCGACGGCGCCGACGTGGGGTCCTCGGGCAGCTCGTCCTCCTGGAGGCAGGCGGCATAGGCGACCGAGCTGTGGTCGTGGTCGTCATCGTCGGGGGCGTGCAGCACCAAGGAGGTCGACTCGGGGAAGTTCTGGAGAACGTCGTAGCGGACGAGCACCGAGGGGATGCCGTAGGACTGCCAGAGGTCGCAGATGCGCTGGGCGTGGGCCTCGTCGCCGGCGAGATGGGCGCGCTCGCTGTAGAGGCGGGACCACTGCCGCAGGAGACCGGTGTCCGGGGCCTGGAGCATGAGCCGCTCGGCGTCTTTCTGGCGGACGTCTGTGATTTGCATGGCTGGTGGACTGTTGGCTGCAGGCGGTCACTACAATGTGCATGTTCCTATTCGCTGCAAGCTGTACAATGCGAATGCTACTCCTGCCTGCTGTATTATTAGAGTCTGCTGCCCGCAACCAGTTCGTGCAGCAAACCATGTGTCATTGCATTGGTTCAGAACCCTTGCGATCCGATAAGGACCCGCTGGGAGTATGGGGAGACTGCCCGTTTGATACCAGAGGATGTCCGCTCACCGTGATGTCAGGCCTGCTTACCCATGACGAGTCTCCATACAAGTCAGGAAGTGGTGGGCTTTTTTTTTGGGTTCGGCGCAGGAGACACGGCGGAAGATGGCCGCGTTTGGCATCGTTTCCTGGAAATCTTCCCCATAATATTGCCGGGGCCACCACGGTAGTAGTAACTAGCTTTTAGTGGACTCTTTGGTGGACTCTTGGTGGATCCTTCGTCTACACTACGCTAACGCTAGCAAACGCCTTTGGCTGACGCTCCCCGAACTCGTCTGCTGTTCTTGACTCTCCTGCTTGTGTCACTCGCCGCACACGTCCATGATCAACCGCACAAAGATGCGCACGCAGTCCAAGTAGTCGGCAATGTCCACCTTCTCGTCGGGCCGCGTGTTGTACTTGCCGCCGGGCCCGCACACAATCCCCTGCATGCCCAGCTCCTTGTACAGGTGCCCGGCGTCGGACCCGTAGAAGCACGTCGGCGCCAGCACGCCCGTTGGCTGTTTCGTCTGGCGGACGTCGTAGTAGGCCTGGTTCAGCGAGGCCACGAGCGGGGACGCGGGGTCGCACGCAAAGGCCGGCATCGTCGGCTCGAAGCGCTGGGCCAGCTCGACTTGCATGCCGGGGTACTGGGCCGCGACGTCCTCGAGGACGGCCCGGAGGTCGGCCATGACGTCCTCCTGGGTCTGCCCGGGTGCATAGCGGGCGCTCCCGGCAAGCCGGCAGACGTCGGCGACCTGGGACGGCCGCCACTCGGCGAGCTCGCGGCCGACGGCGCCGTGGACGATGCCGACGAGGCAGCGGTTGCAGCGGCGGTGGTCCTCCGACTGGGCGCCGCGGAAGACCAGGCGGTCGAGCCGCGGGATGGCCTCGCAGGCGGCCAGGATGGCGTCCGAGGCCTCCTCGCAGGCCGACATGTGGCGGGTGACGCCGATCAGCGACGCCTCGAAGACCAGGGCCTCGGCGTGCATGGTGATGGCCCGCACGTCGGACGGCTCGCAGTTGACAAAGTAGTCGGCCGTGTCCCGGGTGATGCGGCCCTGGCTGATCAGCGCCTGCGTGCCGACGCCGCCCTGCAGCTCGCCGACGACGTAGGTCAGCACGACGTCGGCCCGGGGCCGCCAGCCGTGGCGCAGGAGCGTCTGCACGGCGCAAAAGTAGGCGGCACAGCCCGATTTCATGTTGCTGACGCCGATGCCGTAAATGAACGCGTCGTCGACCTTGCCCTCCCAGGGATCGACGGTCCAGCCCTCGGACACGGGGTTGGTGTCGAGGTGGCCGTTGAAGAGCAGCTTGCGGGCGGGCGACGAAGACGGCGAAGACGAAGCGGACGTGCGGGGAGAGGCCGAGCCGGCCTGTCCCCGCCAGGTGCCGACGACGTTTTGGCGACGGCCCTCGTCAAACGGGCAGATCTCGGTGTCGAGGCCGAGGCCCGTCAGCGCATCCGCCATGAACTGCGTCACGGCAATCTCGCCATCCGTCTGCGAGTAGCTCTTGAACTGGACGAGCCTCGACAAGAATGCGAGGCATTCTTTCTCGTCAATGTCGACCTGCATCACGACGAGGAGAGGCTATGGAACGGCAAGGAAGGGGGCACTGGTGGCACTGGTGGCACTGGTTGCTTGTCGGCCGTTGCTGCGCTCGACACGGTGACTACGCAGTACGGCTGCTGCTGTCTGCGTACACGCGAAGCAAGCACTGATAAGAGGCTAAAACGTGGACTGATGGGGGGGGCCGACTGCAACTGTCGATGGATGCTGCTGGTGGTGTCAGCCAAAGCGGATACGCGTAACAAGCTGAGCTGCTCATGCGATCCACTGAACCGGGCCGGCAGTCGGATTGGCTTTCTTATCTTGGCAGAGCACCTTCCTTCGGCAGAAACAGACATCCGACCGGCCATGCTTGTCTTGGGGGTGGGTGAACATGGCATATGTGAAGCAGATGTAGGCACGTGCAGGTATATGTATGCCAAGGCGGCTTGTCACCTATCCAGAGATAGTCGACCGCCGACAGCAACCATATCTAGCTTTTTTTTGTTTGTTTATATTTTTTGTTTCGTTTGTCTTGGTTTGGTGTGGTTGTTTTGCCAAAAAAAAACAAAGAACATGTCCCACGACATCACCACGGCGCCCACAGTCGTCGAGCCGGTGGGCGTGTCCGACGTCGACCGGGAAAGGCTGGCAAAAACGGCCGTGGCCGACGAGAACTACGACCTCTTTGACGACCACGCCCAGCAGCCCGTCTCCGAGGCCGCGTCCAAGGCTGTCTGCCGCAAGATCGACCGCCGCATCCTGCCGCTCATGTGCGTCATGTACGGGCTCAACTACGTCGACAAGGTGGCCATGGGCTGGGCCGTGCTGTTCGACTTCCGGGCCGACCTGCATCTGCACGGCGACCAGTACGCCTGGGGCAGCGCCATGTTCTACTTTGGCTACCTCGCCGCCCAGTACCCGGCCAACTACGTGCTGCAGCGCTGCCAGACCGGCCGCGTGATCGCCGTCATGGCCCTGGCCTGGGGCGCCCTGATGCTGGGCCACCTCGGCCTCCGCAACTTTGCCGGCCTCATGGTGATCCGCTTCCTGCTCGGCGTGGCCGAGTCCGTCGTGACCCCCGGCTTCGTCCTCTACACGTCCATGTTCTACACGCGCCAGGAGCAGGTCCTGCGCACGATGCTCTGGGGCTGCATGCAGGGCCTGTTCTCCATTGTCGCCTCGCTGCTCTCGTACGGCCTCGGCCACATCACCAACACCGCCCTCCGGCCCTGGATGTACATCTTTCTGGTCCTGGGCCTGCTCAGTCTGGTCGCCGGCGCCACCTGGCTCGCCATCATGCCGCACACCCCCGGCACCGCGGCCTTTCTGGCGCCCGAGGAGCGGGTCGTCGCCGTCCAGCGCGTCGCCGCCAACATGATGGGCATCAAGAGCTTCCAGTGGCAGCCCTACCAGATGTGGCACGCGCTGCGCGACGTCAAGACCTGGCTGATCCTCGCCTTTGTCTTTCTGACCATGCTGCCCAACGGCGGGCTCACCAGCTTCGGGTCCCTCGTCGTCGCCGGCCTCGGCTTCGACCAGTTCCGCACCCTGCTCATCGGCCTGCCCTCGTCCGTCGTCAGCTCCGGCAGCATGCTCGTCTGGGGCCTCTTCTCCATCCGCTACCACCAGCTGCGCACCTACGGCATGATCCTGCCCATGCTGCCGGCCATCGCCGGCATCGCCGCCGTCTACGGCACCATGTACACCGACGCCAACAAGTACGGCCGCGTGGTCGCCTACTGGCTGATCAACTCGTATGCGGTCACGTGGCCCTTCCTCCTCACCATCATCGGCCAGAACATTGCCGGCCACACCAAGCGCGCCACCACCAACGCCATGATGCTCGTCCTCTTCGCCACCGGCAACATCGCCGGCCCCTTCTTCTTCCGCTCCCAGGACGCCCCCGGCTACGTGCTGGCCATCGCCGCCATCCTCGTCTGCTTCTGCCTCGCCTTCTTCTGCGCCATCGCCCTGCGGCTGTACATGACCTGGGAGAACCGCCGGCGCGACCGTGTCTACGGCACCGTGGCCACGACCGAAGAGCGCGTCGACGGCATGCGGCTGGGCATGTACGACAAGACGGACCTGGAGAACCACGAGTTCCGCTATGTGCTGTAGTTCTGTAGTGCTGTAGTGGCGGCTGAGGCAGACGGTGCCTGATGGATGGTACCCGGAACGTAATGTAGTTCGTGCTGGCATTCGGTGCTCAATTCGATCTTGTTGCAAATCATTTGTTTCAGTGGCTGTGATTTCTCCCCTTGTTGTGACTTGCTTGGCCGGTGTTGCAGACCCGCCTGCACTCGACGACGACAGACGGCAATGGGAACAACAGTGGAGGTGGAACCACAAGCCCCCGTGGAACAACGGACAATCCGGTCTTGTTGCCATGCTCTAGATCCGGGGCGCAAACCAATGAACCTCGTCTTGCGCCGAGCCGTTGATCTTGGACCAAGAATTGCTGTGGCATCCTTGGATAACTGGGTTTTACATAAAGGCAATTGGACTTTATTGACCAATTACACCTTCATTTGCACCTACTGTGAAAACTGCTACGGGGCTACCGGCAGAAGGGCCACGACGGATGCCGACCCAAAGTCAGCAGTCGTACTCTTTTCATCCGTGTTGCTGGTCGAATGGTCTCTGAAACAGGTTAGATTGGCGAGCGGAACGCGCGGGCCAGCCCACAAAACCCAGGAAGTCCACAGACGGCTCCACGCACGGCTCTACGGACGGCGCTGTCCTAGCTTCGTAGCTCGGTTCGCGCAAAATAATCTGTCCGAGGCCGCCGACCTTACAGGAAACCGAGCTCCATGTCCGGCTTCCATATAAAATCTGCTGCGCTCCCCCGAGACGCACGACTGCTACTGCCCATCAACACAACCTCCATGTGCTCTCGCTGACATCTACAAATTTTTACGCGACACACACCTTGCCTCCCCTGGCCAGACATCTGCTCATAATGCATCCCCTGCGTGCCGAAGACGTGGAGAGCATGATCACGGACTTGTTCAACGGTCCGGAGGAGTCGTATCAGGCCGCTTTGGACAGGTGGTTCAGCCCAGACTACATGCAGGTCACGGACGGACATGTCTCCGACTATGATGGGTTTGTCGCCCATGCCACCAAGCTGCGCAGCATCGTCAGCGCGATATCCGTCGAGGTGGTGTTCCTGTGCCAAGAGGACAACAAGCTGTCGGACCGCCACATCATTCGCCTCGAAAAGAAAGACGGCAGCAAGGCGGTACTCGAGGTTCTCATGCTGGCAGAGCGGGACGACCAAGGCCGGATGCTGCGAATCTGGGAGACAGCAAGGACCGTGGAAGGCGAGAAAGCATCCGAGGAGCTCGCCCGGGTGCGTTGAGTTTCCAGACGAACTGGTCAAAAAGCAGCAAAACACCACCCCACACCAGTTCGGTTCTCACCGAAGAAGGGAACATCAAAATCCGGCGTGGGACACTACACTGATAAGAAACTCCAGTCTCTTTGGCTGCGGCATCGTCAGGGAACGATTTCTTTGTACGCAGGTTCCATACGGGGTCGGAAAACATACTGCGAGTCAGAACACCCTTTTCAGTGAAGAGATGTATTTTTTTTTCAAGCTTGTCGGTTCACAAAACTAAGGTTCATATAAAATACTGGATACAATGTATTAAAATTATAAATTATCAATAAAGTATCATGTCCACGGTAACATGCCAAAGCCAGCTATGAACGAACTGTTCGAAAACACAAAGTCCTGTGAGAGAACAACTCCCCTGACATTGTATCCTGTATATATACTTGTGCCGGCTCTTCCATCACTGGCTGTCAGCCTGGGCGTCCCCGATGATGACATCGCTGGCCTTTTCGGAAACCTGGTACAGGGGCAAGACAATGTAGTAGCCGGGAATCTTGGGGAACACGCTGGCATCCACAACACGCAGGCCTTCGGTGCCGCGCACCTTGAAGTCGCTCGTCAGCACCGCATTCGGGTCGTCGTCGGCGCCAATGGCACACGTGCACGACGCGTGGTGGCCCCACGCCTCGTTCTGGATAAACTGCTTCACGGCCGCCTCGTCGCTGACGTTGGTGCCGGGCCACACCTCGTCAAAGTCGCCGTTGAGCGGAACGACGGTGCGGAAGGCCTTGCGGCCAAACTCCAGCCCTTCGTAGGCGGCCTGCAGGTCGAGGTCCGCCTCGCCGTTGCCATTGACGCCCGTGTCAAAGTAGTGGAAGTTGATCACGGGCGTGTCGCGGGGGTCGGCCGAGCGCAGCGTGACCGTGCCGGCGTTGTTGCGGCTGTGGGCCTTGAGCACGATCCAGGCCCAGTGGCGCGCGTCCTGGAGCGAGTCGGCGGCGTAGCCGGGGAAGTAGCCGACGAAGCGCGCGGGCGCGCCGGAGACCAGCACGTCCGGCTCGTCGTCGATCGCCGCCGCCGACGTCTTCATCACAATGGCAATGGCAATGCCGTTCGTGCCGTAGACCCCGCGCGTGATGGGGTCGATGCCGGCCTGGTAGCGCTGGAGGCACGGGTCGTCGGCCGTCTGCAGAAAGGTGCAGTCGGACGTGATGGCAAAGTCGGTCTCCGATATGCCGGCCACGGTCACTTCGTAGCGGTCCTGCATGTTGCCGCCCACGCCGGGCAGGTCGACGAGGGTCGGAATGCCAAAGCGGTCGAGCTCGGCCCGGGGGCCGATGCCGCTGAGCTTCAAGAGCTGGGGGGTGTTGAAGGAGCCCGCCGCGACAATCACTTCCCGCGCCGCGGTGACAGACCCGGAGCCGGTGACGGTGGCCGAGTCCGAGCGAGGGTCGGCTCGGTACAAGCTCGCGCCTTCCAGATAGTCGATGCCCACCGCGCGGGGCTTGTCGCCGCTCTCGTCAAAGAGGATTTTGGTGACCTGTCAAGAAGGGTGGGTTAATTCATGCCTGTCCTGCAACGGACGTTCCCCAAGGGCCGCAAGCAAAAAAATGGCCAAGAGACATACCAGAGTGTCGAGCTTGATGTCGAGGTGGTACTTTCGGTTGCCAGAATCATCCACCGCGTTGGCCGTGTTGAGGATCAAGTCGCGCGGACCGCCGCGCACGTTGTCCTCCATGGCCAGAGGCACCTGGTACAGGCCGGTCGGGATGACTGCGCTGGGCGCATTGATGTCTCGGAGCAGGACCTGGGCGAGGCCCCCGACGGTGGACAGCACGAGGCCGAGCAGGCTCTTGCCCATGGCCGTGGCGGCGGCGATGATCAGCGACAGCAGCTTGAGATCTTCCACGACGAGGGACAGCGAGGTGAGAGACGTGGTGAGCCAGCCGGAGTAGCCGTGGCCGACAATGCTGCTGGGCAGGTAGCGATTCTTCTCGAGCCGCTCAAAGTACGTGCGCATGTTGTCGGCGCTCCACGAGTGGTCGCCCGTCAGACGGGCGATATAATTCCAGTCGTTGTCGGATGCTTGGACGGTGATGAGGGCATTGTGCCGGGAGCAGCCGCCGAGGGTTCCGGCACGCGGGTACAGAATGCCGAGGGGCTCCGCATCCGCCGGAGGCTCGAGGCCGACGTACAGACTGCCGTCCGACTTGCGGTAGGTCATCTTGGAGTCGTTCTTCTGTCGTTCCACGTCGGAGTAGTGGTTGACAAAGTAGTCCCACTTGGTGTCCTCGAACTCGGTGGAGAAGAGATGCATCGCGGGGACGGACTCTGTGAGAGCATCACCAGAATCGCCCCCGGCGTCGACAAGCAGCACCTTGTAGCCCGCCACGGCAAGGTTGGCCGCCAGCGGTCCGCCTCCGGGCCCAGCGCCCACAACGATGTAGTCGTAGACGTCGACCGTCTCATTGGTGGACCGCTTGGGGTTGGAGGCATGGCCGTGAACGTGCGATCTCTTTGTTGGCCACGGCACATGTCTGCAGGGAAGTCGTGTCAGTGATGGTCCGTCCCAGTCTCGCGCTCCTAGCAGAATCAGGGAACGATCTTACGCGGCGGAAGAGAGTTCCAACACGGCTGCCAGAACAGCGAGAGTCGGGAAGGCCCTCATCTTTGCGGGTGTTCAATGGTCGATATGAATGAAACTGCTACACAAGTGAGAATACGACGTGCAAGCCAATGGACGCTGCTGTTCAGTCGTTGGGCGGGCGGATGTTGTCAGTCTTGCATCGCTCGGCTGTGGTATATATGCGAAACCTCTCTCCTGGGCTGATTGAGGAGCTGGTACGAGAAGGCCAGGGCCATTTGTGAAGTCTGCTCTGCCAGCCGTTTGCATCTCGTTGTGTCCGACTAAAATTACTTACAGCTCCCATGCCTGTACCCACTTCACGAGCGGACAATTTCATGTTCGAATTAGCGGTCATGACCAGACACGGCAACTGTACGACACTGAAAACGGGGAACAAAACTAGATAGATTCAGGGGACTGTGGGTGCCGAGTTCTACGTGTCATTTTTGCTCCACTCGCTAATCAGACGTCTGCGTAGACGGCCGTTGCCAAGCTGCCAGTTGCCATTGTGTCTGGTAGCATTGGCGCAACCCGCTGCAAAGCTGTGGCCGTTGGTGTTGTGGCAGGACAAGGCGCTGGTCTTTTTCCACGTCCCACTGGCAAATGAAACAATCAACATGCCATGAAATGGCCTCGCGCCAGACAGAGCACCAGCAATAAGGAAGGATCGACAGGAGACGGGAACGCATAGCTATTGTCGAGGGCGATGCTGTTCGGTTCCCTGCAGGCGGAAATGTATTTTCTCTCTTTCGGCGCCCGTGTGGCTTTTCCCCCTTTTCCTAAACGGTGTAGATCACCGTTCCGTCGAGGCGGTTCCGTGCCGTACGGGTCTGGTGTCACCCCTGCCACTATAGCAGTATCGCATTCCCAGGCAAGTTTTGACCGCAAACATTACGGTTGCCAGGCATAAGGAAGAAGCTGCAGGCTTGAAGTTTGAGTGGATTTGAGCAAACGAGGAGAAAAAACACTCATGTCAATGTGGCTCTCTATAGGAAAATGGGATTGGGAAATACAGCAAGTTCACAAAGCTAAACCGGAAGTTTTTTACAAGAACAATCTAAGAATGACAAGGCCAAAAATCATCAAAAATGCGGCCATGTTGCAGACCTGCCATAGACTGACAAGTGCACGAATCATGGGAGCAAATGGGGCCCTGCCTCTAAACCGACTCCCGCGGTTGAGTGGGTTCTTTTGCACCGGTGTTGATGGAATGGCCGTCGTTCGACCCCGGCAGGTTCGTGAGCTCGACATCTGATGAATGGGGGCCAGGTCCCGTCGGAGTGACAACCCACTCCTCTCTGACGTGGACCTCGATTTGTCCACCCGGCCCCTTGGGAAACGTGCCTGATATCTCCTTGCTTCGCATGTATTCGGACCTGGTCCGGTTGGTGCTCTTGAATGTGCGCGGGAACAAGTGGCCCAGCAGGCTCCGAATGGTTGGCAAGCAAGCACAGATGACCCCTACAGGGACTTCGATCGTGCTCCAATACCCGATTTCCGTGTAGTCCTCTACGTGGCATGGATTAGCTGGGGACCCGGAGAGAGAAACGGAGACGTGGACGTACGCGTGGTGTTTTCAGAATGCGTGCCGTATTTAGCCAATGATGTCAGGCGAAGAATGCTGACAATGGTGACACTATCAGGCTGTTAGCGGGCTCGCATCCTCCATTTTCCCCGTGTAAAACAGGAGCTGGCCACGACGTACAAGAAACCGAGACAGAACATAAACAGCACCTGGGCCTTCTTCCTCAGAGAGAGATTGAGCTGGGCGAGCTCGGGCAGCGGCAAGAGGAGCATGGCAATATCGAGCGCAATGTTGAGAGAAGCGGCAGACCAGCTCTGTGCATTGATGTTGCGGCAATCGGCCTCGACCGTGCCATCCCATGCCAGCCAGGCTCCTTGGAGCGGATTGCACTGCCAGATCGAGACAACCTCAAACGCGACAAAATAGCATGCATTGCATCCGATCAGGGTCCATATGGCTATGCGGATGGGGCGGCGGACGAATATGCGGCGGTAGAAGAGAAGGATGGATATTTTGATGATCGGCAGGACGCCGAGGTAAATCAGCTCGTCGTAAAAGTAAATCTGGGGTTTGTTTTGTTTTCGCGTCAATGGATGTGAATGGACGTGGGCGAGCTTGCAGCCAGTCGTTCCTTGCTTTGTGATGACTTACATGCAACAGAGTTGTAATCTGTTTGGGAGTCAGCGTCCAGACGTCCCTTCCAAGGCCATTGTCTTTCACTGTCGAGATGTTAGCAAGCCGTGTGCCTGTCTGGATGGGTGGACGCACAACTGGCATACGTGGTATACTGAGGAATCCTAGAGGAATCATGAGAAACTACAAACGAGGTTAGTCACAAGGTGCCCACGCAGAGGGAGGGTGAGGAGAAGCATAGTCGGTTGCTTGTTGCGTAGTGTCATGAAAAGAAAAAAAAAAAAGAAAAAAAAAAACGTACCATGGCAGCAAGCATGACCCAGTCATCCGAACCCCAACTCTGAATGCCGACCACGATCCGTGCCACCACACGGGCAATGAAGGCCAATATGCCGAGAATGCAAAACGTGACGGACAGAGTACAGGACATCACAGAGCGGTCGCGGGGCGCGACACCACAGGAAGTCATGGAATAGTTCTTGACCTCTGCCGATTGTTAGAACGAACAGGAAAGGCAATGCGAGCGGAAGGGGCGGGAAGAGACAGGACGGGGGCGTGCTTCGTACGCAGCTGCGCGTGCACATTGCACTCCTTCTGGACACAAAGACTGATCTCATTGTTGAGCTCGGCATTCGTGCAGATGCACGTAATGTTGCTCAGCTCGCACGTCGACTGCTGCGTCTTGGACACAATGCACACAAGCTGGAACTCGAAACGTTAGCACGCGTCTTTCTTCAGCCAGCCGTTGCTGCGGGCGCGGAAAGGGTTGGACGAACACCGCATTGTGGGAGAGTCTGGGCAGCGGCAACGGCGATGTTGAGCACCGCAAGGAACAGCGAGCAGACACCAGAGGACCGCATCGTGAAAAGGCAATGTTCCGGTCTTGTTGCGTCGGGCACAAGGTTGGCACAAGACGCCGGGCCATTGGGGACGAGGGTGGCTGTATGTGTTAAAAGAAGACGAAGACCGGCGAAACACTGAAAATCACTCTCCCCATCAACAGCCCATCCAGTTGGAATGATCTTCTGGGAATGATCCTCTGGGAGTGATCCTCTGGGAACGATCTTCTGGGAGCGATCTTCGCGGGTCCGCCTTCCGGTGGACTAGTGGTGTAAGAACCTGTCGAGGCGGCACATAGTACGATGGATTTGCATTCGCATTGGAACCCCCCCCCCCCCTACAAGGCTCCCAGTGGAGCACATGTACGCGGTAGTGTAAAAATGACGGAAAACCGTTTGCTCCACCCTTTTCGGCTTGCAGGTAACATCGTCCAATACGATGTTGCAAAGACGTGAAACAGGTCCACATTTGAAGCTTACCCTGGACCTGGGGTTCTACTAATCTGTAGCCAGTGCCTAGTTTGGCCTATACGGGAGAAGCGAACGGTTCATGCAATGCAATATGGTGCCATTTTGCTGAGCTTTTGGTCTTGCTGTGGAAAGCCACGACAGGGGGTCCATTCGCTCTCAGCAGGGCGACAGCCACATAAAATTACCAAATGCTGGCAGTTTGTCGACATCCATGCTCCGCAGCAACTGAATGCACACACGAGAGGCACGCTAACATTTCTTGCCCCTGCACACCTCGCAGGCACCTGTGCGTCTGAGCAGGTTCCTCTCCGGAGACACTTGGCCCCCAACGGTTTTTTTTCCCTTTTCCTTTTCCTCGTCCAGGATCCTTGTTCCTGTTGTCGGCGTCTGTAGATCGTAATCTGGTGAAGTCTGCGGCGAACACCCGGAACAATGGATTGGCTCGGCCTATCAAATGACTGCAGTACATGCCCGAGGGCGACAAGGTAAGTCCCTTTAAAGAGGCGTTCATTGGCCATTTGAATATGCTCGGGATGAGGGCAACCAGACGGACCAGGTGGTGTGTCCAACCTTGTCGTGTCATTTCCCTGTTCTTGTTTTTTTTTGTCTTTTTTTTCTGGCTCGTCCATTGCTGCCGGCAAACACGATGGTGGCGTCCGTTCTGTTCAGTCTCGTCTGCCTCAGCAGCGGCGTCCATTCGTTCCCCTCTCTGGCCACCGGGCGCGGCGGCATGGAGAATGCCTGGGCCGAAACGCTGTCCACGACACTGTCGTCTGCGGTCCACACCACGCTGCAGCACAAACGCCTGCTGTTCGATCCGCTCACGACGCCGGTCGATGTGTCGGGCAGCCACGCCTTTGTGCCGCCCAACTTTGTCCTCGGGGACCAGCGCGGTCCCTGCCCCGGCCTGAACGCGCTCGCGAACCACAACTACATCGACCACAGCGGCGTGACGGGCCTGGTGGAAGCCACGGCCGCCATGAACGAGGTCTTTGGCATGGGCGTCGACCTGTCGGCCATTCTGGCCGTCATGGGGACGGTCTTTGTCGGCAACCCGCTGTCGTTGAACCCGGGCTTTTCCATCGGCTACGAGTCGACCGCCTCGCAAAACGTGCTGGGGAACCTGCTGGGTCTCCTGGGCATGCCCCGGGGCCTCAACGGCTCGCACAACATCATCGAGGGCGACTCGTCCAACACGCGCGCCGATCTGTACATGACAGGCGACGCGTCCACCCTGCAGCTCGACCTGTTCCAGGACCTGTATGCCATGTCCGCCACGGACGAGGGCGACTACAACATGGATCTGTTTGCCAAGCGCGCTGCACAGCGCTTCGACCAGTCCGTGTCGACCAATCCCAACTTCTACTACGGGCCGTTCACGGGCATGATTGCCCGGAATGCGGGCTACCTGTTTGCGGGGCGCCTGTTTGCCAACTTTTCCAAAGAGAACCCCCTCGATGGACATTTAGGTATCCACCTCGTTTTTGTTTCTTTTTTTCTTTTTCTCCTAGACATGGTATTCTATTCACTCTCCACGATAGACCACCGGCTGACACAGTTCGCGCCCGCAGACAAGAAGACGCTCCGAAGCCTGTTTGCCGTTGAAGAGGTCAATGGCACCCTGGTGTACAACAAGGGCCACGAGCGCATTCCAGACAGCTGGTATCGCCGTCCCGTCGACTACGGTCTGGTGTCCCTCAACCTGGACCTCCTCGACTGGATCGCGCAGTACCCGAAGCTTGGGTCCATTGGCGGCAATGCGGGTTCCGTCAACAGTTTTTTCGGCGTGGACTTGGGCGACGTGACGGGCGGCGTGCTGAACGCGGCCGACCTTCTCAAAGGCAACAATCTCCTGTGCTTTGTATTCCAAGTGGTCAAGACGGTGGCGCCCAATTCTCTTTCCACTCTGTTCAAGATCATCGAGACGCCACTGCAGATTCTCACGCAGGCCCTGGAGACGTCCCTAGTGAACATTGCGTGCCCGGCATTTTCGGATCTCACAGTAGGAGGAAACAGCCTGGCCGAGGTTCTCACACAGACGTATCCGGGCGCAAGCATGGCAGGGAACGTGCTGTGAGGATGGATGCGGCCGTGTACGCAACTGCCGTGTTTTGTGGAGATGGGTTGTATCAGTCGACGCGAAACGACATAAAGTCTGGGAGAATGCAACGGTGGTATACGAACTTGTCGTAAAGGACGTGGTAAAGATACACGAAAAAATAATACGAGCAAAACAAGTACTGATAGCACTGCTTTGTCATATACCTAATTCAACTTGCATAGTATGCTGTGCCGTTCCCCTGAACACGAACAGAACACACCCTGCAGGAACTCTTGTCGCTTTCCACTTGCTGGCGTAGCTATTGACTTGCGTGCAAGAGTCACGATTGTTTTTGCCGACCTCCCCTTTTCGGCTCCGGCTCTGTTGTATGGATTGACGAAACACAAAAAGACATTGTGCTGCGTCTGTAGATGAAAGACTTTACAACCGAGAGTCGAGAAGCTGGAGGAGGACCATGCCAACCAGCCTCTGCCCTAGTAGTGAGTATACATAGTCGAACAGCATATGCATAATCACTCGAGTATCGTTTTCTCTCTTGCGATCGTCGAGATTCGACGTTTCGGACAGTTGCCACGACTACACACCTGCACTTTGAAAGAGAAAAAGCCAGAGAAAACAATTGCCTGCCACATAGAAACATATCCAAGTTGGTTGAGAATCTGGTCGAGTAGGCTAGCAGATGGGAGCAGTCTTGAAAATGCCCAGCGCAACAAAAAATACACGTTCCCAAAATACACAAACTAAGCCGCACTCAACATCTTTCGGACCCGCTGGTAGCCGAACATCTCGAGGACCTCGTACCAGAAGCCGACGGGCTTCTCGTCGGTCGTGGCCTCGTACGCGTCCACGAGCGGACGCTCCCACACGAGGTCGACCTCGTGGGGCGGGATCAGACGCGTCTTCTTGACGAGCTTCCAGCCGCCGTACGTGAGCACGGCCACGATGACCATGGCGTAGTCGGAGAAAAAGGTGGTGATGTCCCAGGGGGTGAAGCTGTCGTAGCCGTAGAAGACGAGCACGAAGACGTGGAAGACCAGGCCGGCCCAGCCCAGGTACGGCTGGCCGTACCCATAGTAGGGGAAGGTTCTGCGGTCGACGCCCTGGACGGCGCAGGCGCGGTGGAAGCGCACGTAGGTGAGGCTGATGACGACGTAGTCGATGATGGCGCCGCCGGTGATGAGGTTGACGAGCCACTGGAGGACGACGCTGGAGCCGTGGGAGAGCTGGAGGTAGGCGAGGGCGGAGAAGGCGGCGGTGCAGAGGACGCAGTAGACAGGGACGCCGGAGCGGGTGCAGCGGGTGAGAAAGCGGGGCGCGCGGCCGGCGAGGGCCATGCCGTAGAGGCTGCGGGAGCCGGTGTAGGTGTAGGTGTTGCCGGCGGAGAAGATGGAGGTGATGAGCAGGGCGGACACAAAGTCGGGCAGGACGGTGAGGCCCATGTTCTGCATGGCGATGACGTAGGGGGAGGCGGCGGCGCCGGACTTGTTGCCGGCGAGCACCTCGCGGAGCGTGGGGTCGTTGGAGGGCAGCACGATGCCGGTGGCGAGGGCGCCGCCGATGAAGAAGAGGGCGAAGCGCCAGTACATGGTCTGGAAGGCCGTCTTGACGTAGGTGCGCGGCAGCTTGGCCTCGCCGGCGACCATGGTCAGGAACTCGGGCCCGCAGACGATGAGCGAGTTGATCCAGAGCGCGTGCAGGAAGCCCTCGAAGCGGCCGAGGCCGCCCGTGGTGTGCCACGCGGCCAGGGGGCCCGGGTCCTTCCAGTAGCGGAAGCCGTAGGCGTCGTGCTGGGGGTTGACGCCGACCATGGTGAAGAAGGTGAAGCCGAAGAGCACAAAGACGAGCAGGACCTTGCCGATGGCGAGCCAGAACTCGGCCTCGCCGTAGAAGCTGACGACGAGGACGTTGGAGGCGCTGCCACTGTTAGCGGACATCTGGGACAGGCAGCTACAGAATCTTGTCTCTGTCCAGGGGAGCAAAAAGGAAAAAAAAGGAAAAAAAAAAAAGGAGAACCAAGAGTTTCAACCCACACATAAAGAACAATGATCACGGTGGTCACGGCCGCCGGGGGAATGTCGTCGCGCCAGAACTTGAGCACGACGCTGATGGCCGTGATCTCGAACGGGATGCTGATGGCCTCGTACAGGAAATAGTTCCATCCCACCATGAAGCCGACGGCGTCGTCCACCCAGTAGCCGGCCATGCGGACAAAGCCGCCGCTGACGGGCATCAGCGTGGTCATCTCGGCCACGCCGTTATTGACGCAGCCGACAAAGGTGCAGTAGACCAGCATGGCCAGCAGCAGGCCCAGCGGGCCGCCCTTGCCCAGGCCCTGCCCGATGTTGATGAACAGCGCCGTGCCGATGGCCCCGCCAATGGTGATGAACTGGATCTGCCGGTTGCCCAGCCGGCGCTGCAGGTGGTCGCCCGTCGGGAGCACCTCGCCCGAGACGGGCAGGCCGCTGTCCGTGGGCCCGAGGGCGGCGACAGACTCGCAGCTCTTTTCATTCTTCATGTCGTCGGCCATCGGAACGACAGAGAGAGAGAGAGAGAGAGAGGCGCTCAGGCTGCGGGGAGGAAGTAGCGGTTGAGGTCGATGGAGTGGACGAGGACGACGACGTGCATTGGACACGAAGAGGGCAATGAGGATTGGGGAGACAAACGGGTCGTGTCCCAGTGAGAGAAGAGAGGGGGGAAGATCGATTGTGGAGAATAGACGGGAGGAAACCAAACAAAAAGAAGTGGAAGGCTGTGGCTGAATGTCTGGATCGGCGCTTTTGCTGTGTCCTTTGCTGGTTGGCGAGTCTTTTTTCCCAGTCGCAGTCCAAAGACTTTGATTCACACGGGACATGGGACTGTTTTTATGGCATCCAGAGAAGGTGCCAGACCTGGCACAGACCTCCAGCACAACAATCGACCTGCCATGCCAGCAAGGTGAGACTTGGGGAGACGGCGAATCCGTGGCCAAGTATGGGCAAGCGGATCAACACAGCAGCAGAGTCCCTCCAGAGACACGGTTCACCCGGACTCCCTCGTCCTTGGCTTAGGGCTGATAAGCAAGAGCGAAAGCCATGCCCAGCGGATGGGGAACCGAGACATGGGAAAAACATAGCCTCCCGATACCAAGGGGGGGCGTCGCTTGATTTCCAGCCCCTCCGCGATGTGGCCACCCAACGTCGGTATCCATGGCCGACGCGATCCACTTCTCTCCCACCCTGCTGTTCGACGTTCCGAAAACGCATGTTCGAAACAGCTTCGTGAGGTCCATTCTCTACCTGGTCGATGCCGGCTTATCTTTGCGGCCTTTTCTTGTACGTACACACACCTCTGCACTCCTGGATACGCGTAGTGGCAAAAGAGGAGCCCGAGCCATTTTCCGGGATAGTGGGCCTAGGCCTGGCCGCACTTGATCTTGCCTCCAGGCCATGAGCTGCCTGCACCGTCTCGTTTGGGCAGCAATGCTCTATTAGAAACTCGGGTGGTTTGTCCTTTTTCGTCTTTGGACGCGAAAAGGTAGATGGGCGGCGAGGCGCCCTTGTCTTTGCGGACAACCGGAGAGCGTCAAACATTGTGGACGGAGGAAAACGAAAAGGAAGCAAACAAAATACCGGAACAATGTCACGTATGCCCGTGGGACCGTGCTCTTGATTATCGCATTCTCTGGCCTGTGTCTGTCTGCGCTACATCTATGATCTCGCCTCCACAAAGGCGGGCGTCACCTGTTCCTGCTGAGCCTGCTGCGGCTGGTCTGTGGCCAGGCCCGGGACCAGGGTCAGATAGGTCGTGCAAGGCGTCTCGGCCACTTCTGTGGTCTGGATCTCGTGCATCGCCTTGGCCTCTGTGGCCGGAGATGGCGTCGCCACCGGTTCGACAGGTGCCGCTGGTTCGACAAGTTGCGCCGGGGCTGCTGCCGTCATCTTCCGCTCTGGGCTGTCTACGGCAGCACGGGCGGCCTTGGCCTCGACCGCCTTGACGTCTGCAGCCTGGCCCCGGCCATCCTTCTCCCGCGCTGCCCCGTGCAGCCCCTCGTGCAAGAACCGCGTCCCGTTCAGGTACCACGTCAGCCGCTCCCGGTTGGCCGGCGTGGGGTCCTCGTCGCCCAGCGTCAGCCCGTTGCCGAACCAGCCAAACTCGTGGCCCACCGGCTCCAGCTCAAAGTCCTCCCAGCGCACCGTCTCCAGCGCCTTGAGCGCGTGCACGCTGCTGCCCGGCCACAGCGCCGTGATGCGCGCCTGCTTCTGCTCGGCCGCGGACGAACCGGGCGGCGCCGCCTTGTACCAGCTGACGCAGTCGCCGGTGTAGACGGTCTGCTGGAAGTACGCGGCGCAGTAGTTGGTGAAGTGGTCCACGGGCCGCCGCTTGGGCTCGACGGTGCGGAGGCCGCCCGTGGCCATGCGGCGCAGGATCTGGGCCATGTAGCGGTGGGCCTGCTCCATCATGACGAGCAGGTTGCCGGCGCCCTGGAAGGCGTTGGGGCCGAGCGACTGGAAGAAATTGGGGAAGTTGTCGGTGCAGAGGCCGAGGTACGTCCGGGGTGCGCGGCTCGCGTGACTTCCTCCGTACTTTTGCCGCAGGTTGACGCCGTCGCGGCCGTAGATGGGGAAGCCGGCGCCCAGGTCCGTCACGAAGCCCGTGGCGCAGACGATGGCGTCCACGGCGCGGTGGACGCCGTCGGACGTGCGGATGCCGGCCGCGTCGACCGACGCGATGGGCTGGCGCACGACGTCGACGTGGGGCGCCGTCAGCGCCTCGAGGTAGCCCGGCCCGGGCGTGAGGCGCTTGCACAGGGGCGGGAAGTCCGGGATCATGGCGTCGGCCAGCACCGGCTTGGCCGCGAGGCGCCGCCGCATGTTCTGCTCGAAGCGGACGCGCGCCTGCGCCTGGCTGGGGCTGTCGCGCTTGCTGGAGGCAATGTTGCCCTGCAGCGGCAGCTCGAGCATCTTGCGGTAGTCGACGTACGTCTCCGGGTGCCGCCGCCACTGCTCCTGCTCCGCGGCCGTGTACGCAAAGTTGGTCGAGCCCACGTCCTCCTCCTTGGTCACGCCCACGCGGCTCCGGAGCACCTCCTCGCTCATCTGGGTGGCGATCCAGACCCGGCTGCGCACGTAGTGGTCCATGTGGCTGACTTTGTCGACGAGGGCCGGCACCACCTGGATGCCGCTGCTGCCGCCGCCAATCACGGCGACTTTCTTGCCCTGGACGCGTGTCAGTTGATGGACAGAGGAACTCTT
Source organism: Raffaelea ambrosiae (assembly GCA_002778195.1). NCBI lineage: Eukaryota > Fungi > Ascomycota > Sordariomycetes > Ophiostomatales > Ophiostomataceae > Raffaelea > Raffaelea ambrosiae. The sequence goes on along the minus strand of PCDI01000003.1, from coordinate 3,189,230 downwards.
TCCTTTGTCTTTCCGTTCCCTTCCTTTGTTTTCTTTCTCCTTGTTACGCACCGTTGGATCAAACGACTCATCCCAGTTGGCTGTGTGCAGCAGAGTCCCCTCGAAGCTGTGCAGTCCCGGAATCGACGGCCACTTCCACTCATTCAGCGCGCCCGTCCCCGTGATGAAGACGTCTGCCTCGTCCACCACCTCGACTGGTGCGCCACTCTGGCTCGAGTCTACCAGCCTCACCTGCCACTTGGACCTGGCTTCGTCCCATGTGGCCTCGGTGCACCTGTGGTGGAATTTTACGAGCTCCCGCACATCGTACTTGTCCGCCACTCTCTGCCAGTATCTCAGAATCTCGGGTGCGCCGGCGTAGAAGGAGGACCATTCCGTGGACGATTCAAAGGTCAATTGGTACGAGTGAGATGGGATGTCTGTATCGCGGTGGTTGTTAGAAATTGGAACTGGACGTCCCGGCATCCTACCGCGGGCAAAACACACTACACACAAGACGTACCACATGCGCATCCGGGATACCGGTTCTCGTACCAAGTGCCACCAACCTCGGGGTTCTTCTCGTAGATGACCAGCTCTAGAGAAGGCACCATCTCGCGGAACAGAATGGCAGCCATGATGCCAGAGACCCCCGCGCCAATGTAGATGACTTTCAGCGGTCTGGGCGCATCGATGGCCCGATCGGTGATGATTCCCGCCTTCAACGCAGGGGCCGGCCCCAGACCAGCGTGGGATTCCATGTCGGTGCTAGGACTGATTCTGGTACTTGTGCCAGCCTTTGTTGGAGTATCCTGGTGCTTCTGGTGCTGGTATGCGTTTTCTTGTCCTTTTTTTGGAACTTGTTGTTTTCCTTCTTGGTTTCCCCTGTTTGTTTGATTCCTGATGCTTTCTGCCCCCCTTCCTCAAGATATAGGTCCGGGAAAATCAAAGTTTAGTAGGGCGACCGTCGTACGGATCTGCCTTTCTCCCCCAGGCCGAATGGCCCCGGCTTTGGTGCCCATGGGCACGATGTGCCGCGACGGCTAGAGGCCATCACGTCCACATCGCCATGAAACTCGCGACAAATCGGAACTCTCTGATAAGACGAGTTGGCCCACTTGGGCTTGTCTCGTACGCATTCCAGTGACTCGCTTCTCTTTTTCCCAAAGGCACCCTCCGAGCGGTTCGGCATCCAAATCCGCGGTGAGACGGCAGTCTCGTGATGGGGAAGCCCCGAAATCATCGCACAGGTATTCTGTCCAGGTATCAGTGGGACTGCGTATGAGGCACGTGCCGACAAACAGGCATTTCTCCCTTTCATGGCTCTTTCCCTAATCGTCTGCCATTGCCGAGTCCTCTGTCCACATACACACACTTCCCCACACGCGTAACGAGGGAGATATCGGTCTTGGAAAGCGACATCGACAGCCTTGTCGCCGAAGCCCCTCTTCTTCCCCGCTTCACCGATGCAGATAAGGCAGGCACCTGTGCAGTGGATCGTTCATGCCGTGTTTAGCGCAGTCAGTGGAGATTGTAGTTGCGACCGCCCCACACTGTGCTATCTCGGCTTCTCAACGGTTGTCTCGTTCTCATTAACGACCTCGAAGACGAGGAGAGGATGGATTTCTGGCCCCCCCTAAGCGCAGCATTCTTGTTGCTGTTGCGCACAAACACCAGTAATGGGCTAGAAGAAAAGAGAGACGGAATCGATCCCCGACAATGTCGAGTCCGGTCCAGAAGGCACAGCGAGCTCGCGTGCCGAGGCGGACTCCTCGAGCGTGAGTGTGTGGTGGCGTTCTTTCCAGGCCACGAACTTGTGGAGGCTGACATCCCGCCTTCAGATGCCAGCAGTGTCGGACGGCCAAGGTCCGCTGCTCGGCCCTGTTTCCGTGCACCCGATGCGTGCGGCGCCGCGACACGTGTGTCTTTGTAGACGATCCCAAAGTGTCCGTGTCGGAGAGGTGCGTTGCTGCTCGCAAATTCCAAAGCCCAGCAGAGCCCAAGATCAAGACGTGTCGTTTAACATCTGGACGGTCCTAAAGATATCTGCTGGATCTCGAGCGACGGGCAGCCCTGGCGGAGTCCAGCGCACCGGAGCCCACCGCGGCGGCCTCCGTGGCTCACCGGGCCTCTCGCCCTCCTGTCACGCCGGCCACCGACAGGACAGAAAGGAGCGGGTCCACGGCCGCCTCGGCAGGCCGAGGGCCACGATGGCGTGCGCGCTCTGCCGCTGCTGGGTATGACCAAAGCCTGTCGACACCGTCCAGTCTGGGGGGCGAGGGTGAGTCTGTGGCGTCTGTGGCGTCTGTGGCATCTGCGATGTCTGGGTGTATTCTCCTCCGCCCGCGAGGCTGACAGGATCACAGACCCGGTGGTAAACGACAGCGCTTTCTGTTCAGCCGGCGACCGGGCTGTGAGCCCCATGGACCCCGCACCGGGTTGGACAGCAGGGGCTGCCGGAAGAACAGCAGCAGCATTGGCAACAGCATCGGCAGGATCGGCTGAGCGGTCGTCCTGCTCGTCCGGGTCGGATGGCAAGCACAGCCATGCCAACGACCAGCCCAGTGCCGTCTTCCAGAGCAACCCGCTGGTCAAAGACTCGTGTTATTATCAAGACGCCATAGGACGCTTTCGTATGTCTCTTGCTCTTGTTCCTGTTCTTGTTCTTGGACCCTGTGCTCAGTGTCTCTGCTACACCTCGGATGGGCCGTCTGGCTGACGGGGCTTGCTTGCCTCTGCAGGATTCATGGGCCCTACCTCCACGTGGGCCTTTTTTGTTCGGGCCACGGCCATGCTCCAGCAGCGGTTCCCCCAGGCGCCGCCCACACCCGCTGACCGCTTCAACTCGGACGGCTCGGCCTCGTCCACGTTCCGCCTGACGTGGGTGTCGGTGGCGCCGGATTCGCTGCCGGACGTGACCAGCCTGCCCTCCAGCGACTACTCGCTCTACGTCTTCCACTCGCTGCGCTTCTACCTCGGGTCCTACTTCCAGCTGCTCGACGAGCCCCTCTTTCTGGCCCGGCTGAAGCAGTTCGAGGCCGACCCCCTGGGCGTGGCCCAGAGGCACCGTCTGTGGTTTGTCGAGTACCTCCTGGTGCTGGCCTTTGGCGAGGCCTGCATGGAAACGGCGGGCACGGGAGGCGGGCCGCCCGCGGGCTGCGCGTTTGCCGCGCGCGCCATGGCCCTGCTGCCGGACCGGGGGACGCTGCACGACGAGGGTCTGCTAGGCATCGAGGTGCTGGGGCTGGTGGCGCTGTATTTCCACTCCATCGACATGCGCGTGCATGCATTTCAATATGTGAGTCAGTTGTGTCCTCCTCCTCCTCGTCCCCTCCCTGACAGACTAGATCGGACAGGCACTGCGGCTCTGCTACGTGTCTGGCATCCACCGGGAGATGCCCGAAGACGTCGTCGGCCACGACGTGGCCCGGCGCTGCCGGGATCTCTGGTGGGCTGTCTATGTCATGGACCGGCGCATGTCTGCTCTCATGGGCGCACCCAGCTCGATCCGCGACGAGGACATCACCACGCCGCTCCCCGCCCAGAAGAGCAGCACATCCGATGCGCTCTCCCTCACTCTGTTTATTCGGCTATCCAGGCTTCTGGCGTCGATTGTCATGAGTATGGTTTTTCTGTTCACCCGTTTTATTTTTCTTTTCCTGCTGCCGCGTTTCATTCCCGTTTTGTTCTAACACGTACCACTCAAGGCGTCTACGCGGTGGACGACAAGCTGGGATGCTCGTTTGTCAAGAACATCCGAACCGCCATCAAGAGCCTCGCCGAGGTGGCCCAAGAGGGGGGCGATGCGCTGCTCATGCGCCACCAAATCACCCACCCATCGCGCATCACCAGCTCTATCCCGCTGATGTACCACTACTGCATTCTGCAAGCCACGCGGCCGCTCGTCATGTGCCTGCTCAAGGGATTCCTCGGACTCGACCGCACCAGGTGGAATGGTCCACCAGGAAACAACAGCACCGCCGGCACGCAGAACCTGCCACGAAATAGCAACAGCAACAACACGATCTGGATCTCGGCACCCATCGTGGCGCTTCTGAAAACATCCATCGCCTCGGCACTGACAACGCTAAGGATCTTGCGCTCACTTGAGAAACAGAGGCTCATGGACGCCTTCTTGCCGTTCGACCTCGACCACGCGGTCTCATCGGCCACCCTGCTGAGCATCGTGCAGACGATCCTGCCGGCCTGCGTACCGGACGCGACGTGGTGCGACACCGTGCACGGCCTGCTGGGCGTGATGACGGCCCACGGCAGCGTCATGGCTGCGCAGCGCCAGGCGGATCTGCGGCAGCTAGAGCAGATGCTGGCCCTGGCGCGGGCGTCGACAAGCCCGCTGGTCGTGGAAACGGATGGGGCCATATTGCTCCCGGTGATGGCGGCGGCGACGACGACGACGACGACGGCTATGGGCATGACAGGAACAGCAGAGGGAGAAGAATCGGCGGCAGACGACCAGACAGACCTGCCTAGTTTTCTCGACCCTTCGTTTGACGTGGATATTCTCAACCCGGACCCGGGCCACCTGTTTGACCTGGCCTTCCAGCTGGGCGTGGACTCGGAGACAGACATCATAGGCAATCTCTAGCGTGGCACAAAGAAGATCATACCGCAAGGTACCAGGCGCTCATAAATCAATGTAAATCCATTGGCTGCCGAGTTGGCATCACACCAGGGCTAAACTTTAATTCGTTGGGTGTTACAAGCGGCACGGAAGGGAGGGCACCGTGGATCCAGTCCAGCCTGTTTTCATTCTGCGTGTCTCTTGTCCGACTTCGGGGACACCTTTCTCTCCAGCTTGGGCGGATCACGATATCGGGCATGGATGCCGATGTGTTGCGCATGCCAAGATGGGCCGCTAAGATACGTGCGCCTGAACCCCCCCACATACCTATAGCTATAAGTCCAGTCACAAAGAGGAGGTCCACGGCAGTGGCCTTAAAGAAAAGAAATAAAAAAAGATAAGAAATCACATATGCCGATTCCGTCTGCAAGGTCTCTCTACTGATTCCCCGTCTGCTTGTCTCCAGAGCCACCCCGAGAGCATGGCCACCCCCATCCCCCCTGTCGTGGACGACACCACCGTTGAGGTCCAGGCATACTACCTGCCCCCGACCGACCTCATTCCCAACTCTCCGCGGCCCCTGCTCCAGTACAAGAATGTTCTGCCGCCCCGGACACGGCCACGGACCGCCGCCGCCGCCGCCACCGCCGCCGCCGAGGTCAAGGCTGAGTACGGCGTTGCTGCAAGCAGTCGTACCCCCCCGGACCACCGCGACCCTCTCCAGGCGTGGGACCTGTTCCGCGCCCACGGCTGGGACACTGCCTGGATCGTCCGCTACGGCTACACCCAGGCGGCCCACTTCCACTCCGACGTCCACGAGTGCATGGCCGTCCTCTCTGGCGCCGCCACCATCCGCTTCGGCCTCGCCGACACCGCCGACGACCTCGCCGCCAACACCGACGGCGCCGCCTGGGAGACCCGCCCCGGCTGGGGCGTCACCCTCGAAGCCCGCGCCGGCGACGTCTTTGTCATCCCCGCCGGCGTCGCCCACAAGACCCACCGCCCGCGGCCCGCCGCCCCGCTGGCGTCCCAGCCCGGCGGCGACCCCAACAGCGTGCGCTTGCTGACGCCCGGCAACGGGCACGGCATCGCGGCGGCGGACGTCCGGCGGGCGGTGGCGGACGTCGAGCTCAGCGGGTTCACCATGCTGGGGGCGTACTACGGCGGGCGGGACTGGGACTTTGTGCGGCGGGGCGGGCCGTACGAGAAGCCGTGGGCGGTGCCGAAGCCGGCGGCGGACCCGGTGCTGGGGCGGTCGCCGCGGGGGCTGGTGGGGCTATGGCCCGGCCGCACGGGTCATCCGGACGATGATGGAGACGGGGGCATGGAGACGGACGAGGCAGTGATTCCGGGCGGGCAGGAGGAGGAGGAGAATGAGAAGAAGAAGCCACAGGAGGAAGCGGCAGCGGTTGGGAAGGGCGACATCGTGGCAGCACAGCCTCTACGGGGCCCGATCGGCCAGCCCGTGCTGAGAAGCCGGCTGTGATGGCGAGATGAAATCTTCCCTCCCATCCCACCGTCTATCCATAGTCGTTGGAGTCCCGGCTCGAAGAGCGTTTCCTGCAAGGAGTTCCGGGTCCCAGCACAGCATGCCGTGTTACGCTCTGGCTCGAAGGGAGCTCATTTGGCGTTTCCCGACCGCAGCTGTGCAGACCACTGACACGCACAACGCGGCGAGACGCCCCGATGTGATTTTTACAGTGTGCTGCCGGGTCCATGCCCACCTCCACGAGCACTCGTTCGTTCCGGCGTTGCTCTGTATATGATTGGTCTGGAGCCGCACCGCAACTGTCCCATAGCCTTGATTAAATTTTGCAATGCAGTACCGCCAAGGGTGCATCAGGGGCGTTTTAGTTATGAATGTACGCGATGATATTTTTTTTTTTCAATATTTGAATAGGCACAATCTAGTCTTGAATCGACCGGGGGCTAATGGCTTTGATTGCCGGTCCTTTCGGTAGCCGTTCTCGTCGTGACGCCTTACATGATGGAAACACCTACAAGTATGGTTCTGGGGAGGGTGGCTTGTCATCGTTCCCTTCCCCTTCTTGAGCTGAAACTCGTGCGAAAGAATCATGATAGGATGTGTCTGCTGGACAGTCGCCCATAGTCTCTGATTCTTTTCACTGTTCTCGTTGCTGCCTGGCTGGACGATAAGTGGCGCATTGAAGCCCTTCCTCACTTTCCCAAGCCCAGCAATGCCGTCAACAACACGTACCGGGACCCATGGTCTGCGTTTGTGTTGTGTAAGCTTTTGGTTTGTATTTGTCCTCTAGCTCTACTTTCCCTCGGTTTCCCCTCGTTTCCCCTCCTCCATGGTCCACTTTAAGGGGAGCCGGTTCGATAACGGACGTCCGCTAACTCGCCATCAGATACTAGCCTGTGTTGCTATGTTTCTGCATTTCTGCAGCGCCGGTCAAACGCCCAAAAGAGTATGTTGCCTCACTGCGTGCCAAGGAGGGAGACGATTGCTGTCAAGAAAGGATAGCAGAGTGCAAAATCGTTTGCACGTGGCCAGCCGAGCCAGCCGGCGAGCTGGGCAAAAAGGCAGGAGCGCTGCTCGTGTAGGCTTTCCCGTGTGTACCTGCCGAGCGGGCGTAAGTGGGTGGCAATGCAACGTCTGTGGGTGGCTCCATTCAGTGGATTCGCTAGCCTCGTTAGCCTTGTTTTTTGATGTTGGATTCCCTCACTCAGCTGGCAGGCCGCAGCCAAAGGGCAGTGCGTTTTTCGCTCAAGTAGGCATGTCTCCGGTTCCTGTCTGCACCGACGTCGTAAGGTGTGTACCCATCATCTGAAGAGAATATTGCATATTGATAGCACCTAAGAGGGGGGGTAGGTTGCCCGCAGGATACACACCCGCAGCACATCTGCACGGGACAACATGGGGCACCAGACCTGGTTCGGCTAGGGAGGGCCTGGGCGTGATGTGACGGGATCCTGGAGACGGCGCCCACCGTACGATACCGGGGGGGTCTAACGATTTTACGAGTACGTTTAGATAGACTTCGATAGACTTGGTAGACTCTGATAGGTTCTTGCGAGTTCTGAGATAGCCGCAGATAGTATAGAGAAGAGAAAAAGAATCTATACTCGTAGAGAGTCGAAATATATCGCACTTGTCGCTGATATCGCGAGTATCACTAATATCACCAATCTAGTCGCAAAAGCCACAGAAGCAGAATTTCGCCCCCCATCTGACACGACTAGTTCCATCTGCGGGGTATTATCTTTGGTAATATGATTCAGTTCCAGGCTCCCAAGAGATAAGCTCCCAAAAGCCGGTGTGGATGACAAGCTGGTCCAGGTAGGCCGTGGTTTGAATATGGCCCCCAAACGTCATCTCCAGAGGGGGGTGGTTACTTCCAGAAGTGAAGGTGCTGAGTTGGCGGGTATCCCAGCAAAGAATGCCGCCGGGCAAGAGCCGTTAGCCGGCTGAAATTCGTTGACAAAGATGTAAAGTAATAAAAGACTGTCTTCTCCCTGGTGGATCGACATCCTATCCGATAAAGATATATCCCTCAACAGGACTTTTTTGGAGACGTTTTATAATAAGATTTTCATAGGTGGCAATTTGGTGATAGTTTTGCGTGTCATCTAGCAATTATTCCACTTTCCAATTTACAAGGTTGTTCGCTTAATGACTTGACTCGACCGAAAACCCATCCAACGTCGATTCCTGTCTTCTTCGCTTTTTTTAATATATCCCTGCCCCCTCATTGTCTCGTCATCGTCTCCTCACCTTATCCATCTCACCATGTCCACCAAATTATCCTCCACCGAGCTGGTCGAAAAGTATTCACCCGACTATGCTCCCTACGAGGCCATCTACAAAAACCTGCATTCCAACCCGGAGCTTTCCTTTTGCGAGCACGAGACTGCTGCCCTCGTGGCGGCCACCCTCGCCAAGCTCTCGTCCGACATCGAGATCAAGACCGGCATCGGCGGCACCGGGCTCGTCGGCATCCTGCGCAATGGCGAGGGCAAGACGGTCGCCCTGCGCGCCGACATGGACGCCCTGCCCATCAAGGAAGAGTCTGGCGTGCCGTATGCCAGCAAGAAAGAGATGGCCGACATTGACGGCGAGGTGCACCCGGTGATGCACGCCTGCGGCCACGACATGCACGTGTCCTCGTTGCTGGCCGCCGCCGACATCATTGTCAAGAGCCGCGAGCACTGGCACGGCACCGTCCTGTTCCTGTTCCAGCCGGCCGAGGAGAACATGCGCGGCGCCAAGGCCATGGTGGCCGACGGCCTCTGGGACAAGTACGACATCCCCAAGCCCGACCTCCTGCTCGGCCAGCACGTGATGCCCGGCATGTCCGGCAGCGTCATGGTGCGCTCGGGCCCCATGATGGCCGGCCTGGACGGCCTGGTGGTGACGGTCTACGGCAAGTCCTGCCACGGCAGCATGCCGCAGTTTGGCGTCGACGCCGTCCTGCTGGCCAGCCACATTGTTGTGCGCCTGCAGAGCATCGTCAGCCGTGGCCTGCCGCCCGACGAGCTGGGCGTCGTCACCGTGGGCGCTCTGCATGCGGGCGCCGTCGACAACATCCTGGCCAACAAGGCCGAGCTCAAGATCAACATCCGCAGCTCCAGCGTGCAGTGGCGCAACTTCATGGTGGACCGCGTCAAGGCCATTGTCAAGGCCGAGTGCCTCGCCTCGGACAGCCCCCAGGAGCCCGAGTTTGTCGTGTCCAAGAACGCGCCCGTGCTGGTCAACCACGCCGAGACAACGGCGCTGGTGAGCAAGCACCTGGGCGCCTTTTTTGGCGACAAGTTTGGGCCGTTCCCCATGCTCCCCGGAAGCGAGGATTTCACCTTCCTGGCCGACGCCATCGACCGGCCGTACTGTTTCTGGCTGTTTGGCGGCACCGATGCGGACGAGTTTACCAAGCGCAAGGCGGAGGGCACGCTAGACGGCATGGCACAGAACCACCAGTCGCGCTTTGCACCAGTCATGCAGCCGACGCTGAAGACGGGTGCCGAGGCGTTTGCGGTGGCCACCTGGGGTGTTCTGGAGTAAGAAGGTAAGGAGCAATGTGAGTGGAGAGAAACTTTGCTAAAAACATCAAGAGAGAAGAGAAGTGGGTAATTCCACGCCAGAAGGGAAATCAATGCACACACATCAAAACGGGGGCAACGTGGTTTGCTATATGCCTCTACTTACTCATGTAATTTTCTGAAGAAGCAGCATAGGACGGCGGCGTAGTGGAGTGGCGATGAAACAAATAGCAATGTGAACTTCTGTTACGAAACACGCTTTACACGGCGACCAAATACTATGATTTCTCATTCGTGGACTCATTTACTAAATACGTCCAGGCTATCCATTCCGATGCTCTTCGGGATCGTGCCACAGTCAGTCGATCGAGAATGGTTGAGACCCATAGCAGCCACTTAAGCATAGAGGAACATTGAGGGTACGGATCCAAACCAAGCCCGACCGCCGTCCAGTCTAGATTTTGCAGCACGACAACTTTTGGGGCGCACACTCAATAGTTAGCTCATCCAGGCTTTATACTTCTCAGACCTGCTGGTCCACAGCGGAGACTTCACAATCGGGAATGGTATGCCACTGGCAACAGGGAGGCTCGAGAAGGAGACGGCGTGGTTCAACGAGTTGAAGAGGGGGGTCAAGAAATATGTCACAGCTATTAGTGGATCTCGCTTTGAATATTGCCGAGGTTTAGTAATTTGGCAACCGTTGGCTAAGACAGGCTTTCGATGGATGGGCGATGTTGATCTGTAAAGCCATTTCCACGATAGCTGGAGAGATGAGTACACGAGTTAGGAGAGAAACTGAAACGGAAAGTAAACGAGTTTTCGGATAGTACAGAAAGCAAAGGGATGTAGTTGGAGAGAGCTGTGGCAGAAATGAAAATGTACCAAGAGATGAATGCTTTAGCTGGTGAAAGGAGAAAGAAATTAGAAAAGGGAGACAATCAGAAAATGCAGTATTTGAGAGAGTGCAAAAAATCGGTTAGGGAGTATCTTTGTTATTGTGTGGTGTGTGCTGGTTTCCTCTGTTTGTTTACTTTCAGGGGGTGTTTCTTGGCCTTTTTGTATGTTTTTTACACCTTGGAACCTGCGAGGTATCCATATCTTCTTGCCCTCCTATTGACTTGATAGAAACTGAGCGTTAATTGTTTGGTTTCCTGTGGCGTGTTTGACTTTTGCTCGGTGCCCCTTTCTATCTGCCGTATCTGTTTTGTTCTATTTGCTTTTTACTCGATTTCTTTGATTAATTTGTTCCCACCTCTGCGTATTCCCTGATATTTCTTTGGCTGTCTCTGGCTTCTTTTGCATCCTCATCTGCCCATGTGTGGTTTTTTGACCTTCCCTCATTTCTTTGGGGTTTCAGAGCTGTACGAGGTTTATTCTTGGGGGGGGGGGGGGGGGGGGGGTTGAGAAAAAAAAAACGAAGTCCGTGATTGTGGCCAGCAGTCGGCCATGTTCCAGCAAACTTTCTCGTCTGTGACCTCGCATCTGATAAATTCAGGAGAAACAAAGTGGGAAACCGGACGCCATCAAATGCACGTGCGTCTATGCATCCAGAATGGTTGGGGAGGCCAAAAAAATCAAACATCAAAGCAGGGCAGGAGTGGTGTCGGTCTTTGGGCACTAGCCCGGCCGTACCTTCCTCCTTTGCGATACAACTGTCTCCCAACACAGTCCCCCCGCAAACATTAAGACACCAGAAATTTCGTGGACTGGGACGTGTCTGCGAGCATCATGCCCATCACGGCGTGTGCATGGACTTGCATGCAAAACGTTTTGCCAATTTCCTGCAGTATTCTTCGCAGGCAACACCAAGATGCACCACGTCCAAAATATGCAGAAAAACTCCAGCTTCCTGCCCATGCCAGGAAATAATTTCGAACGGCGAACAGAAGAACAACAGCACTGGCTGCTTTCATACTAGTAACAAAAAGTGGCTCAAGAAACAAAGAACATTCCTTCCAGATAAAAAAAGGGGGTCCCCGTGAACCATTTTTCAGAAAGTCAGCTTGGACATGGCTTGTTGACAGGGAAAAAAAATGACAGGGGAGGACTTCGGACCCACAAGTCAGTTACATACGAGTCTGGAGTTCGCATCCAAATACCAGTTTTGGCTCCCTGCCTTTGCCCATTGTACTATCGGACATCTTTGGAAAATGTCTGTTTTCTTTTCCTCCAAAAAGGTGTGGTCCATGGCATTGAGAGGCCGCGGGTACTGACGGCGTAGTGAGTGACAATAGAGGAAGTAGCTGTGTGATGAGTCGGGGAAGGAACGAGGGGTGGTCGTCAAACCACGTGTGTTAGCCAGTGTATGCTTGGTATGTGATGTCAGTGTACGTCCAAGGGGACCGATAAGCGACTGACGGCCATAGCGGCGCGAAACACTAAGCTCCGATCCTAGAAGAGTCGACAATTCATAACAGAGCCACGTCTTCGGTATCATCAACTCTCAGAAAGGCCAGAAGGCATACAATTTCCTCTTCCTCGGCGAGCGCCTCGCACCATTGGCGACGCTTCTTCTGTTTTTGCTCTTTTACTGCCATTTTTTCGGCAATGTTCTCGACGGTGTCCTCATCATTGGCAACCCAGCAAGCACCGCACGATCCTCTTAACTTCCTGTTCCTTTTAGGCGTTTGCCATAGACCAATTTCAGAAACCGGTCCCGATCCTTACGAGTGGCCACACAGACATAAGCAAAACTCCGAGATTTACCAAAGCTGCCTGCAATGATACTGACGTTATCCAGGCGTTCTTTGAAATAATCGATGAGCCTCCTTGGCTTGGTCAGTATACATTTCACCCGCTGACCTTTCAAGTAAACTATGGCTTGATACTTGAATAGTGACAGCGGCGGAGGCTCGTACCAGTATGCCATTTTTGTGGGATCGCGTATGTCGGTTGGAAACGCCTTAAAGTCGATCGTGTCCTGTGGGGTCCTGTGCAGCAGATGAGTCATGACGGCCAGGATACGCACGACATCGTTGCCAGAAAGGTGGTATTTGCACCTGACACCCGACGCAGAACGCAGCGAAGAAAATCCCAAGGACCGAAGGGCGTCGCGTAGACTGGGCGGTTTGGCATTTCGAGATGCCCTGGCTGTTCGACTTGTGCGTTCTAAGCGTTTATAATCTGACCGACCATCTCTTGCAAATCCGCTCACGACCACAGGTAGTCGGCAGCAGGAGCGAGCTCTTGAGCATAAAACCTCATCTCCATGACCATAGAGAAGCTCACAAGAAAAATGCCCTTGGTACCAAGCCGGCGTTCCATGGCAGTGAGAAATTTGACCAGAGTGCCGAGGACCTCACTCTCACCGATCCACTCATGCTGGTTGTAGGAGTAGCACTACTGGAAACTCTTGAATTTTCTGTCACCGGCGAAAAAAGAGTAGCTTTCCATGTCGTACTGATGGAGAAGGGACTTGAGATTTGTGGGTACTTGATTTGTCGCGATTGGGTGGCTGCCTGTGCGTGTGATTGTTTGCGCGAAAGACGGGAGGAGGCATGACAGCATGCCCCATTTCTTTGACACCAGTCATGGTGCCGTCTTCCGCGTGAACGCCTTCGAAGTCGATTGCCACAAAGGTGGCTCCGGACTGAGCTGCCTCGCGCAACGCAGACAGGTCTGGGATATTGCTTTCCCAGTGCCCCTGCCAGTGCTCCGTGGGAAATGGCAGTGTTGCGGAGTACTTCATGGTGGCAGTAAGCTGACTTGGCTCTTGATGTTTGCGATTTGGCTATCGTGAGTGTAATAGTTTCTGGCTCTGTATTTGATGCAGTCGACAATGGCAGACATATATAAATATATAAAGATATTATTAAATTGATAATAGATCTTGACGTTGATGTTAAACCGAAGAGGAAGCAGTTAATGGGGTGGAAGAAAAGAAAAGTTCCAGTCAAAGGACGCATCCCGGTAGACATTTGTCCACCACAACAGATAGCTACAATGAGTTAATTTGATTTTTTCCAAACCGAGTTTTGTGTGGGTGGTTTTGTGCGAATGAGGCTGTCAGTGCGCCAAGTGAACACTGTTGATGAACTGTGAAATTTCCACGCTTTTCCGTTTGTTGTCCGGCATACATTAGCGACACAACGTCATCAACCCAACTAACACAGGAGTTGAGCCTTGTGACTGACTGCCTTTCAGTTCTGTTGACTTCTGAGCCGCAGAAAACTCTTCACGTGCCCCAGAAACAACACAAAGAACACCCAACTCGTGCGTTATTCCAGATAGCTTCAACTCTGGTTCACAACTAGGCACTTGACAACGCCTTGAGCAGGGTTAGCCTAGTGCCCAGAGACCCGCATTTCCGCATATTCCGAGTCCATGCAGAAACCGAATTTCGCGACGAACCCGGTACGTGCATTTCAGGCGTTCAAGGCACCCATGCTGTTTAGACTCCTAGCTCCTGCAGGTGCCTAGTTCGCGCCTGCCGCCAGCGAACTCTCCACACAGGGTTTAGTGCTGATCTCTAGGCAGGCGCGTCGAGCCACCCAGCGAACCTCGTTGACTCAGCCTCGGAGAGCGAGAAAGCGAGGAACAGAAAAGGAAAAAAAAAAAAAATCTCGAGGAAGGAAGGGGCAGGCAAGTCGTTCTTTCCCTTTAAATTCTCCAATGGGGTGGAGAGGCAACCTGGCAGGAAAGTTTTAACAAACCCTTTGGCCCATGCTCCCGGAAAGAAAAAAGCTCGCAGCCTTCTCGAAAACGCTTGTCCCCTTTCTTTTCTGACCATCAATTTTCTTTTTACCATCTGTCGCTCGCCTTCGATCGCACCACTGCACAGTACACAGCCCAGCTAGCCCCTAGCCCCTACCGACCGCGACCACGGCCTGAAGACGGCACCATCCGCAGGAGGCCGCACATTTTCGACGACCCATATGGCATAGGATTGCTTTTGCCAGGCGCTTCCCAATCCGGCCAGCTGCGCAATTCCGAAAAGTGCTGCGCCCATTTGCCCATTTTGAATCACAGGATCACCGGCGCCTACTCCAGACTTACTTTAGAACCGTTGTCTTCCCATCCCACCCACACACCACCCCCAAACTTAAAAGTCACAGGGCTGTCTCTCGTTTCCCACAACCGAGCTCCCGCCGTCATCTGGCCATCCCATATCGCATCGGGTGCGACACGACCCAACAAAAATAAAGGAAGAACCGTCGACACGCGCCCACCGCATTCGTTCGCCTACAGCTCACACAGCCCACACAAAGACACCCGCTGGTCACACATTTGCGGCCCCCGGCCGGAACGCCGACCGCCCGCACCCCCCATTCCCTCTTGCCTTCCCGCCCAGCGAAGCAGAGACCAGAATGGCTCCTCGCAACGAGGCTAGCCACCTGAAGAGGCCCCGGGTACGTTTCTTTGTCTGAGATCCTGTCGTCTGAGGTTGTCGTCTGAGGGATTGGCACCTGGGGCTTTGCCGCCCGACGGTGCCGGTTGTCTTTGGCTGCTTGCTCGTTGTCCAGTTTGTCTCGGGTTCTCTGGCTTCCCTGTTCTTCTTCTGGTTGCTGTCTGTCTACCCTGTGTGTCTGCCTCCTGTATGCACGACTGAGTGCCGGTGTTGCTTGTCTCCCGTCCTCGGTCTCCTGTCTTTTCATTTCCTCTTCTGCACACCATCTTTCGTTCTCATGTCCTCCGCCGCGCTGTCTTGTCTGCAGACAGCCTGGCGAGCTATTTGCCATTCCACTGTCCTCAACATGCGAGCCCCTCTGGCTCTGCTCTTTGCAATGTTCCGCTGGCTAATGCGCTGGTCTGGCCAGCCCTCGCCTCCCGCCGAGGCCGAAGCCGACGCCAAGAAACCCCGCCGCTCGGAGCGTCTCACCCAACGGGTCGACCCGTACGTCGAGGATGGCGGGCCGGCCTTGTCCGCCACCACGGCTGCGGCTGAGCCCAAGACCCCCCAGCAACTGCCGACTCCCATGACCTACCTCACGACCGAAGACACGGGCTCCGAGCACCAGCGGTCCAAGGAACCGACAGCCACGCCGCCCGAGGGCTACGCCAGCCAGGTCGGACCACGCGCGACTGCGGAGAACGACGAGGGCCACGGCTCGTACTCGTCGGACACGCAGGCCTTCCCATCGCAACACATTGATCCCAACTCACCTCTGTCGGACGAGGTCAAGGACGAAGTGAAAGAGGGTGTCTGGGGGTACCTGTTCCCGCTCAAGGCCAGCTACGGCACCCGCAGTGTGGTCATGAAGCGCCGGGCAACCTGCCCGGAGGACGCTGGAGCAACATCGCCGCCGCCGTCGTCGTCGTCAAAAAAGAAGGGCAGTAAGAAGAAGGGTCTGTCTAAGGAGGACACTGCCCAGGGCAAGAACAAGCATGCCACTGGCTACTTAATAGGCCGCCATCCGGAGTGTGGTAAGTGACAAGTGGGAGAAGTGAGGAGCGGGAGAAAGACGAGAAAAGGAAGGAATAGCGAAGAAATGGACAAGGAAAAAACAAAGACTGGGTAAGCTAACAACACGCAGACGTTGTTGTGGACGACCCCATAGTATCCAATCGCCACTGCCTCATCTTTGCCGAGCACCGTGGACAGGACACCGTTGCTGTGATCGAGGACCTCTCGAGCAACGGAACCTTTGTCAATGACGCCATTGTCGGCCGCAACAAGCGTCGCGAGCTGCAAGAAAGGGACGAAATAGCCGTGCTCAATAAGGCGGGCTTTGTCTTCCGCTACCCCAAGAGCCGTACCACCACGGCCTTCAATCAGCAGTACAACCTGGAGGATCGTCTGGGCAAGGGCCACTTTGCCGAAGTGTACCGGTGTGTGGAGAAGGCGACAGGCAAGCGCTACGCCGTCAAGGTCTTCACCAAGACGCCCGGCGTAGAGGATCCGGCCAAGACGGACGGCCTAGGCCAAGAGATTGCCGTCCTCATGGGCGTAAACCATCCCAACGTGCTGTGCCTCAAGGACGCGTTCAACGAGAAGAACGCCGTCTATCTGGTGCTCGAGCTGGCCGAGAAGGGCGAGCTGTTCAACTACATTGTGGATCACCAGAAGATGACCGAGAACGAGACCAGGAAGCTCTTCAAGCAGCTGTTTTCTGGTATGAAGTATCTGGTAGGTCGATCAGTTCTTCTTTGATTTCTTGCCCCTCTTCTCATTCTCTAACAAATCAGCATGAACGAAATATTGTCCATCGTGACATCAAGCCGGAGAACATTCTGCTGGTTGACAACAACTTGCATGCCAAACTGGCCGACTTTGGCTTGGCTAAGATCATTGGCGAAGAGTCCTTTACGACGACGCTGTGCGGCACGCCGAGCTACGTTGCACCCGAGATCATTGCCAGCAGCCGCAACCGCAAGTACACCAAGGCCGTCGACGTCTGGTCGCTCGGCGTTGTGCTGTACATTTGCTTGTGTGGCTTCCCGCCGTTTTCGGACGAACTCAACAATGCCGAGTTCCCCAGCATGTCGGCTCAGATCCGTGCTGCCCACTTCAGCTATCCGTCTCCCTATTGGGACTCTGTGGGCGATCCAGCTTGTATGTCGTTTTCTTTTCTCTTTGTCTGCTTGGTTCTTTCCCACTCTCCTCTCATCTACCGTCTGGTCCTCTGATCCTAACAACCCTAGTGGATCTCATCGACAACATGCTAGTGGCCGACCCCGACCAGCGCTACACCATTGACCAGTGTATGGCCCACCCGTGGATGACCGACGCGCCGAGTGTCAACGATAGCACCGATGGCCTGGTGGGCGGCGTTGCCGGTCTGCAGGTCAACCGTCGCGCGGGTCTCTCTCGCGAGCGCACCCTGCTGAGTGCTATAAAGGATGCGCCAGCAGCAGCAGTGGCCCGGGCAAGTCGGCCGCCCCAGAGTCGGCACCAAGCAAAAGAGACGCGGCCGGCGGACAACCGTGACCCTGGCGTGTTTATGAAGCTCGGCGACAAGGGGGACCCGTCGCTCTATGCAGGTGGTGGCGATGGCGGTGCAGACAGCAGGGCTTACGGCCAGACGGACATTACGGCGCATAAGAAGGGCAAAGCAGGCAAGAGGTAAAGTTGCGACGTGAGTGTTTTGTGTCCATACTTACCCTAGTGTGCCTTCCATATTTCCTTGTGTGGGTGTGTCATCTGGACTGTGAGTGGTGAGTGTCTTGGAGATCGAGGTTCTTTTTTTGTCGCATCTTTTTCTGTTTTATGGGCCGTGCTTCTTTTTGGGGAGATTGGGCGTTCGTCTACATTCCATCTGTATGTCATGGATTTCTTGTCAAGCGAGAAGGCAGCTCGAGTGAGTTGTTCTTGGGAGATTATATTCTGTAATTTGGGTTTTGGCTCTTGGTTTTTGTCGTTGCTTTTATGGGCAATTTTTCCCATCCCGTTTACATTGATATTACGTTTGGCACGAGGGTCACGACAAATACCTTGTTTTCCTCTGCATTACAGAATCATCCTTGTTGCCCTTCTTGCCGTCGTTTTGTTCCTCTTTCTCTCTACTACTACTTCATTGGGGGAGTCTCGTTTGCGGAAGGAATAGTCAACAAAGGAACGACCAAGAAGGAAACGAAGGGCAGCCGCCATCAAAAGTTATCTCTATTTTCTTAAATCATATCATGTCATATTTTCCTATTATGTTTTTGTTTGCAAATTTAGGGACATTTTACGTTTTGGATTTGGGTCTCGTTCTCGTGTGCATTCAATGCAAGTACAATACAAGAAAAAACAAACATGGTTTTCCTGTCTGTGATCTGATCTCTGTGATATTCCAAGTTCCTTCCATTTTTTACCCGTGCACTTTCACCCAGAGACATGGATTAGCAGCGTGCAGGTAAATGCTGTGGTTAGACGTGAATTTTCCGTCTCGTGTTGTATGTGTGTACTATCGAAAGCAAGAGTTCGAATGATGAAAGAAACTCGTGAGCACATGCAGTATTGAAACTCGTCAAACGTTCCCGCCGTTATCGCGTTTCAAAGTGTTTCCCGCCATCCACCTCATTATTATGTATGTACGCCTCCTCCCAGACAAGGAAAAACAAAATACAACGAAAGGAAAGAACAGGAAGAGGGACCAATAACACAAGCCAAACATGGTCCCAGAACTTGGAAAAGAGAAGACCGACGAGACGGAGAGAAAAGCATAATGCCAACACGTAACAGGGTTTGAGAAGACGAAAATAAAGAAAATAAAGAAAAACAAAGTTCCCAAAAGGCAGAGAGGCATCATCGCCAGCCATCCCATCCTATCCAATGGGTGATGAAATATTACAAAAGAGAATGGGAAGAAACACATTAAGAAATGAAACGATGCTCCCAAAAAAAAAAAAAAGATATTATACTTCTGTCATAGTCTCCCATGAGTGTGCGTGTGTGTGCATGTGCGCGTTTCCAGTCATGAATACGCCCTCGTTCGTCAGTGTGTGCGTGCGTGTGTGTGTATCCATACCCAAAAAAATAGTAAAAGAGCCAAGGGAAAAAAACAAAGAAACCCCCAAAAGAAGGAATGTAGAAACAAAACTCCACTAAGCATCGATAACCCTCATTACCCGACACCCCCTACACAATCCCTCCCCCAAATCACCCACCTACCCACCCACCACTCAGCATGTCTTCGATGCCAGCCTTCGCCTCGATTCGGACAAACTGGGCACATCGTCGTCGTCCGTAGCGCATGGCAGTGCACACCATTTCCACGATGCCGGCCAGTTGGTATATGCTGCATGGCCACTGCCACCACGGATACCATGGAGTCCGTGGATAGGCATAGCCTCGTGGTCAAGTTTGCCGACGTCGTTTCCCGTCCTGCCACCCCTCCGTCCCAAAAGGCGCTACCGCTCGGGGATCGGGCTCCTAGCCAACCGCCCGCCCGCGCTCACACGCTTTTGAAGCCGTGCCTCCTTTTCTCGTGCCAACCGCTCCGCGGCGCTGCCGCTGCTACCCAAGCCGGCTGAGGGCGACGTGCCCCGCAGACCGCTGACACTCTCCTGGTAGCTGCTGCTGACACCACCACCAATCGTAAGTCCAGCCGCAGCACTCCGTCCGCGTTTGGCCTCGACGTACTGCTGGGCAGCACGGCTCAGCGGGAAGGCGGGCATGGTGGGCGGGATCTCGGCGCCATTTTGGAGCAGCAGCTCGGCCACCGGGAATGGGATGACTTTGCTGTCAGTTGCGGCTGCTGCGGCGGCGGCCGCTGAGCTGGAGGACGAGCCCGATGATGACGATCCGGGCGTCGACGACGGCGATGCCGGATCGGCGGCGGCCAGGGCGAGGAACACGGCATGAGTGCCACGGGACTTGTCGGTGACGTTGGGGTTGGCCTTGAGTGCAAGGGCATAGATGACCTGCTGGATCTCGTTCTTCTTAATGGCTGCCAGCAGGGTCTCGTCGGCGGTTGGGTAGCGCGAGAGCGTGGCAGAAATGGGGTCGACCCAGGCGCGGTCGACATACTTGGCCGTGATAAACTTGAGCCGCTGTTCGCGGTTGGCCGTGGCGGGAGGCTTGAGCGACGCGTCCAGGCGTGCTTCCCACACCATGTTGGACACGCGGTTGCCTACCAGCAGTAACAGCTCTACAATATCGGGCGTGAACGAGTTGATATCCAACGTAAGCGAGCGCACCTTGGAAATGTGCGTGCCCAACGACCGATGGATGCCACTGCACTCAATGCACAGGATAATGGCCAGGTTGATCGACACCCACTCGACTTTCGACCCGGAGCCGCAGTCGGCGCACCAACAGTTGCCCTGGTCATGCTCGCGCAGCATTCGCAGCAGCTTGTCCGGGTTCTCCTCGTAGCCTCCACTGCTGTTCCGCTGGCCCGTCGGTCGTCCGCCGACAGTGATGCGCCGCGTTGGAATACCCGTTGCGCCGGAGTGTGACGCCTGGCTCGCATGGCCGCTCATTGTGCCAGACATGCCTTCCCGCCCGCGGTGGCCATGTGTAAGCGATGTGCTCTTGCCGGTCAGAATGGAGCCGATGTCTCGGCCCGGGAAGGCTGGCGAGCCGGTGTTGGGAGACACAGACGGAAGCGGCCTGTCGCGCATGCCCCGGCCCTCGACTGCACTCTGCAGTGCGTTGTTGATGGAGGTGATCCAGTTGTTCATGTCGTCCTCCGACGTGGCCTGGTAGACGCGCTTGTACTGGGGCGTGATGACCTCGAAGCAGAAGCGCCGCTCGGCATTCCGGGCTTCGCGAACCGAGGCCATGCGCAGGTCAATGGGGTCCATGTGCAGATCGAGCTTCTGCTTCCAGTTGCTGTACTCGGAGAGCTTGCCCTGGTCGAGCACGATCCAGAACTTATGCCATCCTTGCTTGTTGAGGGCGGCTCGCGGGTCGACGTGGCTGCCCGGCCGATTCAGTGCCCATAGCAGACCCTCTTTCCGCGGGTTGCCGTTCTTCTCCATGCTGGCGACCATGGCCGGGTCGCGCTCCTCAAGATCCCGGATGCCTTTGAATTTGGACGCTTGCGGGGGGCTGCCCACGGACAGGTGGTAGCTGGCCACGCTCGACGGAGAACGGGACAAGTCGCTGGCCGCGGCCGTCGAGCTCGTGGTGCCCACGGCGCGCAAGGTCGAGCTTGTGCTATCAGCACGGCCCAGCTCCGAGTCTGAGATGGCCGAGGATGTGTGCTGACTGGCACCGGCAGTTCCGCCACCGCCAACGCCACTACCGAGATTGCTGCCGACAACGCCGCCATTCAGAGAGTTGGCAGCGTAGCCGTTGGAAGTCGTGCCCAACGCTGTGACGGCAGCCACCGAAGCGTCGCTATCGCCACTGGACGAGACATTGCTCTTTTCTAGCAGGCGCCGCTTTTCCTCGCGCTCGCGGCGCTGGTACTGGTACTCCTTGTCGGCCAGCTGGACCTCGCTGGACAGAGCCTCCAGCTGAGGCAGAAGGGCGTCAACTTTGTTGGCGGTCTTGAGGAAGGTCTTGGCCTGGGCATCCGCATAGCGCGTAAGATGAGACAAGACCTCCTGCTCTTTGCGGCCGCCCGACAGGTCTTGCATGAAGGAAGAGTAGTCGAAGCGCTTGAGCTCAAAGTTGCGGCGCTTCGTCTGGTACTTGGTGTCGCTCTCGGCCAGCTTCTTGGTCTTGACCGAGTCGTGACGCTGCCCCAGGTAGCGGCCGACATAGGCGTAGTAGTCCTTGCTCTCCTCCTCGAACTCGCGTTTCTTGGCCTCGGCCTGTTTGATGTCCCAGGTATACAACTTGTTGAGCGGCTCGATGACGATGCGCTGCAGATTGTTGGTGTTCTGGCGCTCGTAGACCAGGATTTCGCGAGCTATCTTGTCGAAGTAGTGGTCGATCGCGGGCTGGACGGCGTTTGCGTTGGTCGAGGACGTCTCTTTAAGAGCATCGATGAACGCGGCGAAGGCTTCGTTGGCGTCAACCTGCGAGAGGTGGGCGTGCTCGGCACGCTTGATGACGCGCTTCATCTGCATCCGCATGTTGCCCGTCTTCTGCTCTAGCGCCTTGATTGTGGCACGGAACACGGGGCCGTCATCGGTGACCGTGACATCGTCGCCAGGCCGCGGGCATGATACGTCGACCCTGACAGGCTCGGCGCCGGGTGGACCGGCGGCTGAAGACGGTGGTGGTTGCTGTTGTATGGGGACGCCGGCGGAGCTTGGGTCCAGAAGCACGCGCGGTGAGCTGGGCTCGTCGATCTCGACATTGCTAATGCGTGAGTCGACAGATTGTGCGGAGGCGACGCGTATCTTCGGAGGTGCGTTCAGCATGAAAGTGGGTGCTGGGGAGTTGGGGTGGCTGAGGTAGGCGGCTGTGTCTGAGGTGTGTGTTAGAGGGCACAAGAACCGAGGCGTAAAGACAGATGGATAGAGAAACCTGGACGGGAAGACGTACTGGACACCCAGAAGGTGAAGCTGGCCAGAGTGTCCAGCCTATGGGCACGCTGGTCGTACTCGACAAACTGTACATGGTTAGATGGGCAAGTAAGACGAGACACACACAAAAAAAAAAGCAGGAAAAAAAGTAGAAACGCGAAACGCGACCAAAAAACAGAAGCACAATGCGCAGAAAACCTACACTGCACGAGTTGCGCCATCCACCACCCCGATCCTCTATGTTCTTCGGCGGCTTCCACTTCCATGACCACTCAAACGAGACGGACGGACTGCCGCCCGTCGTGTAGTCGCCGACGAGCTCGACGTTGGCGTTCTTGTGCAGGTTGGGGTCGGCGTGGAATTCGCGGGTCACGAGGTTCTCGACTTCGCGCGCCGTGGATGCGTAGACGTAGGTGAGTCCGTTGATCTGGGTGTCGGTGCCCGACGACGCGCCGTTGGCATCGCTGCCGGCAGAGCCTCCTGCCAGCGGAGTCTGCCGGATGACAAATGTGAAGGTGAATGTGAGGTCTTCGTCGCTGTAGAGTTTGAGGAGGAGAGAGGGCGCGCCCGAGGAGGAAGAATCCGGGTCCTATGCGGAGGAGGAGATTGTCAGCTAGAGACGAAGGAGAAAGAGACAGGCTCAGGGCAAGGCCATCTGCCAGGGCCGGGGCCATCGATGGACGCACTTGGATGAATTCTATCGGAGCATAGTCGCCGAGCAGACGAGAAGCGCCGACCCGGGTTGCCGGGAAGCCGTTGGGGGTAACGCTGATGGACGTGCCTCTCCGGGGCGATGTGATGACGAGCGAGGATATGGATACTGCGAGGAAGAACGCGCGGTACGGTCAGTCAGGGGCGGGGGGAGCGTCAGACCTGTCGTGTTCACGCAAAATCACATACAGCGGTTCTGGTCGCGAAGGTACAGAACGCCGTCCTCGTCGGGACGGCTTGCAGTTAAGCCCATGATGGGCAGGCAGCGACGTTGGGCTGACGCAGGCCGGCGGGACGGGAGGCGTCAAGATCAGAGGCGCGTCGGAAGCAAGAAGAGGTGGATGAGCGTGGCCGAGGAGAGGAGCCGTTTGTCGAGGACGGAAGCCCGGATATCGAAGGAAGATGGAAGTGGGGAGGCGAGCGAGAAAATGGAGAAAGTATGTGTGTGCCAACAGAGGCTAGAGAAAGAGAACGCGCAGCGAGAGGAGGCTGAAACGCAAAAGAAGAAGAAAGAGATACGGCCACAAAGGACGAGAGTAAGAAGGCGGAGGCGGCGGCGGAGGCGGCGGTGAGAGGGGGGGCGTCGAGAAAAGAACAGAAGCTGAGTTCAAGAAAAGAAAAAAAAAGCGAAGCCGAAAGGGAGGCGAAATCGAACGTAGAATGGCGTTCATGAAAGGCGGAAGGCGCGAGGGAACGGAGAGACGGAAGGAGAGACTGGCAGGGGAAAAAAAAAAGAAGAGACTTAGCGACCGTAGCCGGCGAACGGGCGCAAGAGCAGTATGGATTCCGCTATGTATTACCGTTCCAACTACACTGCAATAGTACGAGTAGTACGAGCGCCTGGTGAAGTCGTTGTGTCTTCTAGTTAGTGTTTAGTGGAAGGCGTGGAAGCGCAGGAAGGGGCGACCGACAACCCCCCTCTCCCAGATGGAAATGGCAGGAGCCTGAAATGCTTAGGCGGCGGGTCAGCGCGCGCAACGCGGCGGACGGCGGGGTCGTGGTCTCGTTGGGTGGGCCCCCTGGAAATTTGGGGCAGGGGCAATGCGCGCGAGCGAAACCGAGAAGGAAGGCACAACCAGCACACCCAGCCAGGGAGAGAGAGCCCACAGAGAGACAGCCTGGAACTGGCGCCGCTGAAAAGCGGGCCTGGCCAGGGCAAGTCAAGGCACAAAACGACGCCAAAAAAGGGAAGCCTGCTGAAGTCTAGTTAACGGTGGGTGTGCTGTGGCTGCCAGGCCGTCCATAGCGGGGTCGGCTATAATAGGCTCGAAATAGGCAAACCAGAAAAAAACACTGGTAAATGCACAAGTACATAGTCAGTAATACTATGTAGTCGACTCTAGCATAAAGCCAATTTGACGAGCATCATGGGATGCAATCATGCTGGATGATGCCTTTCCAACGAGACCTGTCTTTTTCCTATTATGTATGCGCTTGTCCCAGCGCGCTCCGCGCCTGGTTGCCCACTAAGGCAAAGCGCGAAGAAGCTTGTTTGGTTCTCCCCCGTTTTTGTTGGTCAGCCGTGCAGAAAGTGCGTCATGCAAGTCGCAGGCGATGGCTGGAGAGGCTGCATACGGGTCGCTCGGCCGTCGGGTGCTACGAGTATTTCGGCTGGTGTGCGCGCGTGCCGCTGCTGGCTGTGCCGGCTGCGCTGCCGTCACGGTCACCACCCGAGTTGATACTCTGTGGCCACAGTGTTTAGCCATGAGTCGTTTCACGGGTCATCCGGACCACGTCAGAGGACCATCGCCTGTCCACGTGACCATTCAGGCTGTGCTGTGCTATCCCGAGTCAAACCACGCTCGGCTCTGTCGACCTCATAATCGAGAACGGCTCGATATTTCCCACGATTTTTGAAAATTTCCTTGAAATAGATGATGTCGGCTGCTGTAAAACACTGACAGGGAGAGCAGACTTGGCAGGGAATGATGTGAGTTGTCGTTGTGCCTGTGTATGCTGTCACTACTGATAATGTTTGGTGCAAGGTGGAGGAAACCACGGGACCCCTTCATCGGGGTTGTGACACCCATCTCTTGACCAGACGTACTGATCACGACAACTCCGTCTGTTAGTTGTTGTTTCCAAACTACATTTCCATTTCCGCCAAGTGGACATGTATATGATACGTAATTCTGTATAGATTTATATTGAAAAGGGAAAGAAGAAAGCAGAGAAAGATTTCGTCGTCCCTACGAGACTTCATTAAAAGATGAATCCTGCCTGTAATGACCGTCGTAACAGTAAATACATACGCCTCGACAGTGCTGGTCCGCTCACAACATCAGCTGCACGAGAAGCACACTCCACGTCACCGTGATTGACGACACCCCCAGCGAAAGCTTCCCGGCGGCGCCGGTTTCGACAGGCACTTCGACCAGCCAGAGGCTGTACTGTGTGATGGTAGGTATCGGATCACCCTCGTAGAGTGGAGTCAGCGTCGTGGTGGTGACGTAGCTGGACTGCAGCTTCCGCGACGCGGTCTTGCTGGTGGTGGTGGTTGTCACTTTCGCCGTCGCAGTGGACGTCACAATGGAAGCTTCCGGATACTGCGAGGCCCATATGGCGGCTCGCTCGCTGATGCCGAGGGTGGTAAAGGAATAAGAGTCTGTTGCTGTTTCTGTTGCTGTCGCGGCTGAGATGATCGTCCCTAGCCTCCGAGTCCACGCTGGCCCCACCGTCGGCATCGTCTTCGTCGTCGTTGTCACCGCGACCGCCGTCGCTGTTCGCTGCTGCTCCCGTAGAAAGGATTCGAATAGCGTGCTCGCCGACAAGTAGACGGACCTTGGGACGGTCGATGCGCGTGCCGTTGTCTTGGTGGTCGTGGTAGCCGACGCGTCCTCGCTGCGGTAAGGGAAATCCTGAGAGCTCATGTCCACCTTCCGCGGGTAGCGGGTCGTGAGCCACATCGCACGGTCGACTAAGAGGTCAAAGGCTGTCGCGTTAGTCAGTTCAGGCAGCAGTTCCGCATGAGGCTGGCCGAGGAAGTCCTGCAATATCGGGGACAAGCGTCCGTCCTGCACCAGCTGGGGGGGCATGACCAGCTCTGTCCCTTGGTCTGCCATTTGCTCGATATTTCTAGTTTTGCATGAGGCAAACCCCTTCTTTCCCTTCACCCAAACGTTTACCGCGTCAGCGAAGCAGAAAGGTGCATCCAGTAAACTGCTAATATCTTGGCTGTGTTGCAATGCTTCCCAGTTGAGGCGATTCTTGCCCACAGATCGGTACAGGTCCAAGTCGCCCGCAATCTCGCTTTGGTGCGCCAGCGGCAGCACATGGGTGTTGGCAGACTGCGGGCGTGGCTGCATTTTCATGGGGACATGGAAAAAGGCGGCCGTTGAAGACCGGCCGCCCAGCAGCAGAGCAACAGAGGTAGCGAGCAACCCGTAGAGAGTCCTCATGATGATGGTGATAAATTTGTACGAGGGAGGGATGATGTTTGAGCCCTCCAGACATGGAAGACACATTCACTGGCTGATTGCCTGTTTTATATACAAATTCACAGCCGTAGCAGGTGTAGAGGTGATGTGCGGAAAAGAAAGCAATATTATTAACGTCTACACTTTGGTCCCATCGTTATGTGGCTGAACCTTGGCACGTTCTTGGCCTGCTTATACTTTGCATCTCGAGTTAGCTTCGACTTCCAGAGGCAAAAGACGGCGAGGCTTGGGCAGTGCACTCTCCCAAACGGGATCTAGCCATTTGTCTAGGGTGGCCAGCCCAGCAACTTGGTCGTCTTGGCACTGGCGCTGTGCACTGGCGCACAAGTGCCCGGATTTGATACAGGTGGTTAGGAGCACCAGAGGCCCATGGTTTTCAACAACGAACAGACAATGCCAAGTGCTGGGCAACCAGAATCTAGCATAGTGTCAACTCAGCCTTGTGTCCAGACATGGCGACAAATATGCCCAACTGTGTGCTGCCTAGCTGAAACACGTCAGCAATTTACATTATCTTATCCCCCCCCTCTCTCTCTTCCCCCCCCCCCTCTTGGATGCAGGACAGAAGTACTATTTTTTGAAAGCATTGAAAGTAACTCCTTGGAGCCACAGGATAATATCTTTTCTTCCCACCCCAGAACCTTGTGGAAACTCTGTTGGGAACTTGCGGCAACCAAACATGATTTTGTCTATCTAGCTGTTTGCCCACTGTCGCCTGTGTTTTCCAACTCTTGTTATAGCCGGGAGAGGAAGTTGAGCTCCGTCTTCACTGTGGGTATGCATCCCGACAAAGTACCCCTCAACTATCGCGCGCGCACACAACCCCCTGGGCTCGTTTCTTGGCCCTACTCATTTCTTTGGCCTACTTGCTCTTCATCGCGTTTGATAACAGTGCATGGAAATTGGGCTAGGGTCTCCAGCCTCTTGCGAGCGCATAGATGTCATTTCGTTTGTTCGAGCAGCCATTGTAGCCATCCCCTAGTGCCTATATCCATCCTCTCGTACGCAACATAGCGGCAGTCATCCTGAAGGGGGCGCACGACCCAAAGTCCCTGAGTAAAGGTAGATTGTCCCGTACCATGGTGTTGCTCGGCTTGATATCATTATGAGCTAGGCCAGGCCTGTGCAGGTGCTCCACGGCCTAGATAAGACAGGCCATGAACTTTTTCTTGTCGAGCTGTGCCAGTGTTTCCGGATCTAGCCGACACAAAGACCGCGACAGTTTCTCTAAGACCAGGCCGGTGATGCGGCCCCGGTTGGAAATAACGTACGATGTGGGGATGCGGTGCGTGCGCGAGCTGCTCCATGATGCGCAATTCGTAGAGTAGCTGTTCATCCGCATTGATCACCGTGTTGCCGCGCACAGCTCATTCAATCCCGGGTCGTTTGGTATACAGCAATTCTGGGTCCCAGTAGCTACCCGGGGCCACCATCAGGTTGGCCGACGGCTCGTAGATCGGAAATGCTTTTGTATCATCCACCAACTTGACGGCTTCGCGAATAAACTTCTTGTCGGGAAATTGCCCAGGAATTTCGCCATAGTACAATCTGTCGCCGCCGTCCACAATATAGAACTGACTTAGCGCATCAGAATAATCGCCTACCTCCAAAACGACAATATGTCTGAACCCAAAGCCGCTCCCCACGTCCATGTGAAAATAGTGGCCGTCTTTGTCGTGGGCGGGCGAGCTATGAGTAGGTTCCTTATTGGCCAGTGCAGCAGTCTCATCATCGTCGATAGCATCGGCTTGATTAACCTTCGCTGCCTTCTTGGCTTCGGTGGCGGTCAGTCACTCGCAAATGTAGTGAAACAAATGCACCATGGATCAACCAATTGAGTCAACCACCAAGGAAGCACTTACCCGATCGACTGGGCGCTTTTGTAGTGACCGGTATGGCTATGATGCGCTTTAGAGTTTGTTCTGGGCAAAGAACATTTATCTCCCTTTCTGGATTTTGGTCAGAGAGAAGAGAAAAACAAGAGATGGTGCATCGCGGTGGTCCTCTATAGAAAAAGCAAACATAACACGAAAGAAGAACCAAAAGGCTGTTTCAAGAGAAGTTACGTTCAATCGTTCACACAGAAGATTAAACAAAGAGAAAATAAAGAGAAAACGAAATCCACACCCTTGCCGCTGTTCGCAGTCCGCAGTAGAGATCACACCACCACACAGGTGTTTTGTTATACCATCACATTACATTTCTATTTATTTTTCTTTCCGTTTCCAGCTGTTGGTAGCTCCCTGTAAGTGCGGCTTTGTGTGTAGGAGCTCATCCAGACCAGGGGTGGCTGTTGAGAATTATGCTGCTCTAGCACCGGCTTATTTGACTTGTCAATTTTTGTCGTTTGTTGAATAAAACCATGCAGAGTTGCATGAACGGCTCCGAAAAAACTTAATTTGTTCACGATTTAACCCCCCAGATTTCAACTTTGATCATGTCATAATTAACCGCAATGATTTCCTATTACTGATCGAAGGACGAACAAGAACAGAACACACCACAGTCGCAGACTTGGCAGTGCTCCTTTTCTTCTGGTCGTTCAAAAGTTTTTGTGTGTGGTATAACTAGAACCTAATTTTCAAGTGTACATGATAGCAAAACCGATGCAGCCGTTGCCTAGCTCATTTTTCTGCCTCCTTGTCCAACTACGAAAGACGGCAATACAACAGCCAATTAACAATGCAAGGAGAAAAAGGAGAAGCCGACCGTTGCTAGATGGGGCCAGAGTAACATGTCTGGGAAGAAAAACGGTGGTGCCGAGTACAATGGCACGAGCAGCACGCAAACCGAAGCCGCCAAAAGCAATACAGAGGAAGCCCCACATAAGTGGCGACGTTACACTTTGGATTGCGTCGGCTGCCAATTGCAGAGGCACGGCTTTGCTGTTGGCAGGCTTGGGGCAGGGGAGACCCGAAAACATTTGTTCTTTGTCGGCCCATGCTGGGCAGTTGGCCAGCCTAATCCAACTCCAGCGTCTGCCCCGCGACCGAGACAGATGCTGAGCAGGAGAACACGAGTCGGGTGAAATTGTGAGTGCGATTAGCTAAATGAGAACTCGCCGCCACTGTTGAGAACTGTTGAGAGTTCGAAAGACAAAAGAGTTCTTGGACCAGCCGTTCACAAATTGCACGCCGTTCGAACCACCACTCACTCTCGGCATCAAAGCCCGCTTTAGTTTATTGCGTAGCTGCATCTCTCCCCTGCTGTGTCGGTGGGCGAATTGCCGTTGGGATCTCGTTCAAATGGTTATCACGGGATGTCACCGAGGTGGGCTAGTGGCGCGCTGTCGTGTTCCCTGCGAACGGGTCGCGCCTGCCGCCATGACGTCTCAGGTGCCCCGCCAGGAATCGGGCTGTTGGCGTGCAGGGTCCAAATTAAGCCACACCGATGGCATGCCGCCACTTTCTGGCTGGGCTACGTATTACCTTTCACGTTTTCCTCCTGTGCCTCACCCTCACTCCTCAAAACAATCCGAAACACATTCCACAACGCCGACGACGACACGACCCTGTTCTCCTGCAGACGACTTCCGTGCGTCGAACCCTCGTCTGCGTTCCAGTTTTACAGCATTTTTCAACCGCGTCTACTCTCTCTGTTGCTCGCCAGCGCCGACACCTCGTGAGAGCCTTATCGAAGACCCCTATTTTTTCTTTGCCGCTTTCGCAACCCCGCCTGAACATCGCGCCGACCACCAACTGACCGACCGCTTGTCCGACTGACCACCCCTGTCCCCGGCCTGCCCTCGTCTGCGACGGCGACTTCTTGCATTTCCTCCCTCCCGGGGCGGTTCCGGCAGTCATGTCGACCGCGTCGAACCGGACGTTTCGACCGTCCAGGACGAGCATCCACAACTCGCGCATGAGCCACCGCTCGCGAGCCGGCTCACGAGCCGTGCAGCTGACCGAGGTGACGTTTGACGAGGGCTACAGCTATGCCCTGCGCACGGCCTTTCTCGACTACCTGCTGCAGCCCAAGAAGAAGCGCAAGGAGTATGTGGCAGTGCCGAAGCCGGTGGCGCGCAGCCACACGGCCAGCAGCAGCGTGAGCGAGCTGATGAAGGAGTTCATGCCGTCTGGCTCGAGCAGCGGCAGCGGCGGCAGCGGCCTCAAGCTGCCGCACAGCTTCCGGCCGTCGCTGGAGAAGCGCATGGAGGGCGTGCTGCGCGGCACGGAGAAGCTGCCCGGCTACAACGACGCGGCGGTCAAGCGCACCTTTGGCGAGGCCTACACGGCCTTCACGGCCAAGGCCTTCCGCAAGAGCATCGACCAGGACCGCGCCATTGAGCCGCTGATCCTGATCTTCTACAGCTCGGCCAGCAAGGCGCAGAGCCGCGGACGCCCCGCCGGCGACGACGCGTGGAAGCCGCTGGTCGACCGGCACGTGGCGCTGTTTGTGCGGCTCGTCAGCAGCCTGCTGCGCGACCACGGCAGCGACCAGAGCAAGCCCGAGCTGATGAGCCGCCTGACCACGCTCGAGAAGAAGCTGCTCACCAACGACCAGGACCTGGCCAGCGACAGCCTCGGCGGGCCGTCCGGCCAGCACAAGACCATCGAGGTCGAGATCCCGCTGTCCTACGACGTCAAGGACATGCCCATGGTGCAGACCGTGGCCCGCATCTTTGGCCGCACCCAGACCGAAGTCCAGGCCGACATCGACCGCGATCTGACCGTCTGGACCGAGGAGGCCGCACTCAAGGACCTCAAGACCTACCAGCACCGCCTGACCTCCAACATGCCGGGCGCCCTGCGCCACCAGGACTTCGACGTCGACAGCGCCTACGACGAGTGGAAGAAGGCCGAGATCCACCAGATCACCCAGCTGATGCTGGAGCTGCTCAAGATCCGGCCCGAGCTCGCCAAGACCACGGGCGGCAGCAACGCTGCTGCTGGCGGCAGTCTCGACAAGCCGCTGCCCGGCCGCCCCATGTCGATGTACGGCGGCGGCATCAGCAGCAGCGGCTCTGAGGACCAGGCGTATGCCGATCTCAGCCGCATGCTGTCCCAGAATGACGGAGGCAGCCTGGACGGCTCTTTTGGCCTGCCCTCGCTCTCTCTGGACGACGGCGGCGGCAGCAACCCCGATGAGCTGGCCCCCAGCTACACGTTCATCCCGCCCGACACCCAGGCCTACTACAAGTTTGTGCTCAAGCACGCCATGTCCTACGACCAGCTGCACCCAGATCCGACCTTGGCCGTCTGCGAGGCCATTCCGCTGCAGCGCCCGTCCGTCGAGCTGCTCGCCGAGCTGGCTGTGCACTGGCGTCTTCCGCAGTTCAGCCGCGCCATCCTGCTGCTGGACGTGTCCTCGCAAAAGTACCTCGACCTGGAGCTGCGCGCCGAGGAGGTGTACGAGATCTTTGAGGACGTCAAACAGAAGGCCAGCCTGGACTTCTTGCCACACAACAAGAAGGCGCCGCATATCCAGCAGTTTGGCACCACGCTGCAGGATATCCCGTCCAGCCACTGGACGATGCACGACTATGCGACCTACCAGCACATTCTGAGCCGTCTGCACGATGCCATGCTGCGTGAGCTGCTGGAAGTGGCTGCCGAATGCTACGAGCCGAAGCCGCGGTCCATCGGACCGTCGCTCATGTTCATTACCGACCACATCCATGCGGATCCCGCCTTCCCTGATCGGCCGGATGTCATCGAGCAGTTTGCGGAGGCCCTAACAGAGTCGCTGCGCGAGCGTGCCGCTGGGGTGTACCGCGACTACCTCGACAAGGACATCCCGCAGCACGAGGATGCGTGGGACTTTAGCCATGTGGTGGCACTGGGCAAGGATGTTGTGGCCTTGTGCGAGCGGACGCGCAAACGGTACCGCAAAACCCCCCAGATCCTGGGCGTGAGCCCTTTTACACAGCTGGTGTCGACCATGTTTCCGAGCTTTGAGCAGGATGCGCAGGCCATTATCGAGCGGGTGATCCAGGTGGCCAAGGACCGTGGCCTGGAGGTGAACATGCAGGACGGCTTCGACCTGTACAGAGAGCTGGTGGACATTCGCAAGATCCACACCGAGAGCCTGCCTGGCCAGCCGTTCGCCTTCCATGTCGAGGGTCTCCTGGAGGAGTTTGTGTGGCGGTGGATCCGCGGTGCGCAGGAGCGCATGGAAGGCATCGTGGAGCAGGCCATCAAGCAGGACCAGTTCCAGGTGCGGGTGGAGAACCCGGGCGTGGACATTCCGACAGACGACCAGCGGCACAGCGTCTCCATCATGGACACGTTTCAGGCCTTCAACCAGAGCGTCGACCAGATCTATGCGCTTGAGTGGGACGACGACGTGCACCATGCCAAGTTTATGACTGCGCTGTCGCAGGCGTTCACGGCCGGCATCGGGCGGTACTGCGAGATTGTCGAGCAGCGTTTTGCCAAGGAGATGGACCGGCCATCGGCGCAGGAGATTGCGAATGCCAACAAAACGGCACAGGAGCGGTGGATGCAGTATGCCAAGGACGCCCTGAGCAACAAAGAGAAGGTCGAACCCTTTCAGTTTTATCCAGAGGTAAGCTCAAGTTTGATGTTTCTGTTCTGGTTTTTTGGGGGTTTCTTTTTGTGTCCCCCCCCCCCCCCCCCCCCCTCTTTCTGTTTTACCGCTAACTTCGCAGTCTTTTGTCAAACTGAACAACATCGAGTGGGCTATGCAAGCCTTGGACAAATTGGAAAAGGCAGTGAACGTCGACGGCTGTGCAGAGGTCCTCCAGCGTGTCAACGGCCCACCCAAGCCGATCGACCGCCGCAACGCGAAGTACGTCTTCACGATCAAGATTGTCGAGGCTGAGGATATCAAGGCGTGCGATCCAACGGGCACCAGCGACCCTTACGTGGTGCTGTGTGACGAGTACCAGAAGCGTCTGGCCAAGACGCGCATCATCATGCGCAGCCTCAACCCGCGCTGGGACGAGTCGGTTGAGATCACAGTGTCGGGCCCGCTCAACATTATCGCCACCATCTGGGACTACGACACCTTTGGCGACCACGACTTTGTGGGCCGCACGTCGCTCAAGCTGGACCCGCTGCACTTTAGCGACTATTTGCCGCGCGAGTTCTGGCTCGACCTTGACACCCAGGGCCGGCTGCTGCTGCGCGTCAGCATGGAGGGCGAGCGCGACGACATCCAATTTCACTTTGGCAAGGCGTTCCGGTACCTGAAACGCACCGAGCGCGACATGGTGCGCAAGGTCACGGACAAGCTGGTGGCGCACATCAACGCGTCTTTGTCGTACGAAGCGCTCAAGAATCTGCTGAATCGCGGTCTGGCGTCGTCGATGGCATCGGTGGCGGCGCTGTGGCAGAAGCGGACGTCGCGTGTACCCACCGCCGCGGCTGCTCCGCCCCAAACCGTGGACGTCGAGGCCACGCTGCAGCCGCTGTTTACGTACTTTAACGAGAACTTTGCGATCATGAACCAGACGTTGACACACGTGACGATGATGGCAGTCATGACGCGGCTGTGGAAGGAGGTGCTGATGGCGATCGAGTCGCTGCTGGTTCCGCCGCTGTCGGATAAGCCGTCGACGCAGAAGCAGCTGACCCAGGCCGAGATGGACGTCGTCTACAAGTGGCTGGAGCTGCTCTTTGATTTCTTCAATGCCAAGGACGACCAGGGCGAGGCGCTTGGCGTGCCTGCTGATATTCTCAAGTCGCCCAAGTACCACGAGCTGGCATCGCTGAATTTCTTCTACTTTGAGACGACCGAGAATCTGATCCGGACGTCGGAACGCATGGCGGCGGCCACGGCACAGCGGGCACAGCAGCAGCTGATCCAGCAGCAGCAGGCGGCGGTGGCAGGCGGGGTCGGGGGCCCATCTGCAGCAGCCGCCAACCGGATGTCGGCGCCCGCTGGATTGGTCGCGCACTCGGCGGCCTTCGCCAGTATGGGCACGATCCGGCGGGGCAAGAGCATCATGATGAGCCGAAACTTGGGCACGATGCGCAAGGCCAAAGAGGAGCGGCGTAAGGAGCTGCAGGCCGACCCGTCAGACGACATGATTTTGCGGATTCTGCGGATGCGCCCCGAGGCGGCGCACTACCTGAAGGAGCGGCACCGCCAGAAGGAGCGGGCGACGGCACAACAGGCAGCTGCAATGATTGTGCGACAGAGCATCAACCAGGGGTGGACAGGACCGGCCTTTGGAGGCGCGACGTACAGCCGGAACAATCTACCGCTGCGATGAGGGGCGTTCGATGGTTGGACGCATCGGCATCATCGTATTGGGAGGAGGCTACCAAGACACTACGCGCACGACAAGAGACGACATGCATAATATGCACAATGGATGGGTGCACGGGAGGCATGAGACTCCAGTATGAACGGGAAAGGATGTCATGTCTATTTGCATACGAGGGATAGCGGATAATGGGAATCACGAAATGGTGGATTTACTTGGGCCTTCTTTTTCTTATTTATTTTTTTCTGTTTAATTTCATAGTTTTCATGTCTCTGGTATACACATGTATTTAGCGAACGGTTTAGCAGGCGAGGTTGAGCATGCGGGTCTATTCGGGTCGTCTGGTCTCTTTGGTTTATGACTTTTTTTTGTAATTTGGTCATGAATTTCGAATTGTATTTGTTTGTTTTCTGATGATGAGATACTATTCTTAAAGTATGTTGAAGTGCACGTTTATTTTTATTATTATTATTTTTTTCAATATTTTACCTTTTTGTTCTTTCTCTCGCTGGACATGAGTACGACACTGAACGCCTAGATAACGATTTGTATGAAAAGATATTGACAAAAGGAAGATTACGCGGAGAAGCAAGAACAAGGAATGTAGTGTTGCTATTGTCGCGAGGCTGGAACAGACAGCTACTAAATAGTTGTAACAAGAAAAAAAAAAACGCATACAACGTTACGGGAGTCTTTACTAATAAACGTTGCCCGTGGCCATCCGTGCGCCCCCCTATTCCACCCACTAACTAATTCACCACCAACCTGGAGTTCCCTTCCCAGCCCATAAAACTTGACCCTTCCTGCCCATTCGCGCGCGTTCTACTCTCTGTCTCTTCTCCTCTTTTCTTGCAGGTTTACTGTCTCTCTCAGTAGGAGAGAGTTCCGTTCTCTCTCAATTTCCCCCAAGGAGGTTTTTGGTTACTTCCGGGGAGAGGAAGGCACGTTTTGCTTCCCGGGGTTTGTTTCGTTCCTTCCCTGATCTTTTTTTTCTTGGTCTCATCAATGGCGTGCCTTCCCATACGAGCGACCCGCCAGCTGGCAGCCATTGGCCGGTGGGCGCCAACAACACCACTGCCAGGTGCCAAGGGGCCTATTAGCAGGCCACGCCAGACCGCCGTCTCGACCTCTTCCGTTGTACCGGGGCAGCAGTGCCGCTGGTCCAGGGGTCTGGCGACCCTGGCGACCCTGACCGCCCTGGAATCTGCCGCCTCCACGTCGACCACCACCTCTGGCGGCACCCCTCCCCCACCTTTTTTTTCCCGCGGTGCAATTTTGTCGTCGTCGTCGTCGTTTTCGCCAGCCACGATTGCTTTTCCTTCCTACAACTCCAACAACAACAACAACAACCGTTCCTCTATCACACGAAGATCCTTCTCAACGTCCGCCCCCACCATGTCTTACCAGATTCGCAAGGTCGGCCAGCCGTACACGCTGGAGCACCGGGTGTACATTGAGAAGGATGGCCAGCCGGTGTCGCCCTTCCACGACATTCCGCTGTATGCGAACCCTGAGCAGACGGTGCTGAACATGGTTGTTGAGATTCCGCGCTGGACCAATGCCAAGCAGGAGGTAAGGTAAAAATAAGCAGGGATGGGCTGCATTGTGGTTGTTCTTTCCCCCGTTGTTGTGTTCTGCCATCTCTGCGTCTGCTCTGGGATGATTCTTTGTTCTCCTCCTATTTAGCTCTTCTGCCATGTCTCTGGTCCTAATTTCTATTTCTCTTATGCTCTGTGTTCTGTTTCCCCCGTTGTCTTTCTACTGTCGCTCGTTTGCTTGCCCGCTCACTGTCTCCTTGCGATCCCTTCCGTCGCTAACAAACAACCTGCCCAGATCTCCAAGGAGGAGCCCCTGAACCCCATCAAGCAGGACACCAAGAAGGGCAAACTCCGCTACGTGCGCAACTGCTTCCCCCACAAGGGCTACCTCTGGAACTACGGCGCCTTCCCGCAGACCTGGGAGGACCCCAACGTCGTCCACCCCGAGACCAAGGCCAAGGGCGACAACGACCCGCTTGACGTCTGCGAGATTGGCGAGCTCGTCGGCTACACTGGCCAGGTCAAGCAGGTCAAGGTGCTGGGCGTCATGGCCCTGCTCGACGAAGAGGAGACCGACTGGAAGGTCATTGTCATTGACATCAACGACCCGCTGGCCCCCAAGCTCAACGACATTGAGGACGTCGAGCGCCACCTGCCGGGCCTCCTGCGCGCCACCAACGAGTGGTTCCGCATCTACAAGATCCCCGACGGCAAGCCCGAGAACCAGTTCGCCTTCACCGGCGAGTGCAAGAACAAGAAGTACGCTACCGACGTCATCCGCGAGTGCGCCGAGGCCTGGGAGCGCCTGATCACCGGCAAGACTGCTCCGGGCGGCATCTCCACGGCCAACCTCTCCGTCTCCCACTCGCCCAGCCGCACCACCCCGGACAAGCTGCCGGCCATCCCGCCCCACGAGGAGATCACCCCCGCCAAGATTGACAGCTCCATTGATAAGTGGTTCTTCATCAGCGGCGCTTCGGCGTGACTACAGTCGGGCTCGGATCCTTCACGCCTGTGAACCCCCCTCCCCCTCTCGAAAAAGAACTCAGGCGCATACCGCATAACATATCTGGCTGCTTGTTGACTGGAACTGCTTTTTTTTGAAACCATCTTGGAAGATCATGTATATCGGTTTACCTGCACCCGGACACACATACAAATAAACTCTCCCCGTGAAAACAGAAGGAGGGAACTGAAAAGCGAATAAAAAAAAAAGTCGAAGAGGAAGAAAAGGACTCAAAATTCAAAACAACAGAATGGAGTAACAACAAGAGTCGTGCTAGGCTCGTATGTCTTCAATGAAAAAAGAATCCTCTCTCAAATAAGGCACTCCCAACAGAATAGTATCCTTTTCTCGTCTGTGCACCTCCATGTTCACCCAGATCATGATGTGACAAAAATGATTCTTTTGGGTTCGTATATACTTGCATCCGTATCGTACACTGTTCCCCTCCCAACTCTTTGTACAAATGCCCCAAACGCCAGTTGTGATGCCGGTCGTGGTTCCGTTGCGCGTTTTTTTTTGTATCGTCCACACGTTTGTCTCTTCCCGTCTCGTTTGCCGCATCCGCCTCCCCTGTTTATGCATCCGCCAGGTCGGCCGTCTTTTGCAGCGAACGGGAGTGCCGGTCCACTTCCTCCACCACCCGCTTGATCCCCAGCGCCTCGCAGTCCAGCTTCATTTCCTTGCCGTCCTCTGTTTGTTGTTAGCTCGGCTCATGCGATGGTTCCTCCTACTACAGCACCTGTATCTCTTTACTTCCAGTCGTCCGCCTGCCTGCTCCGCCCTCCGCCGACCACTTACTAAACTTGACATGCAACGTGCTCGCCTCGGTCGACGACCGCGGCAGCAGCTGTGTGTTCACCACCAGCCCTTCCTTGCGTGCCGACGGCGGCAGCATCGACAGGAACAGCCGCGCGGCCTTGGCCTTGGGCGCAAACGGGTTGAACCGTGTCGTCACCTCGGTGATCCACCGGGTCATCATCTTGGCGGAGGTGGTGGTGGTTGGGGGGAGGCAAGAAGGGGGTTTTCGCAGGCTCAATCCGGAGGCAGTGCTGGCTTGTTTTTGGAGCCGCGGTCAATTGGGTGTCGGCCGATTGGTCAGGGCTAGTCGGTACGGTATCGGCAGATCGCGTCGGGACGAGGTTCGTGTGAAGTCTGTCTGGCGATATTGCCGAAGAATTTTAGGGAAGCTCAATTTTTTGGAACGAGTCGGGGACCGTGTCCCATACAGTGCGACACTGTGTCTGAAACCATCATCCACAGACGAGGCTCTGTGTTAGTCGCCCCAGGCATAATCACGTTTTCGACTGTCTGCCTTCATCTCGTTTCTACTCAAAAAAAAAAAAAAATAATGTACTTCTTATACGTTATGACGTTTGAATATGCCTTACTCTTGCTCTGTCAAATTCTGCCTTCGAGTGTGCCAGGTCATGCACCTCCTCCTTCTTGGGAACGCCGATTGGTGGCAGGCAAGGCTGAACTCAGATGTTGCCACGTCAGACACCCCGACTTATTTGACCAGATCCGCACCGGCCAGCTTTCAAATCTTCTTGATTCTTCAACATCCTCATCAATACCACAATGGCGGAAGTTTTTGGTGCTGTCAGCGGCGCCGTTGGCGTCGTAGGAGTGACGGGCCAGGCCATCTCAGGCGTCATCAAATTGCGAGACTTCCTCAAAGACATCACTGGTGCCCCCCAAAGAGTGCGCGATATCGTCAAAGAGCTGGATCTCATGCAGTCCCTTTTGGTCGACATTGAGAAATCGTCGTCCATACAACCGAGCAAGGACAGCAGCAACAGAAACAACATCAGCGCCGTTCTCGAGCAGGCCATCAACCACTGCAAAGCCAGTATCGATGCCATCGACGCATCCATCACAGTCAACAACCCGAATCAACATGGCCAGAAAGTTAAACGGTACTGGGGTCAGTTCCGCGCCGCTTTCCAAAAAGCCGACGTTGACAAGCTTCTCGACGATTTGGAACGCTCCAAGGTCATGCTCCTGCAGGCACACGCGAGCACTACCGGGTCAGACCGCCTGTATTCTATCTAGAGCATGCCTTTTGTCATATTCTGACCTTGACTGTGTTTCCAGAGCAGAACAAGCCGCCCTTCTACGAGATATCACGCCTTCCCTTGACCAATTGGCCACAGCCCAGCAAGCGAATCACGCCTTGACAACAGACCTCGTAAATGCCACACTGGAAGAGTCTCGTTCGATTTCTCTGTTGGCCTCAGAGATCGTTCGAATTTCAACAGAGACACGTGCCGCCACCGAAGAAGCCGCTCGTCAAAATTCTCTCGTTTTGCAGACAATGACCAACCAACTCAACCACGTTGCCCAAAGCCTCCTCATAGAAACTTCGCAGGCGTCGCCGAGGGCACTTATGGAGATTGCCCAATACGGAACCGAAGAATCCATTGCCAGACGCATCACGCAATACACGCGGGAAAGCCAAGGCGCCTTCCCAGCCAAGACCTCTGTGATCCGGAAGGGTGTGGATTTGCAGCCCGGAGAAGATGCCCAGTCAATGACAGCAGCTCGGCCCGGTGCGCCGGCTGCTCAGGGGGTTACTAAATTGGGTCGTGGTCCAGAACAATCCCTGGTATCCCACAAGGAGTCGACCGCATCACGACCTTCTGAAGTGGCAGATGGACAGTGGGAAGTGGGTCCTGCCCAGCAAATTCGGAATACTGTATTTCGGAATCGCCTTTTCGGCACACTGTCAGTGCAAACGTCCACAGTGGTGTACTTTCGACAACGTGGGCCGGGGCCCGGCAATGGCGAGAATGAGCCGTCCACGGACAGTAAACAGGTGACCACCACACAAATCTTCCTATTGCCTGCACCCTGGATGCGGCTGCGTGGAGTGGCACTGCACCATCAGACGCGCCTCTTTGCAATGGCTGGTTTCACACAGTTGTCCCAACCAGAGTACAACCTCAGAGTAGTCAATGTTCGGCCATTGAGGTCTGAGATATTCATCGCTTGCGCCAATTTGAAAGTCCAGAAAGTCCGCGATCTCTTCCACAGCGGCCGCGCCTCACCTTACGATGTCACAGACGAAGGGTTGGACCTTCTGTCCCTAGTTTTTGGGGGATGGATGGTATGTTGTTGTCAAGGAATATCTTCCACTTGATTCGGTCTTATTGTCTTATGTCGTGTTATGTGAAGCACAGCTAACGTGGATGAACAGTGCGCGAGATTCTCCCACAATTTGATGTTGGATATGGAGGTTCTCGCAGATATGCTCATAGACATGGGGCTTGACCCGGCAAGTCAAAATAGTCTCGGAATGTATGAACAAACGCCTTCCCCTTTTATCAACGTACCGACATTGTCTATGGTTGTCCTCTTCTGACTGGTTGAAATAGTTCGGCGTTGTCATATTGCTTTCGTGCTCCTGCCACACGTCTTCGATTTCGATATGTTATTGACAAATACATGCGCGTTTTTAGAGCGTCCTCATTACTTGGTGTGTCTGATATTCTCGTATACAATGCAAGTCAAGTTGTGTGTCCTACGGATAAAAATCTTGCTCTAAGACAACGTTCGGTTTCATGTATAACATGGTATCTGAAGCCCAGGGAATGGTATATGCCTTGGTCTCCACTTCAGCTGCTGGTGGTTTCCATCCCGACACCCGTTGCGTTCAGAGTCGTTACTTCGAGCGCACGATTGTACGAGGAGGTCAACGTACTGCATTGGGTTGCAGGAACGTTTGGCAAAATTGTGCACGAACTGAAACTCACCCTCACGTTTTTGAAGGCTTTCCAGAAGGCACACCACATATATCGACACAAGCATCATGTTATGAGCAGACTTGCGTTGTATTTCGGAGTGCGGATCAGCGGGGTTTACTTCGCAATACTGGCTACAGAAAAAGACCCTGAGACTGGCAAGGAGATTTGGGTTAGGCAACGATCTAGGAAGACGTTGTTATTAAAGTCTTGGCTTCGACAAATATTCAAGCTGATTTTTCACTACATGCACCAGCCGACTTTATCCACCCTCAGCTTTGACGAGTTGGTTCCAGAGACTACAGAACATGGAGAGTTAGAGGTGATTGCCTTGCTCAGAGAAGCGTTTACGAGCAACTTTCGGCCAGAAGGCAATCACCAAGACAGTCTAGCCCAACAGCAGCGGCATCAAGACCGCGGCAGCAAGAACACGATCCGCCAAGAGGCAGAAAAACTGGAGCCATCGTCTTCCACCATAGCCAGAGAAAGTCTCACAGATACCGAAGGGGTTGGGGCAAGCGAAACAATCGGGGAATTGCCGATAGCTACGGCCAGAGACAGTGGCGACACCAATCCACGGATGGCGGATGCGGCATATGCACAGCTCAACCGCAAAGCGTGGGAAACAGACGCCAAGTTCTTCTGTGACTGCCGCAAAAAGGACAGCGGCGCTGAGACCAAAGGACTCCGTTATGGCTACGACGCCAACTATGACTATGTCTTCTGGCGGTCAAGATACGCGGGATTATTCGATAAGAGGCGGCAAGAACTGGACAATTGGGAGTCATTGGGGTTTGATAAACTGAAAGGTACTGGCTGTGCAGATGTCATGCTGGGCAAGGGGGGTCAGTGAGGCGATATATATGCGTCCACAACGGGTCGCATTGAGGTGGTGGATAGTGTACTGTTGAGCATGAGAGGCTCCGAATCAGAAATATAGGCGTCAGTTTCAGATGGCTTGCGTTACTCTATGCAACGGAGAGTACACGTTGAGTGACTGTGTTGCCAGCTCTCTTCAGATTTGATGGATCAGCCATACACCGAAAGCCAAATTGATAGCAATGCTTACTGACACAACTCGTCCGTGTGGAAAGTCGCCAGTTCTGACATGGCATGCATGGCAGCAAAGGTTGTGAAGGGACAGCTGCAATTGTGCAGCTATTCAAGTAGCAAAGCAGAAAGAAATTGGAGCAGCGAATTTTCTCTGCATTTAGTTATCGTTGTGAGCATCATATGGCCAACCGGAATAAAGCAAAGGAGAATAAAATTCGTACTCACAACAGCATCTCGCTGGAATAGACAAACAGGGGCGGGCAACAAAAAAGAAAATGTAATTTTTTTTTAAAAAAAAGACGAGAAGATGAAAAGAGGGAAAGAAAGAACAGGAACGTTGTTACCCTCCGTGAGTTCATAGGAGCCACACTACCCTCACGGTCGTAATTATGGCAAGATTAGACAGGAAACATGATTGGATGTACTCGTCTTGTGGAGTGCCCAGGTCTGAAAACATGCTCATTCAAACCGACCCCCGTCTCTGTACTCTATCCAAACGGCAGCCAACCATATTTTTCGAGGCGCTGGTGGGGAATTTGTGCCGGCTATGTAGGCACGTATGAAGCAGGA
Organism: Raffaelea ambrosiae; assembly: GCA_002778195.1. Lineage (NCBI taxonomy): Eukaryota > Fungi > Ascomycota > Sordariomycetes > Ophiostomatales > Ophiostomataceae > Raffaelea > Raffaelea ambrosiae. The sequence continues at coordinate 3,146,651 of PCDI01000003.1, read as the reverse complement.
CATAGATTGACGGTTGGCCTACAGGTGACCTTCTGTCAATCCGCCCAAACTCGGAAGGCCAAGAGCAGTGCGCCCATGCCGAGACCTTTTCGGCTGGGGCCAGCTGCTGCCAGGCTGCGGCACGTTTACGGTTTGTGGCGACTGAGCTGGTCGGACTACCGCTCTGGTACGAAACAAGATGCAGGCCAGCAGGCTGCCGAGGGCTGTTCAAAGCTCGTCTGGCGGTGGCCGGCAGAGCCGGGCTGGCCGATCACGACATGTTTGACCACAACACTTGTCTGGCTGGCAGGTACACGCATTGTTCACCGCCCTCACCGTCGACGGGTATTGCCATAAGCAAATTCTCGCGTCGTGGAACGACTGCATGGCAGCGTCATTTTACAGAATGCCGGGGGCACGGTCTGTGCTTTTGCCGCCTGTGATGAAAATCACCTGTGCCGTCACGCAGTTCTTTCCTCAAGGCTACGGGGGCGAACCCTCACTCCTCGCCCAGGTGGTGAGAGCTTTGTGCCGATCTAGATAAATTACCGGGCAGCAATAAGAGCTGTCAGTTTTGGGGGGGGGGGGGGGTGTCTGACCGCTAGAGAGCGTCCTCAGGTTTCGCCAATTTTTTCTTCTCCTCCCCCCCCGCTTCTGGCCTTGTGGCCCCAACTACGGAACGGGAACGATGGAACACACACACAAGCGTTCCTTGTGCCTGGCTGGAGATCTCGTGACAATAAAATGGCAAATTTTCCTCGACTGCCGACGGCCCCGAAGCCGCGAGAAGCCGACAGCCAGTGGTACTACATGAAAAAGTGGGTCGGTGGGAACTTCCGCCGTCTAAATGGGCTGTCGAGCCCTGCCTCCCCACCCGGTCGACCGTTGGACCGGTCTAATGCTGTCGTATCCATTGACCAACAGGAATGGCCCAATGGGCTAGTAGGGAGCTCGTTGATGACAGATCCTCGCACTCCTCGGACCCTGTAAGACGCCTTTCTGGGGGGGGGGAGGACGAGGACGCAAGGACACAACAACCCGAGAAGGCAGTCGGGCGTCTCCGGAGCGGTAGCCTGACCATGAGACGATGGCCTGGGATTGACTGGCTCTGAAAGGCGGGCTCGGGTGCCGATCTGTGTCCTATTGGGGAGGATGGGAGGACACGGGCTGCCTGTTGGGCGGTGACTTTTGCACGCTCGCCGACGTCAGTCACTCGCTGCGCTGGCGGAGTGCTCGGAGGTACAGCAGACGCGGTAATACCTCGACGGCCAGAGTGGTCTTTCTTGCGACACACGATTCTGGTGGTTTCTTCGGCTTCTTTTGGTTGTGTCGATTTCGCTTGCTTTGCAGTTGATTTCGCTTCCGATTTGGTTGTGTGGCGTTCTCGCAATTTTGGGCACCCTTGGCTGCCGGATGCTTTCTGTTCTCTGTTTTTTTTTTTTTGTTTGTTGGTTTTCATCTGTGCCACAGCCGGCTCGCCTTGCCTTGTACGGCGTCTCTGAGCATCGCGGCCTGTGTATAAGAGTCGTGCTCGCCCCGTGCTGGGAAGCATGTTTCTGCTCCTCATCAGATCCTGCAACTGCCGGCTCAGACAAGCAACCGCCTCCTTGTACTAACACAACCAGTCCAGTATTTCCATTTTCTTCTTTTTCCAGACCATTCTACCCTTCCCACCCGACACCATGGCTATCGTTTACCGTTCCAATGATGCTCTGAACACCAACCCTCCGGGTGGTGACCAACATCTGACTGTCCATGGCTCAGACTGGCTCTGGGCTGTGCTGGCTATCTACGCCCTTTCATTTGTAGGCACCCTCGCGAACGCATATTGTCGGTTCTAATGCAGAAGCATCCTGCTGACCTCTGTGGCCAACAGATCGTTGTCGTGCTCCATTCGTTTGTCGCACGCGCCGGTGAAAAGGTCTTCCATTACATCTTCGGCATTGCCCTGCTCGTCGGATCCATTGCCTACTTCTCCATGGCCTCCGACTTTGGCTGGGTGGCCATTGGTGCCTCGACGAATGTCGACTACGCCGCCACCCGCCAGATCTTCTATGCCAAGTTCATCAACTGGGTCGTCCTCTTCCCGGCCGTCTCCCTCGCCCTCGGCCTGGTCTCGGGCATCTCCTGGGCCACCATCATCTACCACATCTTCCTGGCCTGGACCTGGATCATTGCCTACCTCGCCACCTCTGTCGTCGGCAACACGTACAAGTGGGGCTACTACGTTGTCGGCACCGTCGTCTGGCTGCTGCTGGCCGAGGGCACGCTCTACGAGGGCCTCCGCGCCGCGCGCCGCGTCGGTATCTTCCGCGACTACTCCATCCTCGCCTTCTGGGCCAACCTGCTGTGGCTGCTGTACCCCATTGCCTTTGGTGTGAGCGATGCCGGCAACAAGATCGGTGTCACCGCCAGCTTCATCTTCTTTGGCATTCTCGACGTGCTCCTGATCCCCGGCCTGACCTTCCTGACTCTGTTCCTGGCCCGCAACTGGGACTACAACAAGCTCAACATTGTCTTTACCCAGTACGGCCGCGTCCCTGTGGCCCCTGGCGAGTTTGTCGAGAAGCAGCAGGGCCCGCCCGGTGCTCCTCTCGCGGCTCCCCTGGCCGGTGACGCAGCCGCATAAACAGTCTTGGAACCAGGATCCTCTCAGATGCGGCACCGGCCCGTGACAACTCTGCACGGTGCAGCAGAATGAAAAGGCATCTAAGTGAGAAGCGTCCTTGAACTCCACTTCCTTTGCCAAAGACAACGACAACAACAACAACGACAACAAACAACCCCAATCTGCTTCCGGCCTTCCGACCTTGCATGTTGTCTATTGTTCTATCGGATAACAGCTTTTCGGTGGGACTTTCTATGCTTGCGTGTTCAAACATGATTTCACAAAAAACAATACCCCTCTACGGATACCCCTATACCCCATATCGTCACTCGTTTTGATAGGATACCATATGACCCGCGACGGCACATAGGATTCTATGCCATTTTTTTGATAACACAGCGCTCTCGATGTGCCTGATAATGTCTAATAGATTGCCTTCTAAGATAAAAAAAATAAAAGAATTGAATACAAAGCCTGACCATTGTCTCAACCCACCATGATTTTATACCTACTACAAAGCGCGTGCCTTTCTCCTGAAGGAAGACTGAAACGGAAAGCCCAGTTCGAAAAGGGCTTTTTGGCAATGCTGTATAAGTGCGCCGATCGGGGGTTTGATACAATTCGCTGGCCGATCAAGTGTTCGAAGGGAGATAGCCACACTCTAGCTACTGTGGCTATTTGCTCTCACATCGCGACAACGCTGTTGTCGGAAACGACGTCCACTAACAGTGGGCGATGAACTGATGCCTAACGTATCCTGTATTCAGCATTAAACAAGTGCGTAGTTGGATTTCTGGAACCGTATGGAGAGCCGACAGAGTATAGCATCATCAAGTTCAAAAGCACATCACTGCCAACGAGACCCGGCAGATATATGGCGCCAATAAAGCTCGACCCCTAGCATCAACGGAGAAACTTTCACTCTGGGGAAGTCTACAATTGCACCCTACAGCAGAGTCATACATTAAGATTGTGAAGTCTGGGGAGCATGGCTTCTGAGCAAACTCCTGCTGCCAGCACCCACCACTCTGGAAACGGCAAGACGCGCATCTGTCCTAATGCGGCTGCTATGTTCATAGCTGGCCCGGCCCCAGGGCAGTGGAAAATTTCCAACAACCCGATCCGTACATAAGCGCGTCCTCTCGTGCTGGACAGCCTGGCCAAGAAGCTCGAGCGCGGCGACATCACGGCCCTGTTCTTGTCTGGCATGCACGGTAGTCATGACGTGTACAAGGGCCGCATAAACGAGTGCATCAGGATCGTTGAACAATGGGCTGTTTTAGATCCTCATATTGCAATTTCTTTCCGTTTATAAATTGACACGCAAGAATATTGTGTTTCTTTCCTATTTATATTTCATTATTATTCACTAACACCTCCAAGCCCACCACAGCCATGGCGGCTGTAACCAAGAACCTGGGTTTCGGCATCACCACACGGGAAGCGCATACAAATACGGCGTATACAATGAGGATCCTCCGCACGATAGGTCGCAGAGGGGAACAAACGTACCGGCATCAAGTGGTTCTGAGACAACGACCAAATATAAAGTGTGAATCCGGTTATTGGAAAGATGTATGACGTATGAAGGAAGGCCTGCGCTGCCGGAAGCAAGTCGCTTCATATGCGGTCTTTTTGTATTCTTTCTTTTTCTGGGCACAGATGTACTCTGTCAAAATATCGAAATCGTCACCAGCTGAACCAATACTTCCATTGGATTTTGGTTCAGAAGGCCTCACAGCGGGAGGCCTCGTATTGGAAGAAGCGGCACAATGACTAATCTATGGCAAACAAATTGACCCCGCTACTTTAGACGGAAAGAAGAAGAGCATGATTCCTTCCTTTCCAGGTATCTCCAGATCAAGGACCAGGACGGATCTTTTTTTTCTGCCTGGAACGATTTCACATCCACATCCCGTTTCCTGACCTCATCTCGCGCACTGGCTGCCCGCTGCCCAAGCCATAGGCGACTTCTAGGCAAACGCATTCAGCCTTTTCGGTGATCTGCCTTTGCTCAGCCTTTGCCCCAGGCCTCCCAGCTCTGCCCCACTTTCTGGTTTTGCTGTCAAAGAAAGATGATAAAATGCATCACCCCCTCCATGAAAACATCGTGAACAAAAAAATCAACCGAAACCCGAGAAACCAAAGACCATGTCTACTTCAACGCAGATCGAACCATCACCGGAGTACTTGACAATCCTGCGCAGCTTTGTACACCCCGTGGATGAGCTGCAGAAAGGAGGATTCACAGTCGCACCACTGACAGAGGGAGACTTGCTAGCCAAGCGGCGCTGCGAGCGATGCGGATCACGGCGTAAGTACAGCCCAGCTTGGCCTGCCTCGTGCAAGAGGACAGGATAACTAGGATCTAATTTTTTTTTCTTGCAGAGAAACGGCACTTTCGAGAGAGGAAGCCGCGGAAACTACAGGATGGCGAGAACGCCGGCGAGACAGCCAACGGAAACAACGAAGAGACAGCTCGCGAGAGGACAGAGGACGGCCTTTCGTGCAAGTTCCACACAGGGAGACTGCAATTCAATGTTCGTCTGGCTGAAACATCTCCAACAGAGAAAGAAACGGGGAGAAACCTGACATGCAAATAACAGACTTGGACTTGTTGCAACCAGGCCAGATCATCAAAGCCTTGCTCGGGCACTTCCAAGCACGAGATGCGCGAGTTTCCTCCTGGCGAGCTGACTCGGCGTTGGCAGCACCACCCCACCCCACAGGGGCCGGCGCAGAATCCCCCGATCACTGTTGCGTCCAATCTTGACTTCCCAGCGCTGCCGGAGCCTGGAAGCAGACATCATGGACGCCGTCGGCAGAGAAAGAGAGCGTCGAGCCAGAACCCGACAAGCAAGCGCCTCGCTGTCGCCATTGACTGCGAAATGGGCACTTCCTGCGAGAACGACAGCGAGCTCATCCGCATCACGCTCGTGGATTACTTTACGGGCGAGTCCCTGCTGGACCGTCTCGTGTGGCCCAGCGTACCCATGCTGCACTACAACACTCGCTACTCGGGCGTGACGCGCCAGCAGATGGTTGATGCCCGGCGCATGCGGCAATGCATCGAGGGCATGGAGACCGCACGGAAGCGCGTGTGGCAGTTTGTCGGGCCAGACACGGTGGTTGTGGGCCATGGGACGCAGAATGACCTGGCTGTGCTGCGGTGGATCCACCACACAGTTGTGGACAGTTTCCTTATCGAAAACAAACTACGGCAAGCTCACAAGATGGTCAAAGAGGAAGAAGAGGCCCAGAGAAGGGGAGAGGAGGAGGCTTTGAGGAAAGAGTTGGGAATTGTGGAGCAGGAACCCAAGGACGAAAGCATCGAGCAGAATGGTGTCCAGAGCAAGAAAGCGGAGACAGGGTCACCAGGTGAAAAGGGGACTAAGAAACCCCGAAAACGGGCAGAAGGTGGCCTGTCACTCAAGGCACTTGCCCAGAGCCGGTTGAGACGAGTGATCCAGACAGGCAACAGGGGGCACGACAGCATGGAGGATGCCATCGCGGCGCGGGACATTGTGGATTGGCACATTCGACAGGCCATGATTGGTACATGGCAGCCACCGTCTGGAGGCAGTGGTGCCACGTAAAGACAGAGGCTGGGGAAGAACTTTACTGGGACGACCAAGGACAAGAGAAGTAAAGAATGAAAAACACTTTCGTACGACAAAGAGTCTACGAAGAGACATCGCCAAAGAGGCATAGTATCTTCCAAACATTTAGCTGTTCAGTGAAACAGAAGATCAATATTACAGCGGGCAACCTGAACCAGGACCTAGCCATTTTTGTGTTTTGTTCCTTGCCGAATGAGCGGGCATCGATGCCAATGACAGTGCTGACATGTCGCGGGAATGACGTTCATAATAGCAATAAGCTTCTAAAGTTACAAGCTTCAGAGCATTTGACATGTAAATCCAGAAAATATAGAGTCATACTCTAATCCGGTCGATATTCTTCATAATGCGAAATTCCATCATTCGAATTGCAAGAGGAGCTGCGAATATACCCCCTTCAACGTGCAACAACCGAAAACATGCAGGCGGCTACGACACGGTGCGTCAAGCCACTATTACCTCTATTACTCGTACCAGACATGAGACGCTATATGTGGACGAGACCGGTTCCGACCAGACGTGCATAAAGACGTCATCGACTGGGGTTTTCGAATTCAGAGAAATTTCGGTTGTCACAGAAAGACCATGCTCGAAATGAACAAGGACCCGTTGCTGAGTATAGCCAGCAAACTTGATATACTAAAGAAAAAGCTGCCCAAGACGTGGTCAAAGCATTCTCGAACAGAGCATCCGAGAATAACTGGCTCGCACATGGTCTTCGTTGCCAGTTATTGGGAATATGGGCATTCGGATCTAGGTGCATGTCTTGTCCTTCCTTGGAGTGTACAAGGCTTGTATGGAAATCTTGATTCTTTTTCAGCTGTCTACTGTAAATACAATCCGGCGGGCAGAGACGCCCCACTTAGTTATGACCAGCCAAAAGTATTGACTAACTAGTTACACGAACCCTTCATGGCTACCGAAGGAAGCTTAAATAGTAAAACACAGTATCAGATGTTTCAAAAAATAGCCGCTGGGAGCACCTGAATCGGGACTCTCGAGCACTTGAGCGTTGCCTGCCAACACCTCCACCATACTGACTGTCTTAGGACTGCACTGGGCGATAAGGCTGAGCGTAGAATTTCACAGGTCTTCATACGGAGAAGAAAGAGGGAGGGGAGGCTGGCGTTCACGTGACCTCACCACCGCGCCTGCCACCCTCGCGTAAATTGGCCACCTGTCAGCTCCCACCCACTAAAGTCGACAGACCTACTACAGATAACCACACTCGATCGCTGCCACAACCAGCAGAACACCATGGCGACGCTCGATGACCTGCACGACCGCCTGTCGAAGCTTCAGGATGGACTCGACGAGCTCCGCGAGCTCATTGAACGGCTGGCCACGGCCGGAAAGTCGCCCGCCACCAGCGACAACGACGACCCGTCTGCTCTCTACCTCGACGAAGACGCCGCCGCCGACCTCGCGGCCGAGATTGCCGACGGCCTGCGCGAGACCCAGGACGACTGCGAACTGCTCCAGGAAGACGCGGCCGACGCAGGGCTGTCTCTGACGCCCAGCCCCAGCGACAGCCACGACCGCGCGCGGTTCAAGGAGAACCTGCTGCGGCTGAGCGGTGATCTCCAAGAGTAGGTCCAGCAGCCATGAAAAAAATTGAAAAAAAATTGAAAAAAAAAAAAAAAAATCTTCCTATGGTAGAGACTTTGCTGTAGCCACTGGACTGACGACTCGACAACAGCCACCATGCCGCCTTTCGCCGCGCGCGTCTACAAGCCCGCCAGAACCTCGACGCCGCCCGCCTCGAAGAGCGCCACCAGATGCTCGCCGCCTATGCCCATCCAGACGAGAGCGAGGAGGAGGAGGAAGACGACGATGCCGACGATGACGACGACGACGACGACGACGTCGAACGAGAAGACGAGTACGACGAGACAACAGCACCTCCTGTCGGTGCCCACCGACACCACCACACCCGCGCCGTGCGATCGCGGCGGAAACCCCTGGCTCCTGCTCCTCCTCCGGCCAAACCCCTGTCCAAGACCCACGCCGCCGCGGCCGACGTCACGGCCGCCCTGCGCCAGACGCATGCGCGCATTGCCGGCGAGGTGGCGCGGTCGGATTTTGCGGCGCAGACGCTGGCGGAGAGCTCGCGGGCGCTGGCGGATCTGGGGGACCGGTACCACGGCAACGGCAAGGGGGATCTGAACTCGAGCCTGCAGTCGGCGCGGACGCTGGTGAAGGGGCTGCTGGCGGCACACAAGAGCGACACGTGGTATCTGCAGATGGCGCTGTACTTGCTGGTGGGCACGATTGGCTGGCTGCTGTTCCGGCGGCTGCTGTACGGCCCGCTGTGGCTGCTGGTGCTGTGGCCGGTGCGGTCGCTGCTGGGCACGGCGATGTGGATGGGGCGCACGGTCGGCCCTGGCATGGGAGGAGGAGTAGGAGGTGGAGGCGTAAGACGAGGAGGAAATCTAGCTTCGGGATTGTCTGGATCCGGCTCTGGAGTGGGGGGTGGTGGGTTTTCCGTGTCGACCACGGTGGTGACAAGTGTGGTGACAGCCAACGTCCCATCGGTGCAGGCCACACCAGGGTCAGAGGCACAAGGCAACAGTGGCAATGGCAATGGCGACTCCCTGGTTGACGAAGTCGGGCGGATCGTGGATGGACAGGAAGGGGCAACGGGGCCAGAAGCAGGGCAGCAGCCCGCCGATGAACAGCCCAACCCTGACCAGCCGAACCCTGACCAGCCGAACCCAATGAAACGCATGTGGGAGGAAGACAAGGAAGCAGTCAAGTATGAGGCACAGCAAAAGGCGGACCGCAAAAAAGACGAACTGTAATAGCAATACAGGGAGAGAAGGCTGGAATTTTGGCATCACACAAATAGCATATGCATCGCACAAATAACATATGCATCGACTACGGTCACAGTCTTAGTCAAGTTCAATCATAAAAGGGTGCACGGAACAGAAATGTGTTTGGTTTTGGCATTTTCATTCAAATATCATAAAATAGTCGTCGCTTCCCGCTTATGGTGTCATCCAAAAAGTGAACAAAACTGAAAAAGGAAATCCACAAAATAGCCCCCCAAAATCCTTTCCTTTCGTGATCTCATGCGGGCGGGATATATAGCTTACAGCCGCCAATCGTCCCCTAGAATGTCAAACTGGTTGTAGACATTACGACTAAGAAAAGGAGAAAAATCAAGCACGGTCAAACACGGTGTCGGTGAGTCGTCCTACTCAAAACCTCATGCCTTGTTGATCGAGAACAGCGTCACGTTGGCAAAGATCGTCGCCACACGCGGTAGCATGCCTTGCTGCGGGTCTGCCTCTTCTTTGGCACCGTTGTCAGCCGCCAGGGCCGGGGCCTTGCGTGATGCCCGCTGGCGCTTAGGCATCTTCGGCAGCGTCAGGCCTGACTTGGTAACACCGTCTTTGTCATGGTGATGGTAATGGTGGTGGTGGTGACGGTGCTGGTCCAGCAGGTTGCCAGCAGACCGAGGACGATCGACTTCCTTCGTCTGCGCAGCAGGGATTGGCAACGACGACGAAGACGTCGACGGCCGGGCATCCAACGGAGCTGGCTCCACAGCCAACTCCTTGTGATTATCCTCCTCAACGGCCTTCTCGATTTGTGGCTCCTCCACTCGCTTGCGCTGGCTTCGGTACTTGGGGCTCGGGATGACGCTATCATAGATCCGAGAGCCTGTCAGGGCATTGCGGAAGCCAGCCTCTACCAGCTTGGTCTCCTGGAAGCCCACGCGGCCAGTAGTCGCTGGGAATCTTGGCTCTTCTGGCTCCTCCTCTACGTCATTGACGCCTTCCATCGTGTCAACAGAGTCGCGCGTCTCCGTGCTCTTGATTGAGGCAATTGTCTTCCTGTCCGAGTCATCGTCCAGACTCAGGGACAGGCTGGCCACTCTGGTCAGCGAGTTGGCTGCTGTGGAGGCACCTGCCGTGAGGAAGCTGGCTGCTCCCTTGGCGCCAGCAACCAACGGTAGCCGAGGCACAGTTGGCCAGGTTGGGGATGACAGGGTCGATTTTGATGGCCCTTCGGTCTCCTGAACGTCGGTCACAGGGGGGTCAACAAAAGAGACTGCTTTTGAGCCAGGCAGGGACCGCTCTTCCAGCAGAGACCGCTCGTCGTCTGCTTCGTCGGCAGGCGCGGCAAAGCGCACCTCCTTGGGCACCTCAGAGACAGGAGGAACACCCCCTGCGGCTGCAGTTGTCTCGGGTTCATGTGTCTCTTGAATAAGCCTGACCTCGGGTTCTTCAGCAGTCGCAGGGGCCGCTTCGACCTCGAGTATCTCTTTGTCCAGGACGGGCTCCTCTGTCTGAGCTTCTAGAGGCGTGGGCAGAACTTCAATCGGCAGTTCGTCAACCTCAATGCTTGTCGCCTCAGCCTCGGACTCTTGCTGCACGGTCTCAACAATCGGCTGTTCTTCAATAGCAGCCACAGGCTCTTCAGCCATTTCACAGTCCAAGACAGTGTCGATCGGTTGCAGCATCTCAGATTCCTCGAAGAACCCGGAATCCTCGATAGTCACGCCGTCGTGTTCACGAGCCACTTCGGAGGCCACTGCCTGGAATGGCTCAATGGGCAGTTCCGGTTCGGCCAATTCGACATCACGAACAGAACTCTCAACAGGTGCAGCGGCGTCGGTGTGTAGGGCAGCTGCTGCGACGACTGCAAGGGCGGAGACCGCAACGACCGTCTCGGCTGCCTCATGAGGAGGCTCCTCTGACTGTTTGGCCGTCTCTTCGATGGGCTGTTCGATAACCGAGTCAATCTCTTCGATCGGCTCCTCAGCAATCTGTTGTACGGGCTCATCGACGGGCTCCTCGACAGGCTCCTCAACGGGCTCCTCGACAGGCTCCTCGACAGGCTCCTCGATGAACTCATCGCCAGGCTCTTGGATATTTTCGGTGAGCTCCTCCACAGACTCCTCCACAGGTTCTTCCACAGAGGTTTCGATCGACTGTCCAGAAAACTCTTTGACAGGCTCGATTTTCTTGGCCGTTTCAGTGTGTTCCACTTCAACGACAGACTCTTCAAGCTCGACGACCTGTTCCCGAGCCGGCTCCTCGACTGCCTCGCCCTCTGTCACAACGGGCTCGGCTGTCTCCTCGATGAGCTCCTCGACGGGCTCTTTGACGGGCTCTTTGACGGGCTCCTCGACGAGCTCTTTGATGGGCTCCTCGGCGGGCTCCTCGGCAGGCTCTTCGGCAGGCTCCTCGGCAGGCTCTTCGATAAGCTCCCGCGTATGTTCCTGGGCGGGTTCCTGGAGAAGCTCGATAGGAGTCTGGAGGGGCTCGTCAGCACACTCGTCGACAATGTTGGCAACGGGGTCGCTGACCAGCTCCTCAACAGTTTCCTCAGACAGCTCCTCGACAGGGTCTTCCGCCAAAGCCACTTCCACGGGTGCCTCGAGAACCTGCGTTTCTTCAGCAGAATCGGAGATGACCAGGGTCTCGACTTCCGGCTCATCCTCCGATTCGACTTCCTGTACCGTCTCAACTACCTCTTCCTGGTCTTCGTCAAGCTCCTCTTCTGATTCGGTAGCAGGGCCGATCTCAAAAGCAGGAACGAGCTCGACATCCGCCACAGTTGGCACTTCCACCAGCTCTTGTTCGGAAATCACAGGTTCGTCAACTGTCTCGGGTTCGCGAAACAGATCGCGATCAACGCAGTACACTTCGCTCTCGTGCACATGAACGCTGACGCGTCCTAGAGTCTCAACTTCGGGAATGAACTCGGTTTCGTCGAACGTGGCCGAATCCTCCTCTGGCTCAGCAGCAGTCTCGTAGTGTTCAACGACAGCGTCCACAATGGGTTCTTGGGCAGACACCTGTTGCGATCCAAATCCTTCCTGGACCACCGTACGCTCCTGTTCCTGTGCCGGCTCGTATTCCCGTGGAGTTTCGAGGTCCTCAGTCGCCGAGACATACTCCTCGGTCGCCTGCTCAACCTCATGTTGAACTTGAGACATGATCTGGACGTCGTCGGTCGATTGGGCGACCTCAAGCTCACAGTCGGGCTCACGAGCATCGACGAATACTTCCTGCTCCGGCATGACCGTTTCCTCGGCCTCCTTGGCTTCGGCAGGAATTTGAACCTCGCGACACTCAGTGATGGCAATCTCGTGGTCGTGCTGAGGCTCAGCATCGAAGAAAACAGGTTCGGACACTCCCTGGACGGGGGCCTCAGACACCTGGATCTCCGGTTCCTCGTGGATGTGGAGGCTCTCCATTGAAACAAACTGCTGATCGGGTTCGGCCTCATAGACCCACTCCGGGAGATGCTCAAACTCTTCCTCGGTCTCTGGCAAGCTTACATGGTCAAATTCTTCGGCAGTGTAGTAGCTGTCGGCAGAGTTTGACAGGCCAATGGTGGACATGGAGGCAGAGTTCAAAGCGGCAAGGCGCTGAATGGGAACGGGCTCAAGTGGCTGGTAAGTGGTCTCGTCACCATAGCCAGTCTCGTCGCTCTCGTAGGTTTCATCTGAGAGCACATCTTCTTCGACGAAGAGGTCTTCAGCTGGGCTGGTTGGGGGCAGCACGCTCTGTTCAGTGTTGGCATCGTCGTCTGTCTCGCACTCGGTTGGCTTTGTCTGGACAAGTGGTTCTCCACAGACTGGTTTGTGCATACTGTTGTCGGCGATCTCTTTCTCTGCAAGTTCCGACACGTTGTGCGCATCATGTGCGTCATGCCATACATCCGAAGTAACCGAAGCAGCCTCAGATGCATCGTCGTGAGGCACAGCTAATGGCGCGATAAGGAGGGGGGCAAGAGCCAGAGACTGCACGCTCTCTGACTTTTCGGGATGAGCCAAGAGTGCAATGTTGCGGTTCTCAATCTCTGGCTCGCTGTCAACCTCGTAGTCGGTAGCCTTGGCTTCGGATTCAGAGTCCGATCCAGCCACGACCGGTACTGTTACCACCGGAGCAGAAACAGCCGCGAACATCCCATGGGGCATGATTGGTGTCGCCAACAAGATACTGCTCCTCCGAGAGTTCTCCGCATCGGAGCTAAGGGACGGGGTGCTAGGCCGGGAGGCGTCAGATCCTTCACCAAACCATCTGCTGGAGTTGGTCGAATTCTCGGACTTTGCAGTCGCCGGTCGGGAGGTGACTTCCTCCGCAGCGACTGGAACGACTGGGCCAGCAATCTCCTCGTCCTTGGCGATTTGAATATCTGCGGCGGGAACTTCAGGCTCAGTTTCTGCCTCTTGAATGGTTTCCTCGGGTTGCGGCTCAGTAACCGCCTTGCACACTTCAGCAATGGCAATAGTGGCTTCGGCAGAATTCTCCACAGTTGTGACCTGGGACACCGGCTCATTCTGTGTCGCAGAGACGATGGAGACTGAATCGAATTCCAGAGAGGCGGTTTCCGGGGTCGGTTCCGCATCGAGCTGAACGAGCTCAGCTTGCGCTGGCTCCTCCGCAATCGTCTCTGAAACCAGGGGAATCTCGGTTGAAGTCTCAAGTTCCTCGACAGCCTCGCTCTCAACAGGCACGACAGTAGCTTCCAGGCTGGGACTGCATGGCGGAGCAGCAAGTGCGCTTGGCTCTTCGATTTCCTTGACAGAGTCGAAGACTGGGTCAACAATCCACTCAGAGGCATGTTCGGTGACAGAAGCAGCGGCAGGTGCAGCAGCAACAGCGGCAACAGCAGCAGTAGCGGCGACCTCCGCTGTGTGATGTTCCTCAGAGTGTGACACTGAACGGGGCTTCGAGATGTGTGCCGGCATTGGCCAGGATTCTGGTTCCAGAGACACCTCTGGCTCGGTGTCGTCTTCGGGAATGACTTCGAGGAAAGGCTCAGAGTGAACTCTGTGATGGACAATGCGACGTGGTTCGGGCTCGGGTTCGGCGACAACATTGATGCTTCTGTCGGTCTCTTCAACCGATGGCTGCTCCGCCGCGGCCTCGGTAGGTGATTCGGGTTCCTGTGTTGGCTCGGGTGCGATGACAGGCACTGTTTCAGGTGCGGCGATGGGCTCGGCAAAGGAGACTGCCTTGCGTGGTTCCGGCTCGACATTTTCCACAACAGCGAACTTCTCGGGTGCAGGCGAAAGCGTGAATTTCTCAGGTACCAGCGGGAAGGCTCTCCGGCGAGATGAGCTGCGGCTCTTAGATTTGGGGGCAGCAACGACATCGAGATCGTCAACTATCATGTCATCGGGAAGCTCGACGACATGCGGACCAGTCGGCAGCTCCTCGTCCATGGAGACAGTCTCGGGAACACCCACAAATGCGTTGACATCGGTGCCATCCTCATCCGAGAAGGACGCGGACGCTACCGACTTTGTGGGTTCGACATCGGCGATGGCCTTGGTGACAGGGGTGTACAGGTCATGGGCAAGGGTCTCTTGAGTGCACGTGTCGTGGCAGATGGCATTGACATCGCGCTGGATGCGTGCCTTGAGCTTGGCAACGATCGCGTCCATCTGGCGCTCGGACATGGCCGATGACGGCAGCAGTGTCTTGGTAGAACGTCCGTGTGCGACCATGGACTTGTTCATGATCAGGAGGCCGCGCTTGTGGGCAACGACATGGACTTCGTTGTCTTCGCCACGGAGGACTTCGGCGATGCCGGCCTCGACGCGGTCGAGAATGGCCTGGACGCACAGGCGCGAGTAGGAGGAAGAGGAGTCGAGGACAAAGCGTGCCGGGTTGGCAACAGACCACGCGGGGCCGCGGAGATTGAGGATGCGGAGATCCAGGTCGGGCAAGGAGCACACACGAGCATCGGTGAGATCCCGCTGGCGAGACAGGTTGCTCTGGACATCGAGCAGGAAGCGCTGGCTCTCGAGAGCGTTGGGGTGGCAGAGAAGATCGAGATTGCTGCGGACGGTGCGGGTGAGGTGTTCGTACATGGGGCCGAGGTTGTTTTCGATGCGCAGCTCGACGGTGAGGGCGTCGTCTGTGGACTTGGAGATGGCGGCCTCCTCCTCTTCGCTGGCAGTGGCGTTGTTGGACCGCAGGGCAGTGGTGACAGTGGTCATGGCGCGTGAGAGGAGGTCTTCGGCCAGGCCGAGGTTGAGAGGCGCCGTCTGCTTGCTGTGGAAAGGGCCCGAAAGCTGCCAGTCGAACTTCTTGGCTCCCCTGCCCTGGCTGTGGAACGAGAACACCATGGAGAACCCCGGGATGAACTCAAAGGACTGGGTGGACTCGAGGAAGCGGGCTCGGGGGATGCAGGACAGCGGCAGCGGCTGGCCGAGCACAGGCTTCACCAGATCGGGATTGCCATCCTCGTCGGTGAAGAAGCCGGCCTCACCGCCGTGGGGGAGAGTGGCCCAGTGGAAGCCGGGGTCGTAGCGGCGTAGGAAGAGGCCGACCACGCGGTGAACGGTGAGGATGATGTCGCGGGCGCCGTCAGCCGTGAGCTTCTGCCGCTGGAAGGAGCTGAAGGACCGCTCAGCCCAGATGCCGGCATCACGACGCAGGATGCGGAAATGCACCTCGTAGCGCAGGGTCTTGACAGAACTGCTGCTGCTGCTGCTGCTCCGGGCCGATGGGTGCTGCTGCAGGGCACCAGGGTCCGTGCGGGTGATGCGTTCCTGGCAGCAGTAGCTCAGGCGACGAAGCAGCCCATTGCAGATGCGGTCGGTGAGGTCGAGGTTGGACGAGCTGGTGTAGTTCTGCGAGTAGGTCGAAAAGCCGGTCAGGAAGACGTTGTAGCCGGGGAAGCGGACCTCGACATGGACCATCAGCGACGGCTTGGAGGGGTCGACAGCGATAGCAGCAGCAGACGCGGGCGTGCTGGTGATGCTCTTCGTTGTAGACGGGCGCTGATGCTGCTGGCTGCTGACGGGGGTCGGCCGTCTCTTGGACAGTCTTCGCGTACACCGACCACGAGGCCCATGGGACAGCGCCGTGGTCGGCCGACGGGACGAAGTCGGCCAGTTCTCCATGGTGGGCGGTGTGTTGAGGGTACGGTGACCCGCCTACGAGAGCGTGCTCATCAAAAGGTAGATGTCGACAATCTTGGCTCCTTGGGTGTAGAAACTATCACGAACAAAAAAAAAAAAAAAAAAAAAAGGAAAAGGGGTTATGGTCGTCGGGTGACCTTCAATTGGGGACTCGCATGAAGGAAAGGATGCAAAGTCGGGGGAGGGGAAGAAGAAAAAGAATGGACAGAGCTGGACGAGGCTCTCCGGAAGCGCGGATGACAAGCGGGAAGACAACGAAAAGGAAAAACGAAAGAGAATGAAGAAGATCAAAAAGGGAAGAACAAACGCAAAAACAAGTTAAAAGAGCATGTGAGGCAAAAAAGGATAGAGGATGACAGAACGGAAGGGAAGGCCCAGGACGGAAAAACAGGCAAGAGCACGAATACGGCAGGCTGGGCGTTTTCGTCAAAAGCACACCACCCGTGGGCGATTTCTCCCGGCAGGTGCGACCCCAGTCTGGGCAGGGCTTCCGGCTTCCGGGCTTGCTGGCTGGGCTGGCAGGGTTGGGCTGCACTCAATTAAGCCGGGTTGAGGGATTGGGCTCTTGACAGGCGGTCGCTCCTTCCCTGCACGTTGCTCCTGCCTGCATCGCTCCTTCTCCGCCATCTGTCACTTTTTTCACTCGTCCCCCGGCCCCTCGTTCCCTCTCTCACCTAAGAAAAAGTCGCAGTTTTTTGCGGGTTTCTGTGCATTCCTTGGTGTTTGGACTGGTCGTGTAGCCGATTATTGTGGTCCCTCCCCCTCCTTTTTTTTTTTTTTTTCGCAATGGGTATTCTCCATTCCTTTCCCCCCTCTCTCGCAGTGCATTTCGTGAGTTCTCGTTCGTTGGTTGTTTACTTTGGTGGCGGTGGCTATCAAACGGGGCCCCCGCCAATCCGAGGCCGCAGCTGAGCTCACTAACACGCTTCCTACATACAGGCTTGAACCTCCACTATCTGGACTGCGATAGGCACCCAACCCACACACAAAAAAAAAAAGTCCCAACAGCCGGCAGGGAGACATTGCAGGATACTATGTAAGTTCCGGCGTATGCAGGACGTATCTTACTGCGGGATACTGACTACGCACACCTACTCGTACTAAACTAACCAGGAAAGCATTTCCGATTCACCGCACAAACGGTGCCTACTATGGTTGCCGTTCTTCCCAGACTCACAAAAAGTGGCGTTAGTTGCCGCCAAACTAGCAGCCTAGCGCCGTTTTGCTCCACAGAAGTGGCACCACGACCGAGCAACGCCTTTGCCCCAGAAGCCGGCCCCCCCAAATCCCGCCAAATATTCCCCCCAAACAGCCCCGAAAAAATCCAACGCCTGACCGGGAAATTGCCCAGACTGCTAACCACCCATTGGTCCATCCAGTGGCCTGACAACTGAGCGAGACCAGCCGAGAGGGAATGGGGGGGAATTGCTTTTTCCTTGCTGCTTTGTCGTCGCCTCGCCCCCCAATTCGCCCTTGTGCCCTCGGATTGATTGACTGATCCCTCCCTGCAACCTCCCACGAAAATCCGTGCCCTCCAATTCACCCCCCAGGCCATTGTGGGTGACGTAGCGTAGCACTGCGCACGTTAGATCAGATCCAACTCCCCTCTTCTGCCGAACGGACGTTGACTGGCCTATCGTATTTCCCTCGTTTCTGTTTTCGCGGTGCTGGCTAGTAGGCGGCTGTCTTGGCTGCAGAGATTGGTTCGCTGAAGTCTGGCGCGCAAGACCACCGGTGAACAGTGTCAGGTGACCACCGGAAGCCGCCGGTGCACGTGATCATTCGTCTTTCAACTTTTGCACATGTCTCACACAAAATAGCGGTAATTAATCACACATGGCCAGGCAGTACAAAGAAAGGAGAGCTATTACAACCTGTTTCGCTTTCTTTGTGACAATTCTTCTGTATGTTCAACAAACAGGCCGTCTTCTGACAACATGAGTCACCTCGACCCCAGCCACGTCTGGTCGAACACCGGCCAACTAACCATGCGTTAACTAGTTCACCCGGAAACGTTCTTGTACATCAACAGCCTTAGTGGATTGTCCAGTCTCTTTCGAAGCAACTCGAGCGCATAGTTGTCGTTTGTGGGGTCCGAAATCTCCGCCAATGTGTCCCCACGAGTCCAGCCTGGTGTGCCCTGTCCGCCCGTAAACGCCCTAAAGTGACAGCACGTCCCGAAGTCGATCAACACCGGCATACCGTCCTCCTTGATCATGATGTTGTTAGGATTGATGTCGTTGTGGGCCAGACCAAGGCCGTGCAGATGCTCGACGGCTGACTCCAGACACGCTACGAAGACCCCCTTGTCGGTCTGAGACAGAGCCGACAGGCCAGACCGCAGGCCGAGACAGGATGATAGCCGCTCCAGCACGATTCCCGTCACACGACCACGCCGCACCCGACAGCCCAAGTAACGGACAATGTTGGGATGAGGCGCTCGTGCCAACCGTTCCATGACGTCAATCTCGCGAAAAAACTGCTCGTGGGAAATGTCCCTGCACTCTTTGTCCATCGCCATATGTAGATCAAGTCGCTTGATGAAGATTGAAGACGGATGCAGATTGTCTGCCGCCAGAATAACATTGGAAGATGGTCCGTGCACGGGGAATAGTTGCGACGCTGTCTTGTTGCCGAGCTTCCTGACTACATCACGCACTCTGCCGCCTGCTCCAGAATCCCGGACTTGTCCGTAGTAAATGCTGTCGTCGGCATCCACAGCAACAAACTTGTGCCAAATGGCGGGAGACGAACAGGCATTTTCATCGTCCTCTGTGAAAAGCTGGTATCCAATGCCACCTCCGCTGTCCAAACGATGAAAGTCTTCCAGCTGCAACTCCAATTTTGTAGTTGCAACCTGCTTAGCCTTGGCAGAAGCTGGGCGAGTTAGCAGGTATACCTCGGTTGCAGAGTCTGGTACAATCCTACCCGCCTGGGTGGATGCCCGAGTTGTCACTGGCATCGTGGCTGGAGTTGTTTCTTTTTGTTGACTATGTAGAACAATTTTACAAACAGGGCAGGTGAAAGCAGTTGGTAAAATCATGGAAGCCATAGAGCTTGGCTGAAGATAACTGAACTAGCTAAAGGTGAAGACCAACTGACGGCTGAGTGAAACTTGGGAAAAAAGCCTGAGTTGAACGGTGTGATTTCCAGACAGCCATAAATGCATCAAAGCCAAGACAAACGAAACTATTCAATCTAAAAAGGTTGTAAATATAAATCATGACAAAACGCGATTAATTAGAGGATATCATCCACTTTCAATAACAAAGCGAAGCAGGTTGCTTTACCCAGCAAGGGTGCTTGGGGTTTCCCAGGGCTGAGTAGACAACGCCACCTATTTGCAACTGCCGATCTTGTTTTGGTTGCAAATTGTCAACTGTTTATTTAATCTGGCACTGGAGCATTGGTTTCCATATTCTTCATGCGACAAATGGAATGGTAATACAAGCGAAAGCCAATTGGACGAACATGAAATAAATCAATACGAACAGTCGTGTGAAATTTTGAAATAAATTCAGAAGTAACGTGCTGGAGCCCCACCCGTTCACGCCAGAAGCAAGCACTACCTCTAACACTTCATAGAAGTGTAGGGAGCGACTGCTTCTCTGCTCCGTCGAGCTAGATATGGCTTCTCTATGGCAGTGTCCCATTTCTCCATCCATACTGACAAACCCAAGGGAGTGAATCAATGCAGCATGAACTCCCATAAAATTTACTGGCACCACAAAAATGCTAAGGGGCCGTGTCACGCTTCACGTCTGAAGGAATTTTAGAAATGGCATTCTCTTCGTCATTCAATTTTTCGCCATCCAGAACCGTGGACTCCTTGGACCAGTCATACTCCTTGTAAATTGCCTTGTCCTTGGGAGGAAAAATGTAGGACAGCAGGCAAAAAAAGACAAAGCCGCCAATCATACCTACAAACGGAGCATCAGTAAAACTCTTTCTGGTCTTGTATCTTTCTGGTTTCACATTTAATTCACATACCAACAAAAAATGTGATCTGGAAAATTCGCTTCCATG
The DNA here is from genome assembly GCA_002778195.1 of Raffaelea ambrosiae. Classification (NCBI taxonomy): domain Eukaryota; kingdom Fungi; phylum Ascomycota; class Sordariomycetes; order Ophiostomatales; family Ophiostomataceae; genus Raffaelea; species Raffaelea ambrosiae. Next base: position 3,126,520 of record PCDI01000003.1, on the reverse strand, counting down.
CCAGACCAATGTTTTTACCACTGACAGCCATAGCGAAGCCCGCTGTAGATACATGTCAGCAAACGTGCCTCACTATTGATGAGCGTGCATGGACAGTGCAAGTACATACGAAGAGATGGCCAAATCATGAATCCCCATACTCCAAAAGCAACCAAATTGAACCCGCCGTTGTACCAGTAGGTTGAGGATTTGTTCCCGACATACAAGTCTGGAACGTTCCAATTCGTTCGGCGCACAACCCAAAAATCGGCAATGTACATGCCGATCAAGGGGGACACAAACAAGCCAAAGGAGCTGAGAACTGTTGTGAAGGACGACGAGGAGTTCACATAGTTCCACGGACAGATGGCGAACCCCACAATGGCTAGTAGGTATCCGCCCCTGCGTGCATTTAGAATCTTCGGAGCCACGGATGTCAGGTCCATGCCGGCAGCGATCGCGTTGAGCGATACATTGACCTTGGAAAGAAAGTTAGACGACATCGGTACGCCTTTACAGAAGTTTCTTTTCAACTTACAGCCAATTGGCTGAGGAACCATCCCAGGCCCCCAAAGAATGTTCCTGCGCGAGCACCAGCCGAATACTCGACGTCTTGGATGTGAAGAAGAAGACTGATGGGCTGCCAGTAGGCCTTGCCGTACATATCGTATGCGGCACTGGTGACAAAGACACCGAACATGGCTGTGACTGTCACGGCAAGAGGGCATGCCACCCAAATTCCCAGAAGAGGTGCCTTCTTTGTTCTGGCGTACCGCGACCAGTCCGAATGCCGAATACTAGAGCCTGTGAGGCTCCCGCATAGCATGCATGCGGTCTGCACAAAGTAAAAGAATTGTTCTCTGGAGGGTAGAGTCAGTTCAAACAAGTGTTGCTATTGTAGAGTGAGGTGAACTTACGCCTTGGTCAATTTCTGTCCAGGAGCAACCGTGGTCTTGATACCATGGTTGGTGGCCATGGCCCAGATAAACATCCCCAAAATGGTCAAGACAACCGCCACGAAAGAAACCCGAAAGAAAGTGCTCAGTTTGTATGGTGGGATGGTTAGCACGGAGAAGAAAATAACCATGTAGATCACCGTGCCGATCAAATCCGGCGTAGTGATATTAGCACTGGAATATTGAAGACGAGTTAGTCGAGGAGTGTCTAAGGGCCAGGGCGTGGTCGCGACAACAACGAACATACCTAGCGGGAAGTGTGTTGCGCATATTGTGGTAGCTCGAGAAGATGGATGCCAACATGACGTGGATTGCAAGCCCGCCCCAGTAGGCTTGGATACCGCAGCTGCACATTGCGTCAGAAAGAAAACTGTTAGGAGACTTGCCTTTTCCAGCACGCAGGACATACTAGATGAAGCTTGTGAAGCATTTCACAACCACGACGAAGTAGCTGCCATACATGCCGAAGCTCGCCCGGCTCATGAGGGGAAAGCCCAGCCCGTATTTCACGCCCGCCTCACCGCACAGGTGGGCCACGATGGAGCAGACGACAGAACCAACCAGCATAGCACCCACGGCCTGTCCAGCAGTGAGGCCGTTTGCGATGGCTGTTCCGCCCATGGACCAAATAGAGGCGCATACGACACCGGATACCCTATAACAAGACGAAGACAAAAAAAAAAACCGCGAATTAGTTTTCTGGATGCCTACTACGACGTCCTTGCAAGAACCAAGTTCCCCTTTCTTATCCTAATTTTCTGAAGTTCACACTTACCAGTAACTGGCGTAGTCGTACGGGCCAAACCGTCGATTTTTGGGCAGAACAGGAAGAATGTCGGGGCTCTTCCAGCGGTCCACGGGACGGCCGTCGTCCTTGTCCTGGATGACAACGACATCACACACAGCCTTCCAAAGTTTGTCCATTGTCTCTGCCTAGGATTTGTCGAATATCCGGTATCCGTGTCAACACAAAAGACTTGTTGACGGAAGGCGAGACGAAGTAGAAGACGAGGATGCGTATGGATGCAGGCCATGGCTTGGTGCTGCTGCAAGCTTCCTATCTTCGACTTTGTAGCGTAGCATGGGCTATCCCACACTGCCCAGCCTTTAACACAGCATGCATCGATGCAATGAGGAGGTGAGAGATAAGAGTCCATTTTAGGCTAGGTCGGGCTGAGTTTCGCCAAGGTCCGCTGCGACTTGTAGCCAATGATGCTGCAAAATTTCATTGTCTCTACAATCTTGCGCTGGTACTTTGACAGTATCCCTGAAGCTTGGCAGATCCATAAAGTGATATCTAGCAGAAATAGTTAAAAATTATCCATCTTCCTATCCCCGAAGTCGGGCGATATCATGAGACAGTACCTGGGATTGAGGTTATGTAGTTCTGCATATTCTTCTGAAGCATTGGATACCACGAAAACTTCTGCAAAGCAAAATATGGTCACTATGCTAGGGTGTGGCAATTTGGTTTGTGTTTTATTCTTCTTAAAGTACTGCGACCAGCAAGTTCGAGCCGACATCAACCGCAATTTTGAATAGCTTATATAACTATATGGTACGATATCGTGACAATGCTTATCGTATAAGCAGGCCAGAGGAGCTCCGAGACAAACATTCTGCGCGCACCTATCGTCAGATAAGGAAGTTCGACAAAGATCCACGGCTGTTGTTTAGTGACACCTTGCACTCGATTCTCTACGACAATGGAACACGAACCGGCGAGGAATTCGATCCAGACGACATATATGACAACCAGGTTTCTGTATGCCATGTCATGTGTACGCAGCAGCAAATGAAATTATGCCGATCGCCGTATCGAAGGACGAACAGCACCAACACAGAGTAAACAACAAAGAATAGAAAATGACTAGGGTATCTCTCCCAAATATGGCCTTTGTCAAGTCCAAAACAATAACCATGCCTCGGAAATTGTATCGTAGAATATCCTCTTCACCGGCTCCATAGCATTGTGCTTGTCTGGAGTGAATCTACGAAATAAGGAAACGTCCTTTATTCAATTTTGTTTTTGGGGTGCACATATAGAGGAAAGCTGTGAAAGTGACACCACACAATATCCGGGCAGCAGCATCTACTCGTGCCGGAGACCCCAGTTGGAACCAGAAATATCATCCACGCATTCGATGCCCGTCTCCGTGCCAGTGGTACGTCGGTCGCAGGTCTGTTGAGCGCGAGACGTGAGATCCCGCCAAAATGTGATTCTAGGCCTGGCCAGATTCCAGAAGCTGGGGGTGCTGCCAATGCTCGGGTATGCGAATGCGTATGGATACAACAGCATCGTGGCAAGCATTAAGGAAAGATTGCTTGGCGGTTGTCGTCACGTGCGCTATTTCTCGTATTCAGAACAAAACACCCCCTTCTCGTAGGGTAGTTGACTAGCGAATAGAAATGGCTTGTTCCACAGGCTTAGGCACAACAAATGTGCCTGATTCTGGCCTGAAATGTGCTGTACTGATATGGCCAGGTCGTACAGCCCCGCCTGACCCCACATTCGCCTGACAAGGCCCAACGCTAGATCTACACACACAGTCTGGCTTCCATTTTAGTGCATCACAATGGCTTCTCGCGGCAATACACGTGGAGGCAATCGCGGCGGCTTCCGTGGAACATCTCGTGGGGGACGGGGGGGGGGACGAGGTGGAGGGCAAGGCGGCGGTGGAGGTCCCAGCAGTCCGGCAGTTGTCGGCGGCGCTGGCCTGCCAGATGCCAATGTCACCAAGCTGGAGGATGCTCTCCAAGGCGGCCAGCAAAAGCAGGGAAACCAGAATCCACGCGAGCCACTCCCCCGTCGGCCAGGATACGGCACAAAAGGCACCAGCGTGACACTGTGGGCCAACTACGCCGTGATGACAGCTCCGGACAAGCTCGTCTTGTATCGCTATGATCTCTCGGTCACGCCGACCGTAGCCGGCAAGAAGAAGCTCACGCAGGTGGTCCGTCTGCTGCTGGAGACGCCGGAGCTGGCCGCCAGCAGAGACGACATGGTCACGGACTTCCGGTCGACGATACTGTCGCGGACTCGGATCGACGACCAGACGGTCACGGTGGCGTACCGCGACGAGGGAGAAGACGAGCCGCGTGCTGCGGCAAAGACGTACGAGGTGCAGCTTCGGTTCACGAATGTCCTGTCCGTCTCGGAGCTGCTGTCCTACCTGACGTCGACCAACCTCTCGGCCCGCTACGACGACCAACTTCCCATGGTGCAGGCCCTCAACATCTTTCTGAACCACCATGCCAAGGCGAACAACTCAGTGGCCACCATCGGCGCGTCCAAGACGTTTGTGCTGAGTCCGCAGCAGCAGCAGCAGCAGGCCAACACCTTTGACCTCGGCGGCTGTCTCGCAGCCATGCGGGGCTTCTACTCCAGTGTCCGCGTGGCCGCTGCGCGCATTCTGGTCAACGTCAACGTGACCCATGCTGCGTTTTACCAAGAGGGTCCCCTCGACCAATGCATGCTTCGCTTTGGTGTCCACAAGGGCGTCTACCGCGTGCAGTCGTTCCTCAAAGGCCTTCGCATTCGGACCACGCACCTCAAAGACAGGAAAAACAAGAAGGGCGAGGTCATCGTCCGAGCCAAGTCGATTTTCGGCCTCGCCAATCCGCACGACGGACACGGCCTAGCCCATCCACCCCGGGTCACGAAAATGGGCGCGGGACCAGAAGAGGTGCAGTTCTGGCTCGAAGGCGCGCCCCACCACAATGCCCCAGCTGTTCCCGGTGCAGCAGCGACAGGATCGAAGAAGGGTGGAAAGGGCGGAAAGGGAGGAAAGGGTGGAAAGGGGCAGGGAATTGGTGGTGGGTCCAAGAAGGCCCAAGAAGGCACCACAGACGGACGATACATTTCGGTGTATGACTTCTTCTTGAACAGTGAGCTTGTCCCTGCTAAGTACGTACAAATTAACGTAGCGCCCGCTGACCTGCCAGCCTATGGCATCCGCATTGCCAGGCCCGACCTTCCTGTCGTCAACGCCGGCAACCGAGACAACCCGACGTACTTGCCCGCCGAGGTCTGCTCTATTCTGCCGGGCCAACCCTCGACGACGAAGCTCGATCCCGGCCAGACCCAGCAGATGATTCGGTTTGCCGTGCGCAAACCGGCTGACAATCTGACAATCATTACAAGCCAGGGTTTGCAGACCGTGGGCCTGTCTCCGCGCACGAACCCGAAGCTGGTAGGCATTTCATTGTTTATTTTGAAAAAAAAAAAAAGAAAAAAAAAAGAGGTAGCCGCCGACTTCCACTGACTTCTTCAGGGCCAATTCGGAGTCACAGTCTCGGACCGCCTAATCACCGTCCCCGGTCGTGTTCTGACCAGCCCAAAGATCGTCTACCGACAGAACAAGTCGGCTCATGTGGTCTCGGGCGGCTGGAACATGGTGCCGCGCGACGCGGCCAGTCTCCAGTTCAATGCCGGAGGCAGCATGCAAAAGTGGTCCTGTCTGTACGTCGAGATGCCCGGCTTGTACCCACGCGCCCATACCTTTGACCCCTCAGCGCTGAGCACGCTGCTGTCCCGGTTCACGACCGTGCTCCGAGACGCAGGCATCACTGCTGGCCAGCCGGCCCCGCCCAAGCGCGTGGTGCTGAAGGACACCGACGACACGCAGCTGGACGACTTTATGCAAAGGGCGGCCGGGTCGCTGCAGCTGCTGCTGGTCATCTTGCCGGACACGCCGATCCCGCTGTACAACCGGATCAAGCAGCTGGGCGACGTCAAGTACGGCGTGCACACGGTGTGCACTGTGGGCACAAAGCTGGCCAAGCCGCAGGGACAGGACCAGTACATGCGCAACGTGGCGCTCAAATTCAACCTCAAGCTGGGCGGCCGCAACCAGCAGATCGAGCCGGGGCGACTGGGGGTGGTGGCCGCGGGCAAGACCATGGTCGTGGGCCTCGACGTGACGCACCCGTCGCCGGGGTCGGCCGCCCAGGCGCCGAGCATCGCCGGCATGGTGGCGAGCGTGGACAGCACGTTGGGGCAGTGGCCGGGGGTGTTGAGCGTGCAGTCGCAGGCGAAGAAGGAGATGGTGTCGTCGCTCCAGGGCATGATCCAGTCTCGGCTGCGCCTGTGGCGCGCCAAGAACAAGGGCAGCCTGCCGGAGAACATTCTGGTCTACCGCGACGGCATCTCCGAGAGCCAGTATGCCTCCTTTGTGGCCGAAGAGCTGCCACAGCTGCGGGATGCCTGTCGAGGGATGTATCCGGCACCGGACCAGGCCAAGGGGCTGCCGAGGCTGACCGTCGTCATCGTCGGCAAGCGCCACCACACCCGCTTCTACGCGACCAAGGAGGCCGACGCCGACCGCTCTGGCAATCCCAAGGCCGGCACCGTCGTCGACCGCGGCGTCACCGAGGCCCGCAACTGGGACTTTTTCTTGCAGGCGCACGCCGCGCTGCAGGGCACCGTACGCCCGGCGCACTACTACGTGGTCTTGGACGAGATCTTCCGGGCGGCCCACAAGGGGCAGACGGCGGACGCCCTGCAAGACCTGACCCAGAGCATGTGCTACGTGTTTGGACGGGCCACCAAGGCCGTCAACATCTGCACGCCCGCCTACTACGCCGACATTCTCTGCGAAAGAGCCCGGTGCTATCTGAGCAGTCTGTTTGAGACGCCGAGCAACTCGGCCGCGCCGTCGGTGGCCAGCCTGACCGAGGGCATGGCCGGAGCATCGCTGGAGGATGTGACGATTCATGCCAACGTGCGGGACAGCATGTTCTACATTTAGGGGAAGATGATCCTGTAGGCGGACGATTCTGTGTCTGTACTCGTCACTAGGTCAATCTTACCCGAAAACGGTTGGTTGGGCTGCTGCAGTTGAGGTAGGGCTACAAGCTAACACAGACGTGGCGAGTTAGTGACCAGAGGAGGAATATCGCTGCGTCATCATGACGCATGTGAGAAGGGGACAACATGTATGTTTAAGACAGTGCTAGGATGATTTTTGTTTTCCGTTGTTTTATTACGCCTTGAAAGCAAGGCCATGTGATTTCTTTCTCCTCGAGAGTGTTCGCAAATAAAACAACTGCTAGAGCTCGAATACATGTACAGAAAACAATCGCCACTTGGCGATTTCCAAGATTCTTGGTCGTGGTTATTCCCCCTTCTTTAGACTGATCCAGAGTTGTCCGCGCACGTCCATGGTTTTGTGCCGCCGGCCTCTTTGAACGAATGCACGATGCTCACCACAGCGCCGTAAGTGCCAGCCACGGTCAGAAAACAGCCAAGCGCAATGATGGCAAAACTGACCGTCACCATGGCCACCCACTGCGGCTTTCGCTCCGCCTTGCCCCTAGTCCAGTTGTCGTACAGCCACAGGATGCCCGCAGGCTGGAACATCATCACGCTGCCCAAAAGGGCGCCGATGAGCGATACGAGGTCACCAAAGATGGGAATGCCGCTCGCAATCACGTAGGCGACAACCGTCGAGCCCAGCGTACAGCTCAGCCACGTGGCCCAGTGCACGAGAGAGTTGTCGGCGAGGTGCTGGGAGCCGCGAAGTACGCGCACAAACACCTGCTTGCTGGCCACGTGGGTAGTCAAGACGGAAGACACCACCAGGCCCGGGAGGGCGATGCCGTAGCAGACCTTCTTGAGCAGCGGCCCAGCTGATCCCAAGGCCGGCGAGGCCACGTACGAGCCGCAGTAGTAGTAGACGACGCAGCCCACCACGACGTAAAAGACGCTGACAATGCCTTGGCCGACGACGAGAGAGCGCGAATACAGGCGGGGGTCACGCATCTCGGCTGCAATCGGAAGGAACGCGGGGATGGCGCCGTAGGCAAAGATGAGCGAGCAGATGGAGCTGATGGCGTCGGTGAAGCTCGGGGACCCGGCAATTCTATAGTCAGACTGCCAGGGACCGACTTGGGGGGCGGTAGCAGGCCGATCCTGGACCCCAACGGCAATGGTGAGGATGAGAACTGGTCCATGTCAGAGTGTGCGTGTGCCACAGCAGCGTTCGGGGGCAAGCATACCAGCTACGAAGAGGCAGATCAAGCCCGACCAGGCCAGCCAGCTGATCTTGCTCAGCGTTCGGATGCTGGCCAGCAAGAAAGCCATGATGGCAGCCACCACCATAAATACGGCCGTGCAAGCTCCGTGGGTGGAGACGGCGTTGAGTCCAATCGAGATGCTGAGCATGCCAGAGCCTGCAGCACTGAGCCAGTCTGTTACATCGCAGCCAGGTCAGCCTTCCGGATCTTGGAGTCGTTCGCTCGTGTCGTCGTGGCTAATACTCACACAGGCAGAAGGCAATGCCGTAGATTTCCTTGACAACTCGCCCAAAAATGAGTCCGCTGGCATCGTCGAGGCCGTAGACCTCCCGATGGTTCAGCTTGAAGACGCCCATTGTGTAGCCGGACCATGTTGTGATGATGCCCATGGCCACCAGGCAGATCACACCTGGGACCATGCCCAAGGTGTCGAATACGCTGGGGATGGACAGAACACCCAGGCCGAACTGGGTCTTCATCATCAGGACGGACGAGGCGATCCAGCCTACCTACACAAGTTGAAAGACAACATTAGCGAATGTGCAGGACGTAGCAAGGACGAGAGAGGGCACCCACGCTCCGGTAATTTGGACCCTCATCTGTGATGGTGCCGAAGACGGCATCCTGCACCGGGGCGGGCTCGACGACAGCTTTACCCGTGGGGGAACCGGGATCGGCGGGAGCCAGCGCCCCCGGGGACGACTCCGCGTCGCGTTCGTCTTTGCGGCCCATAGCTCGTTGTTTGCCGTGGCCGGAAGACAAAGTAGGGGACACAGGAAAAGCCACGTTGCATGGGACGCCCGAGGTGGCCGTACGAGTACTCTAGTCGAGCCACGTTCACGGACTGGTGGACTTTTTTTTTCTCCCTTTTTGTACCCCTTTTTGTTTTGTTGAGGCCAGACGAACGTTCTTGGCGGGTATATCGTTTCCCTTTTGACACCGAGAGGAGGACCAAACAAAAACAAAACGAAAATAAAACAAAAACAAAAACCCCAGAAGGAAACGAATGTGCGTACTGCGATGTATAATTATGGTAATCAGAAAGGATGAAAAACCAAAGGATACCAGGCCAACAACCAACGGGGAACGAAGGGATTACACTCTCTAGGAGAAAAGCTTTTCTTCTGATTTTTCTTTTTTTTCCCCGTGTTATGACGCACATGCCTTCCGTCTGGTGTTGGTGTTAATCCACTCTTGACTAAAATGTATACAAGGAGCAGGTACCCGTGGTGCCACGGGGTACCAGCAGGCCCCATATAGAGTGCTAGCAAGGGCGAGGTACCACGGTCGAGGAATGTACCGCCGAGGCCGGAGGCCAGACACTAGTTGCTTGGAAATTTTTACCACATAAAAATCCGCATAGGCTCCATACAACACGACGTAACAGTATAAGTATTTAACTAACGTCTATCGGGCCCATAGGGCCTATTTACTTATGTAAATGCGTGCGGAGGTGATCCTTGTAGGCCTCGACAGCATGCATAGTCTGCACTTCCTCCACATGAGCCATATTCATTGCATTCCAGGGCCGAGCCTTGGCGCCCGTCTTCAAGATCTGCGGCGCACTGTCGTCGCCAAAATCTTCGTCGAGGTGGATATCAACTCTTTCGTCGGCCATCTACAGATATGTCAGTAGGGATTCATGGATTATTTTATCGCGTGCTCTAGGGACACCCACGTTTGATGTTCTTCGTATTTTGTTTGTGTTATTGTAAAATGTCGGGTCGTTGTTGGGGTGCGTTCAGTTTGATTTCAAAGCTGGGCTTTTTGATTTTGTAGTTGTATTGACAGAGCGAGCCATGGCAGCCTCAACCAGGGAGACCAGCCTCTATTATATACACTTTTCAATTTGGGTCTCTACTTTTTTCTGGCCGTGGGCAACTCGCTTGTCTCTCACATCTTTTCGGCAGCTATACAAATCCTGACAAGTCAGAAGCCGAAGAGGCATGAAGGAGCCGGGAGGAGGTAAGGCAGGAAGTGAGGAGAAGAGAAATGAACGATTAAAGGAACGGGTATGATTGGGTTGAAAAGATCTGTGTCATAATAATATGTGCTAACATGCAGTGCCCTTCTCCATCTCACTGCGTCTCTGAACAAAGAATTCTAACTAGTGATTGCCCGACTCTGACGTGTCTGCTATGAGACAGGATTCGCAACATCCGTGACGTGGACAAGTGTGTTTGCATTCAAAGCTGTGCTGTGAGTGGATGACAACTGATAGATAAACAATTGCACATTTCTTTCTCCTCTTCAACGGCCAACTTTCTGTGCTTGGCGTGATTTTTGAAGAATGACGATGCTCACCAAACACCAATTGGGATTAAGATAGTCGTAAGGATATGGCACGGGGTAGAAGCACGATGTCGAAATCACTCCATCCTAAGCCCTACACCACACTTCTTCTGACCTTGCTTCATGCATGGTGGCGGAAACAATGCAACCGGCGGAAATTCTCGGCGAAACTATTACAGGAAAGATCAAATGACGAAGAATTGCGCCAATGAGATTTGCCGTATACGCAGCCTCGCCGATTGTGCCGAAAAGGGCATCCCAGTTGAGCTAGAACGCATAAACTTTGCTCCTAGCTGGTACATCTTCTCTGCAAATCACGCGACGACAATGTGGGGGTGAATGCGGCTCTGCAGAGCGCCCGAAGTGCTAGCCAGCGCAGGCAGGTAACGTCATCCCCTTAGAGCCGTCTTGATTCTTTCCACCCCGCTGCTTTTGCTTTCCAATTGGAAGTTGGCTTGATCGGATCATCTTCGGCTATAGCGACAAAAAAAGAAAAAAAAACCCCCGAACAACAGAATGCAAAATAGAAAGCGTGATAAGAATGAACTCCATTGAGTGCAACACTAGATCACCCGGACGCTTTCTTGATGTGTCAGGACGATCTGGCTAGTTCTTTCATAGGAAGAAGTGGAGTTTTACGGACATCTCATGCCCACAGTGATAAACTCTTCCACCTACAGCGGGCACTGGTAGGATTTAATACGTTGTATAAGGTCTCTAATCCTCGATCAGACCGACGCGTGTGAAGAGACAAAACCAAATTAAGAAAAGCCCGAGACCGGTGACACGAACCAAAGAAAAAGGCAAGCAAAGGAGAGAGGGAAACCATATCAGTTGGGTTCTACCAAAGCGAGTAGCTTCTGCTTGCTGTTGGGACGTGGAAACAGACTCGGTCGGGTTCTTTGATCACACACACGTCTACAGACAGGCATTGGAATGGAGGTCACATATAGAAACGAGAAATCTGTCCCGGCAATGTTTTTGAGGTCCAGTACGAAGCCGGTGGGCGGGGAGGCTGTTGGACGGACAAAGTATCTGCCCATACAAAGGAAGGCTCCATACAATTCGAGCTAGATCGGAGTGGTTTGGCAGTCATCGATTCTTTGTCACCTTTTTTTTATTAAGCGTCCAAACACAAGAATCAAAACCTATACATGGAGTCGGTCGAAAGGGAACACCGACATCATCGTCGCGTGTCAAATGTGAGAAGTTGCACTTGTGACCCTATTCCAATTAGTGAATAGCTGGAGTTGTGCAATTTCTGTGTTTTCTTAGGTGTCGTGAGCATACACTCTCCCTGGGCTTTATAAACACAGGAAGCTGGTCAGCTACAACCTCCACCCTTACACTCTGGGGAACTTCCACCTGGTCCTTACACTCTGGGGAACTTCCACCTGGTATGTGTCCTTGTTAAGACGTTGACGGTTCGACAGCCGGAAACCCTTTCATACTCCTAGTTCTGACAGCACCCGCAGGTCTCCTGTCTAGGCAACCTTGTATTAACTGGATCTTAAGTAGATATCGGGGTTTGGCGGAGCAACCGGCATAAGCTAGTGTTACACGTGTTCAGAGAGGGGCTTATTCAAGATGGTGTTCTTACTCCGTCAGCGATATGCTGCTACCCCACAATGATACGAGAGTCACATTTTCTTCTCCAAATTCGAAAGGAACTGAGCAGGTCCATCTCCCTGTCGCCGAACCTTACTTTTCCACGACATGAATCCTGCCCAGCTCCCACTGAAGTTGCAACTCGCTCACCTTCAGAAAGTCCTCTCGACAAATCATACCCTGACTCTCATACTGAAACGTGCCGCAACGCTGAGGCTGCCGAACTGGTACCTGGCAGCCGGTGCACTGTCGCAGACGATATGGAATGCGCAGTCATCTCTAGCCCCAGATGCGGGCATCAACGACTACGACCTTGTCTACTACGACGACTCAGATCTCTCGTATGATGCAGAGGACAGGGCTATCCAGGCAGGCAAACGACTCTTTGCCGATGTGCCCGCGGAGGTCGAGATCCGCAACCAGGCGCGCGTCCATATATGGTACGCAGAGAAGTTCCACACTGCCTGCCCCCCCAACACGAGCGTCGAGTCGGGCATCGACACGTTCATCTCGACCAGCGCAATGCTGGGTGTGAGGCTAGAAGCTGATGGCGAGTGGACGGTGTATGCGCCTCGTGGTCTGTCGGACTTTTTCAACATGGTAGTGCGACCAAACACGGTTCGAGGGAATCGGGAGACATATGAGAAGAAGGTGGCACGGTGGACAGCTATCTGGAAGAATCTGGTGATTGAGCCTTGGCCAGAGAAGAAGCCAGAAAGGAGAGCCTAAATTACGAGGTATTTGCAATGGTGAAATTGATCGAAATTTTACTCCTCCCGGATCCGAAACAAAGGCACACGCCGGGGTACTCTCCCGCTTGGAAGCCAGTAGGTAAAAAATATAGATTCTATCTTGCCGCGGAATAGAGGGCGTCGGCGGAAGCCGCGTGGCTGAGGCCCAGACTAGGACGAGTTTAAATCCTTAATGCGTAGCCCAGGGAACTAACAGTTGTCGAAAGGCTTTGTTAGCAACTATCTCACGTATGCCTTGTTGCCTTACTGTTCCAGGTTTCAGTAGCCTATATCTGTCTCCCATAATTGAATTATGAGTTAGGTCCCATCCCTGTCAGTAAGGCGATGTGTTGTGTGCACCCCAGGCCGAACTGATCCCGAGGCGAAAAAAACGTAGTCCCTGGCTGGGAAGTGCACTAAAATGCGGTGACAAAGAATGATAAATTATGTCTCAGCTAACATACAGAAAGCGAAAGGAGATAAGGTCCCCAATAACAATACAATGATGACTACCATGGTACATAGCCGAGGACAGGCCCGATGTCGCAGTCCGTTGACTCGCAGCCTCTCGTTATCCATTCAAGTATGGGCTGATATTCTTTACGCGTAGCACTGTCAATTTAACAAGTGATCATGTGGGTTCGTGACACGACCGCCCTGTGGGGTCCGTAAACAGAGGCGCGGGGCAGGCGTTTCGCGAAAAGCGGGTCGTCAAAGAGTATCACGACCTCTAGCACATTAAGGTCCTCTACGCTGCCGACACAAAATATTTTAATATGCAAAAGGCGGATATTTCTCCCTTCAGCCCATTTGGCAGAACAGTTTCATGTGACCGTTGTCGAGAGATCGATGGGCCATAGTCCTTCTACCGCGATCACAGCAAGGCAGACATAGTAAACAGACTCGAAAGACAGTTCCTGGCGCGCGTCGCGATTAGATGATCAGCAAGTATATAGCACAGCATCGGCACGCCGAGAGTATTGCCACAACGCCGAGAGCATAGCTAAGTAACAATTGAGGTACCTGCTCGCAGGTCTGTGATGACTTGAGCAACAGTCTCAGATGTTAGACAACATGAAATATAACCACGGGTGGTAAAACCTCTCATCATCCACTGTATCAATGACCTCAGGCAGATAACTGGTATGCCATTCCTCTTGAAGGGCAAAATTGAATTCCTCATCCACAATACCTACCCGCAGTGCCTTACAATACTCCCAATACGAAGGATACCATCCTGATTGGCCCCAATCAAGAATCCCCACAACCTTTGGGTTAGGGCCAGAGGATAATAGTATATTGGGGGGACAAAGATCGTTATGGGCAAAAACAATCGGAATATCACCGCCAATGTCGATTCCACATATATCATGGAACTTTTGTACCGCATCTGCGCCTAGGAACGGCCCCACACGCTCTGGCTGGCCAGCAACGAAAATATCGTTTAGCGGGCGCCTTCCTACACTCCCTATTTGTATTAGACTAAATGGGATATAGGAAGGCCATCGTATGATATCTTACCAATATATCTGTCTGATTCCTGAGTCAAAGCCCTCCAGGCATTCACCATAGATCTTAGCTCCTTGCAGACAGCCTGCCGTTCGCTTTCTTCATTGTGCTAAATCTTGCCTGTAGAGTATCACCCTCGACCAGAGACATATATATGAACTGTTGGCCGCTGTCTTCAGCCCAGCCGAAGACCTCGGGGACTGGGACACGGCCTTGTAGTCGCCTACGCATCCATACCTGGGCCTCGACCTCGGCGATAGTAACGTCGGCTCCATACTTGACGGCTAGCCCCAGGGATGGGATGATAACGGGGGATGGATGGTTGAAGAAGGCGGCACGGTAGTCGCCAGAGGCCTCATTCAAGGCTCTGATCTCCGCAGGCGAGGGTAGCGCAGGCGCTCTGCGCTCTTGGAAGAAACTGGACTGGGGGAAGACCTTGGCGGTTGGTGTCGGTGCGGAGCACGCGCTTAGAGCTGGGGTCTCATTTGTCGCCATCGAAGCTGAAAAGTGGCCAGTGTTTCCGGGCGCTAGATGCGATGCTGAGTTGAGATTCCTTGACGAAATGTGAGGGGGGTTGCGGGCGGCAAGCATGCCTAGACTTTTCTGTCAAGGTTGACCGCCCAGTCACGACCATCATAACACCACAACGACCCGCTTGCCCCAGGCACCTGTGGCTTAGGCCGTGATGATTTATATTTTCCAGTCTGGGCAGGACAAAAGTTACGTAGCCGACGACTTTGCCTTTTCGAACCCCCCCCCCCTACTTCTTAGAGGGTGTTAGATAGCTATGTGTTCTCGTATGGGTATTGCTAATTTTCTCGTATTGGTGTTGGGAGGGGTGTGTGAAAGGTAGTTCAAGAAATCGACAATGAAAATCAATAGCAAGGTCGCGAAATACAACGCGAAACAGAAGGTTTGAAATAGAAAATGAGGTATGTGGAGAGATTCAGCATAGGAGTCAAGTTTGAAAGTTTACAAAGTCAGTAGATGTGCAAAATGTCTACCTGTGACAGGAGCAATAGCAGTGCTACAGTCGTGGAGTTTACACAAAATCAACCCACTGTAACATTCTACGACGAAGAGGACCGCGACAGTGCTAAACGGCTGTAAATTCACGTAACTGTGCGCGGGGTATGTCAAGCCAAAAAAAAAAAAAAGGGCACGAAAGTCTACCGACCGAGCTTCTCACCGAAACATATGCCCCTGGAATACCGGCGACTTACCCCTGGGCGTGGGCACGGGCACATGTCGATTGACCGACTGTTCCCAGACGTAGCAGCACCAGAGTCCGACCAGGGCGTCTCGAAGGTCGCGCCGCAGGGGGGTCATGATGATCAGACGGGGTGTCGTGGTCGCACCGGCACCGGTGGTCTCGTATTGAACGGCCACTTCTTGGCCACTGGCATCGGTCCACCTGCAGACGCCGTCTCTGTAGCGGGCCTCGAAGACGGCAGCCGGCCGGTCGGGGTCAAAGGTCGGCGACCCGGCGGAGCCCCGGATGCACAAGGGCAGAGCCTTCCAGTGCTCGGAAAAGCGAGACTGTTTGAGGCCGAGATGGCCGACGGGCGCCCAGCGGGAGGAGACGGCCTGGATGTAATACTCGGGCCGCTTGCTCGATGACAAAGGCATCAGCGATGACGACGCGGAGGCAAGGTTGTAGATGTGACGCGGTCGAGGTTTGGCGCGGGGCGGTTGGTACTCTAGCCGCTCCAGCTCAACGGCCCGCGTGGCAGGGCCCAGCGAGGCCAGGCCGCGGTTGACTTGGTACAGCGGAACGTCGGGGTCGGACTCTGCATGGATAGACTGGCGGACGAGAATGAGGGCAGACGGGGGCAGGATATCAGAGTTGGTGATAGTCGTGGGATTGGGGTAGGTGGCAGTGGCAGAGTCGGCAACTGCAGGGTTAGCCTCATCGTTATCGACCGTTTCTGAGTAGGGTGGAAGGGACGGGGCTTCGTAGTTCAGAGTGTCTGGGTTGGGTGTCTCCATGATTTCGGCAAGGAAGGGAGGAGAACGAAGGAAGAATAGAACAGGAGCCGGGAGGAGATGAGGCGAGAAAGCGAGGAAGCGAGGAAGCGAGAAATGAAAGAGAAAAGAAACGGGTATGAGGTACGAGGAGAGGACAACAGTATGAGAGATAGAAACAGTAAAGAGAAACGAAGGGTAAGACGGGGGAACGCGGCAGACGAAAAAGAGGGGTAAAGGAGTTTCTGAACACGACACAGGATTATGACTCGTCGTTTCAAGTATTCGCGTGTGGAAATAGTTGGAATGACATTCCTTTTACATTAAGCTTTACAGTCGTCGATCGGTTGCTATATTTAGCTTGTTTTACACGCCTCATCTGCTTTGGCATGCAAAGATGATAACCGCGCGCGTCGTCATGTGATGGTTCATAGGAGATCGCGTAACAAGGAGTAGAAGATGTGAGAGTCGGAGGGCCAGCGGGGCAACTATTTGCCAATAGTCCCGTCAATCCACTGGCAAGACAAAATTTAAACCGAGAAAGAACATCACTGAACCGAAACCCACGCCGAGAGATTTCATTTCCCATGACCTTGGCCATGGCATACTGTGTAGAAAGCGTGAACAGCGGCATCCTGGATGCTCTTACCAACCATCTCTTCCGAGAGGGGCATCGTGCCGCGCTCGACGAAGACAAAGGCAACGGGGACGAGGAAGACGATGACGACGACGAAGACGAAGTCAAAAAGCATCGCCCCTGTGTCGTACCTGGCCACCCGTTTTGGAGCGTCCGGTATACACTGGCAGGAGGGCAGCAAGGGCCGTTGGCAGGCCCCAAGAGCCGGCTACAGCACAGGACGTGGGACCCATGCTCAACAAGGCCCGGGCCGAGACGTCGTCATCCCTGACGTACTTTGCCAAGTTCAGGTGTCGAGAGACGGCTGCATCTGCCGTACAGATAGGTGCCGGGAAGGGCAGATCGTCCTTGCGAATTCAAAATTCTCCAGTTTCGAGGATAAGGTGGACCGAGCACTCGTTGGGTGGCCAGAGATGATCTCGTTACCACCATGGGCAGTGTTCGGTGGGGATGAACTAAAGCATTGGCTGTATCTTTCTTCGGCCCCCCTTTTTTTCCTTTTCCTTTTTCTTCATTTTCTCCAGAATGCCATTGTCTCATGCAATGTGACGAGACGCAACCAGACCACAATGAGCTTGATACGGTGATAGAACGTGTCATTCTTGCTCCGTTTCCAGTTTTGTTGTCTTTCTACCGGTTTTTGCTGAGAAGTTTGCGGAAACTTCTGGTAGACATTCTTGCCTGAGACTCGCAAGACGTGGCTAGCCCTTTGTAGGCCGTCGTCTCCACCCCGATGCAAGTTTCCTAGCACTAGTTGGTGGTGAAAAGTCTACCAAGGCGGCATTGTTTCCATATTCTACCAGAACACAGACTCCCTCACGTCGAGCTGGGCATCTATCGAATGGGCCCAAGCAAATGGGGCTAGACATGGGTCTCTAGTTGGAAGAAGGAACCATTTCATGGCATAGTCAATAGCAATGCAAGCTCTTTGTTTCTCTTTTTCTTCTTTTTTCTGCTTTTTTGTTTTAATCCCTTGCGAGCACTTGAGCCTCCTTAAGTGTCATGCTCGCCCAGTAGATCGTTCGTGGACCGAGAAATGACCGACCAATGGCATGGCTGGCCTTGGCCGACGGCAATGCGGCTATGGAGAGTTGGCCGACGGCGGGTTGTTCTTCTTTGTCGGGCTACTTGGCCGTCGACGATAATTGGCCACGCTTATTAGTCTCCGGCCAGTCTCCGGTCAGACTCCACCTGTACAACTGCTGATCTCGGCCAAGACCCATCCGTCGTCTTCCTTCCCTCAGACACAGACTTTTCCCCCATTGATTTTGGAACACGGACAGGGAAACAGACTGCCGGATCCCTCCCCCCCCAGGACGTGTTCAGCGATACCTATATCCTATCAACAGAGTGACTTGACAATCCTACTAGGACTCGGTCGACTTCGCCATGCTGTCGACGGGGTCAACAGGTGGCCGCCAGTACAAGTCCCGTAAGGCCCGGCCGTGCGATCTCTGCCGTAGCCGCAAGGTGGCCTGCCACATGAAGCATGGCCCCCCATGCCGATTATGCAAGGAGAGAGATCGAACATGCACCTTTTTGATGGCGCCCACGAAAAGGAAGCGGCCAGCGCATCCGGGTCCATCCACTGACCCGACGGCCGAGGCGAGCCAGGAGATCTCTGTCGCTGCTGGGATCAGCAGCACTGGGTATGCGGGGGAGGACATCCCCGGATCTGCCTGGCTAGCTGATGCAGGAGGAGGAGTAGCGGCACTCGGCCCGTCACCTCTGTCCCCCTTGTCTCTGGGCATTGAGACCGATGCTGCTGCGTCTGCTGCTGCTTCTGCTGCTGTTATCGGTTCCGTGGTCCATCGCCAGCCAGCCGACCCCGCCGACGGCCACCACCATATCCACCACCGCACGGATCCATCTCTTCTCCAGACATCCCAGGATGCAGCCATCCAGAATCAGGCTGTCCCCGGCTATGTTGACGACGAAAGCAGCAGCTCGGCAGCCCCGACCCCCCCCTCGCACAGCCAGACGGCCGGCAGACGGTACTTCCAGCGGGCCCCGTTCATCGAGGGCTCTGTCGTGTCTTCGCCCGGGTCCGCGTCCACGCTGAGCGAACACTCTCTGGATGCGATCCCGAATGTGACCTACCGGGCCATCGGGTTCACGGGCGACCTGGACCTGTATGTCCTGAGCCACCGCGACTACGACGAGCACGACGAGTCGTCGGTCCGCTATCGAGGCCTGCGGTACCGTCGGATGTCGTCGCGCGCCTCGCAGCACCCGTTTTTTACGTCACAGCAGCAGCAGCAGCAGCAGCAGCAGCAGCCGCCACCGCCGGATCCGGCCGCGGCCACCTCTTCTTCGACGTATCCGCCGCTCGTGTTCACGATCATCGACAATGCCTTTTCCAATCGCTCGCAGCCACGACTGCCGCGGGAGGAGATGGAGCGGGCGGAGCAGGAGCTGCGCGCAACCATCAGCCCGCAGCTGGGCCACCGGCTGATGCTCCTGTACACGCACTACGTGCACCAGAGCTTCCCCATTCTCGCCTCGAGGCAGCTGTGCCACAGCCCAGAGGAGCTGCACCAGGTGCCGGGTGCTCTGCTGGCGGCGATCTGCGCGGTGTCGCTGCCGTTTGCGACCTACGACGACGTGCTGTCGGTGTGGCTGCCGCAGTGCCCGTCGGAGGACGACCTGTTCCGGCTGGCGTTCACGCTGCTGCTGGACGAGCTGCACACGCCCAAGCTGAGCACGATCCAGACGCTGCTGCTGATTCTGCAGCGGCACGCGACCAACCAGTACGTGCCGGCGACGCCCTTCCGCGTCGCCATTGCGAGCACGGTGGTGCGGCTGTGCCACTGCCTGGGCCTGCACCGCGACCCGTCGCAGTGGACGAGCATCCCGGCGTGGGAGCGGCAGCTGCGGCGGCGGATCTGGTGGGCGGCGTGGCTGATGGAGAAGTGGACGAGCCTGGGCGAGTCGGTGCCGTCGACGCTGCGGGACGACGACTTTGACGTGGCGCCGTTCCGCGAGGCCGCCGACATGGAGACGGCGGCCATGATGCCGCCGGCGCTGCAGCAGCAGCTCGAGTACTTTGACCTGCCGCCCAGCCACTTCCCGCACCTGGTGTCGCTGACGGGCATCCTGTCCGAGGTCATGGCCGCCTTCTTCACCGTGCGGGCCGCCGCGCAGACGTCGCAGAACCTGGAGCTCTGCATCGAGGCGGCCAAGCCGCTGCGCGCCCAGCTCAAGCGCTGGCACGACGCCCTGCCGGCCGAGATCAAGAGCCACATCCTGCCCGCGCAGGAGTCGGCCAGCGCCCGCGGCGCCAAGCGCACCACCTTTGACAACTCGGCCTCGTTCTGCCAGCTGGACGCCCACGGCTCCTTCTACCTGGCCTACCTCACCGTGCAGCTGACGCTGTTCCGGGCCCTGCTGCGGCCCGTGGGCGCCCTGGCCACCGCGGCGCTGTCCGCGCAGACCCACGCGCCCACCACCGGCGCCGTGGACCGGGGCGGCGGCGGCGGTGACGACGACGACGACGACGACGAGGGCCGCCGCGGCTTGCGCAGCGACTGGGCCATCTCGGACGACCAGGCGACGGCGGTCAAGGCGGTCATCAAGGGGACGCTGTCTGTGATCAACGAGGCCGTCCAGTTTGCGGAGAACCTGGCCGGCGCCGAATGGGATGCCTTTTGGCACAGCTGTGAGTGGTTGGCCTTGTCCCATCCGTGTCCCGGATTCGTGGCGTTGCGGGGCGGCACTAACAAGCGCAGGGTCCCGGACCAACTTTGCCATTGTGGCCGGCGTGATGCTCAACCTCGTCTTCATCCTGCGGCCGCCCATCTCGCCCCTGCAGGTCCAGATGGCCGCGGCCACCCTGCAGTCGCCCACGCCGGCGGCGTCGCCGTTTGCCCACGCGCCGCCGCACGAGTTCGGCGACAAGGCAGCCCGGCCGGCCTACCCCAGGTTCAGCACGAACTCGTTCCTGGGCCTGCACGAGGACTACAAGACGCTCCTGGACTACCTGACCCGGTGGCGGTGGACGATGAAGATATCGTCCCGTGGTGCGGGCGGACGCAAGGGCCTGATGAACCTGAGTCTCCTGCGGCTGGATGCGTTGTTGTCCGAGCTGAGCCATTCGGCGTCTATCGAAAACGGGCAGGGTGCGTAGGACCGCGCGTGGGCTGCTGGGCATACGTACACACAAATGGATGAACGTTCTTGGTACAAATGCGGGCAGTGGCTGCCTGCATGAATGGCCGCTGGCTTCAGCAAATGTGTCCGTCTTTCTCTGAGCGTTTGGCGCGTTTCAAGTGTCGGCTATACCGCGGTGCATTCGTGATTCCACAGGTTCCTCGAGTTGGTTATCAAGACTACACGCCGACCGAAGGAGAGACATCGGTTGTCTTGCCGGCTTGGGGCAGAACAGACGTCGACATCGAAGTCAGACTTCAGGGCCGCCAATGTCAGCTACATTGGACGTGCATCGTATATATGGATGCACTGGGGGAGTCTGGCTTTGGAAAGAAGAATGGCCTTTGATTTCCAAATAAACCCCCGCACACCATCTAGTGTCCATGTAGGTGTTAAAGAAGGAAGAAGCTGTGGTCCCAGCTGCATTCTGCCAAAACCATACATGGGCCCGCCAAGCTTAAAAACCTGGCCAGCACGCATCCATCCCGGACCATCCAGGACCACGGCGTTCCAGTTTCGCTGGCTGGCTTGTTGATACAGGTTTGCCTGCCGCTCCTGCCATGTTTACCGCAAGTCGACACCCTTGCCACCTGAATCCCGTGTTCTTGGCTGTGCAGCCTTGAACCAGCGGGCAGGCGCGTGATATTCCTTGGCTCGACTTTGTGAATCCTCATGGCTTCAGCAAGAAAGGCCTTTGGTTTTTGGGCGCGGCCAGCTGGGGAGTGACACGCGCGCACCGGGATGCTGTTTGAAGTGTAGAACAGTTTCGCCGATTTCAGGACAAAAAGATGGTGTACTGGGTTTCGATATGGAGGGCATCTGATATTTCTTGCCGACCCTGTTCATCTCTACTTATTTTTCTTATTCGTCTTAACAATATTTTTTTAATCCCTTGTCCCTTTTATCGTTCTCGTTATGCTTAGGTTTTTTTCATACCACTCGTTTCAGCAAGGGGGCGGGTTAGCCGTAGCTGAAAACAAACCTGTTAGTGGTACTATTCGGGGGGTTCAAAACTGTAGGGGCAATTGTTACGAAACCAGCAGTCGGGCTGCTGACTACGCATCGATATTTCCTGTAGTTAGACATCCGTGGGTTTCCAGTAGAACCGGATACACACTGCACTCCGCTTCCGCCAAACCGCACGAATGTAGTCGGTAAACGACTTGTGATGCACTTCGGTCGAGTCTTTGGATGTGTCGTGTAAGCAAAGGCCACCCGACAGGAGAAGAGACAGACGAACGAATCAACGAGCCCAAAAGAATGAAAGAAAAAAGAAGAGAAGAATACATCGATTGGGCTTTCGTAGCTGCACACAAAGCACACGTGAAACCTTAATGAATTACAGAGAAGAGGAAAAGAGTCTCAACAACATCTACTCAAAGACCACAGAAACGACCTTGAGCTAAACGTGAAACAACCTTACATAGAAATCACACAACTCTGATATCAGTCTCAGTCTTCATATCCTTTTCATCATGTCCTGTGCTGCCGTCATGGCTCCCCACATCCTCTGCCGTGTGACCCTCCACGACGTGGTGCTCTGCCAGAACGTGCTCTGGAACGACGACATCGACCTCGCCGGCAAAGTACTCGGTTTCTGTAATGTGAACCAGACCAATGTAAAGAAAAATAAAGACGCCGGCCGTGTAAAAAGCCAGGAGAATGCCAGACTCTGTAAGGTAGGGCGTCTTGGCGGAGTCGACACCAAAGCCCACGGCCTCACCAGCAGCGAGAAAGCCACGATATATTCCCTGTATGATAGTCAGAAAAGAAAAAGAAAAAAAAAAGAAAAGAAAAACAAAGAATGACAGTAAATGTAGACAGGAGCACTTACAGCGTAGTTGGCCGACTTGCGCGGTGAGTTGGTCATGCAGCTCAAAAAGTACAGAATGACATACTGGAACAGACTGCTCGACACCCACGTTAATGTGAACAAGAAAAAGTCGGACACGAACCCGGCATCGGCCCAGTCGACCAGCTGGACCGTCCCTGTATTGTGCCGGTCATACTTGCGCACCTGCACCATCTGCCAGACCCACGCCGCCATCAGCGGCACCCCAACGAGGACCACGCCCAACAGAGAGCGCGTCCGGCGGCGCCAGGCCGCGTGGTCCAGCAGCAGCCGCAGTCCGTAGGCGGCGGGCATCTGCAGGATGACGGCCGTGAATGACAGCAGGGAGCGCGTGCGCAGGTTGTTGCGGAAGGCGTTGGTGGAGCCGGCATACACCAAAATGCACTCGGACGGCAAGAAGGCCGGGATCATGAGCCACAGCAGCTTGTTCTCGCGGATGGCGTCGTAGCTGGCCTGCAGCTCCTGGCGGAAGGTGTGCTGCGGGACGTGGGCAATGTGCGTGCCGTCTTCGCGGACGATCTCGGTGGCCGGGCGCAGGAGGAGCGCCAGCAGACAGGCGCAGCCCATCAGACACAAGACCACAATGTAGACGGCCATGGGCACACCCTCGGCCGAGGCGTGGTTGCGGTTGATGAGCAGATCGATGAGGCCGGCGACGGCGGCACCGAGGGCCTGGAGGTTCTGCGACATGGTGATGTAGGCCCCGCGTTCTTCTTCCTCCGAGTAGGACATGGCAATGGAGCCCATGACGACAAAGATGAGGCCGGCGGAGAGCTAGGAAAGACGGACGGGTTATTAGAGGTCCTAGGAAGACAAGTATGCCATGCAATTCTTTCCCAAACAGACTCACCCCGATCAAGACGCCACCCAGAATGGGAAACCACTCGTGTCCTGTCTTGTCAAAATACCACAGACCGGCCACATACGCCGCATATCCCACCACGCCGAAAAAGGCCGTGAATGCCGGCCCCATCCAGTTGAGCACGGTGCCGCTGAACATGGAAGCCACAAACCAGGTCGCACAGAGAGTGGCGTTGACAACCTGGACCGTGTGGGCAGAGTTTGCACGCAGACCGCCTGCCCCCAGCGCGTTCAGGGACTGGTACATGCCGGCCGTGAGACCGATAATGACGCCCATGATGACGTTCTGCCAAAAGGGCGAGCGGAGACGCAAAGGAGGTATAAAGGCCATGATGGTCGGTGGTCGGTAGGGGTTTTGGTATCAGACAGATTGAATGGACCCCGAGGCTGAGCTGTGTCAGAAGTTGCAAGTCAACAAAGAGACATGGGCAAAGAGAATAAGACAAAACACGAGAACCGGGATCAATCAGCGCCGTGGTTCACCTGGAGGACGAGTCAACAGTCTTTTCTACTCGTCTGTCGACTCTCTCTGTCTCGTCTTCTCATCCCAAGAAACCGAATCTGATATCTTGCCGCCGCCCTCGTCTCTTGTCACTCGTATCACCCACACGCCTCGTGTCTCTCTAGATCCTGCCCTTCTCCACCTGCATTGCCCAATCCGGACACACTCGCTTGCTTTGCTGGTGTGGCGTCCGCCATAGGACGTGTTTGATAAGATGATAGCGTTGATATCAAAAGCGGGCAGCGTCTCGAGATATGTTCCTTTCCCGCTAGCTAAAACCCGTGGGGTCTTTGACACTCGTCTGCTCCTCAGCGATCACTTATCACACACCAGCCAATTCCTCTTCCCACGGTACTTTGATCAGAGGAGAGGGGGGTCAGCAGCAGAATGCAACCAACATGCATGTAGATATCGGTTGAATGAAATCGGCTATTCGTTTGGGGTCTAGGATTCGCAGCTGTGTGGTGGTCTTCTCGTCAGGCAACGAGGCAACCCAGTCGCCGACTTGCCGGCAATATGATAGTTTGAACTACACCAGCCCCTCCTATCTCGACTGTCGAGTCAAACATTCGACTGTACGAACACAATTCTCGGCACGGACTACACCTCCCCCAGCGGCAAAATCCCCTGCTCGCCGATATCCTGCTGCTGGATCAGAGCGGCAAAGATCTCCTCGAATCCCATCCCGGCAAAGTCCCAGTCGTCTGGCAGCGCGGTATCTACATTGGCCAATGCCGCCGTCGTGTTGCCCGCAACCCAGGCCATGCCTTCTTGTAATGGAGGAGGAGCCGTCCAGAAGGCACCCGGATCGTTGGGACCGCTGGGCCCGTCGTTTTCAGCGACGACAGTTGCCGCTTCCGTTTCGTTGGTGGGCATGTCCCAAATCCTGGCGTCTGACGTTTGAGCCTGGCTAGAGTTCTCGCCCGGGTCTGCCATTGTCCCTCCTCCTCTACACGCACCGTGCGCTTCCTCTTCTTCCAGTCCCGTCGGAAACGGCGAGAAACGTGACAGGCCTACAATGGTCGTCTTCAGCTTGGACAGTTCAACCCTTTCCGCAGCCGTGTCCCCCCCAACATGCCCCGTCTGCCACTTTTCCAGTCGATCTGATACCGCTACAGCAAGGGTCTCCAGTGCGGATGCATGGTGCACTACGGCGGGCCACCGCCGCGACATCTTCCAGAGGATGCCGGGAAACAGCCGCAGGTGCCGCTGCAATACCGGCGCGTCTTCCTCGCGGATGCCGAAAGTTGACTGCGGTTCGTCCGCGGCATCTCCGGGCTGTGGGGAACGAGAGGCTGTCCCTACCAGCACCAAGGCCAGAAGACACGCCGACGCCTCCACAAGGCAGTGCGCCGCGTGCCAGATGTAGAACAACTTGCCCAGTCGCGCAATGACATCCAGCTCCCGGAGGACGGAGACACTCGCCGTCAGGGCTTCCTGACATCCTGTGGGCGACGGCCGCGGACAGCGCGGCGATGGCCGGTAGAGGCGAAGGCGCTGCATGTGGTAGTGCAGCTCGTAAAACTCGACCTTCTCGCTGAGGGTGACACTCTGCCGCGTAGCATAGTGCCAGGCGTCGAGGCGGCTTCGGATTCCGGCGCACCACTTGTCGACGTCGGCATCGTCGTCCGTGCCATCGCCGCCATTCTCCCCACGTTCTGTGCCGGGAGTTCCCAGGTATGGATAGTAGAGGTAGCGGGTGACTTCGGCTTCGATCTCGCGCAAGGCCCACATGTGGGAAGTGGGCGTCGCCGTGGAGTCGAGGCTGGGTTTCTGGTGGAACAAGTCAGCCACGTCAAGGAACACTACAGCACATTGGTTTCCCCTCTGATCGCATCTTACTTTGGTTGTGATGGAGGCCAAGACCAATGTGCACGGCTTGATTGTGGTATGGCACGAGGCCCTGAAGCATTGAGTCAGCTCAGAAGCAATTTCTAGCAGGGGGACTGCTGTAGGGGGGGATGCCGTACACGTCAATCGAAAACGTATGCCAAAACAGCACTCGCCGCCGGTTGGCCACGCTCGCACTCATGCTCTGCTCCGATTGCTCGGTCGGTGGGATCTCCTGGTGCAGACCCAACTGCAGAGCCAAGCGCATGGCCGCGGCGGCACTGCGCACGCAGTCGACATCCTTGGGATTCAGATAGCCGTAGTGGGTCAACAGCTGCAGCGCCTGCAAGCGCTCCCAAGCCTCCCATCCATTGACTGGTCCGTCGTGGCCGCGGTCCAGATGATGCAGATGTGCCAAGGCTGTCGCCCAAAAGCCCGACGTCGCTGTGGCAGCACGTCCTTCGTCGCGGTACATCAGCGTCGTGGTCTTCATATTGTCAGCTACCATCTACAATGAAGACACACAGATATTGCTCTGAGGCTGGGGAGCCGCGTACACTTATGGCCAGGGTGATGTGCACGCAGAAAATGTCAAAATCTGTCGGGCTATCATGGTCGTACACACGATCAAACGCGGCTAGCAGATCGGATTCCTCCACGGCTGGATATTGCGGGCGGTAGATGCTGCAGTAGTGCTTGAGCATGATGACGGCCACGTGTCGAGGCGTTGAAGAGACGGGCACTGCCTGCGTGGGATTGCCAGACGGTGCAGAGAGACCATACTGGGGCCCGCTGGAAACATCTCTCAGGCCGGATAGAGGCGGCACGGGTGATCCAGACAGGAAGAAGCTCGATGCCAGTGGGAGCAGTGACTCACCCTGGTCGACGAGATCGTCCGCCGTGCCGGTTGCAGCGGCCACCGCCAAACGAGTGGTGAGTCTCTTCACCGCGAGACTCTCACTCGCCTGGGTCTGTGATGCCGCCTCGTGCTCTGGTGAGGCCTGTTGCTGTTGTTCTTCTCGCCGACGTCGCTCAGCCTGCCCGTTGGCCAAGTCGAGTTCGACGCGAGCAATCTCTTCCTCCAGAAGAGAGATGACGCTGTTCCGCGGTCTCTCTATACCGTTGATCGCATCATATCCTAGACAGGCTACCCGGGCAGCAGCACACGCGCCGCATGTTGGGTATTGGAAATCACACTAATGTCAAGTCAGAGAACAGACGCAGCAACTAAGCACACTAAGCAACCAGTCACTGCGAGCCAGACCTGACATACCCGAATTTTCCTCCTTCGACAACGCGTACACGTTTTGCTGGTTCGGCGCCGTCTGGCCTTCCCCGGTGCAAGAGATGGCTCCATGTTTCCACAGAAGGAATGCGTAGAGGTAGACAAGTGAAGGTCTGGCTTGCAGAGGATATCGGAGCTAAGAACAACCCGTTTCTTTTGGATTAATCATCAACCATATCGCCGCACTGGACCATCACATGACTGCAAACACATGTTCTTTCACAAGACTTTTATTTGTACTGCTTTCTACTCTAGGTTCTATTTAATTGTTCTGCTTTACAGGTTGATCGACGTCAGGAACGACGAGAGCACAGACTTGAATCTGGGTGCATCGTCCAGAGCCGTAATATGGCCCGACTGCTCAAAGACCTCCAATTTCGCATTGGGGATCGCCTTGGCAATTTCCTGGTTGCCTGCCAAGGGCGTGACAACATCATACTTGCCGGCGATGACTACAGTAGGGCACTGTTGTAAATGTTAGACATGGCGTGACAGATGGGGTGGGTTTTCAGAACGACAAACCTTGATCTCGTGCAGCCGGTCCTTGACTTGGAAGCGCGGCATGTTGTAGTGGAAAGCGGCGTTTTGCGTGGCAAAGTTGTACGTCAACGGGAGAGCATCAATCTGCTCCTTGACGACAGTGCCCTTCGGAGTCTCGTCCTTTTTTTTGAACTCGTCGGGCGGCGAGTAGATGGGCCCGATCTCGGTGATGCTGGCAGCAAAGTCCTCGGCGTCGCGCAGCGTGCCCGACCACAGGCGCACCTGACGCTCGACGTCGACAGTCACGCGCTTCGATGTCACGGCATTGGCCAGGGCGCCCATGGCACCGGCCCAGCCGTCCGCCCAGGCACCGCTGACTGCGAGTCCCAGGAGCTGGTCGCCGTGGGCGAGGGCGTAGTCAAGGGACAGGAAGGCGCCGTAGGAGCCGCCAGCCAGGACGAACTTGTCGGCATGGGCCCATTTCCTGCGTTGTGAATATGGTTAGCTTCAACTATTTTTTTTTTCTTTTTTCTTGTCTCGGGTGCGTTCTTCCTCACCGAATTGTATCAATGTCCTTGATCCAACGTTCATGGGTGTAGGTGGAGGGGCCCGTCTTATCGGACACTCCACTGCCACGGGCATCAAAGACAAGCACACGAAGGCGGTCGGCCAGAAAGGCATAGCTCGGCTCCGTCTCACCGTGGTCGATCAGACCAGGGGCGCCGTGGAGGGTAATAAGCAGCGGCTTGCTCGCATCCTCGTTGGTGCCGCCGAGAATCCTGACGAATACCTTCGCGCCATCGTCCATGGCCACGGTGTATTCGTTTGCGGTGTATGTGGCTGCCATTTTGAGGAGATTGTGTTTCGTGAACGTGAAGCCTGTTGATCGGTTCTGTTTGTTTGCCCTCTGCTTGTTCGTTCCTTTTGCGACCAGTCTCTTCGTTACTTATACTCAATCCTTCCTTACAAATCAAGCAGGAGATGTATGGGGAAACAGCAGATCCTCACAAATCACCATCCAGATTACTAAGACCAAAACCCAGAGACCAGCTAGACAGAAAAACAAGAAAGAAACCAAAATGACGAGGAGAGGCCACGGAATCTGCTGTCTGGAGCATGTCGCGACAAAATTCTTACCTCATCGAGGTCTCTTTGTCAGTCGTGTCCCACTTTCGTAGCACGCGGATTTTGCCTAGCGCGTGGGCTCGCAAGCTAGGGATATGCGAACCTGATGACGGTGGCCACCGCTCCCTTTTCCTGTCCTACAACAAACCTGGACGGCCTTTGCCGAGACGACAGGTTTTGACGGGCGCAGTCGAGAGCGATGGGCTTCGTCCGCGATGAGCTCCCCACAGGTCTGCACCCGCTGTCGGAAGAGACGCATTCGGGTAAGTCGAACAAAGGAACACCAAGCCAGGAGACAAGTGAAAGCGGGGCGTAACTCGCTGACCACGCCATAGTGCGATCTCCAATTGCCGTCGTGCAAGAACTGCCGCCTGGCCGATGTAGAGTGTCTCTTCTGGGACGATGTCCTGAGCCAGGAGATCCCGTGCAGGTGAGTGTGAGAAAACGGAGTCGCTGGCTGCGTATACGCGTCGATGATCTGATGCCTTCGTCCATGCCTTCTTTTGTCTTTATTTTGCCCGGTCTGTTTCGATTTGTCTGGTTTACACAAAAACATCATCTGATTGGATAGTTACTTGCATTCACTTCAACAACGTCTCAGCGATCTGAAGCGAGACATCGCGGCCCTTTCCGCGCATGAAGAGCCACCGGCGCGAGAGATTGGCGTGGACAATGAGGCAGTCCAGCCTCCAGACCACCACAGTATTGACGACTACCACCTCTGGCATACAGATGCCAAGGGACCTGCCGACTATCTGGGCCCGGGAAGCAGTGCGCGGTTTGCGGAGCATCTCTTTCGGGAGGTGCAACCGCCACCACAGTCCAATGCGTCGAGGGAGTCCGCCTCTTTGCTGTTCGAGCCATCTCACGAGGCTCCCAAACTGCCCCTCTGGCGATTTTCCCTGGCCAAGTCGGACCTCTACACCGTGGTGCCGCCGTCCACGCAGAGAGCCCTCGCCGAACATTACCAACGCGTGGTCGCGCCGGCCTATGCCGGCCTCTTGCCCAACGCCCAGGTCGCGAGAATCTCTGCGTGGGAGAACCCGCTGAAGAACAGAATATGTTGCAAGAATAGCAGCGACAACAATGCATGCACGGCCGTCTTCGCCATCGCTGCTACCCTGGCCGCGCGAGATCTCGATCCCGCCCTGCTCCCTCTGTCTGTGCGTTGCCGGGAGGACCTCCACAGGCTGACCATCCAACCGCATCGGACACCAATCGTTGCAACCACGGCAGCAGGGCCAGCAACGCCCTCGATCGAGTCCCTCTGCTGGCAGACTACTGCGTTGTGCGCGCTCGCCGTCTGTGAAGCAATCCAGCCGACGGCCGGCCATCAGCATCTGTGGACTCTCCTGGGTGCGGCGACGTCCATGCTAGCGGAGCTGGCCGATCTGCTCGATAAGGGCGAGGAGGATGTTGCCGCAGACACGTTGGGCTGTGGACGACGGCGACACCAGGAACTTGAACAAACGCTGTGGAAGCTGGAGATGGAGGCATCTCTGCATTTCCGACGCCCATCGGTGTTCTGCGAGGTTCAGCTGGCCAAGAGAAGGATAAAGCCGGCGGCGGAAGGGACAGATAACGGCCACGATGAGCTCGACGAGATGGATGCTTTACGGTATGTCCAGATACTTCGAAACCTGATACACCAACGATACCCAAACCCGGAACATGGGCACGAGACGGCAGCGAGCCTTAACAAGACGGTTGAGACAGCCTTGCCACCATCTCTGCAGAGTGTCTTTCACTCTCCAGAGGAACCTGCGGCAAACGAAGCCAACGGAAATCTTCGTATCTCACCAGCGGTTGCCAGCATTTACGTTGCTCTCCATCCATTATTGCAGGCACCTTTGCAAACAGACACCTGCGCGTCTCGACTTGTCTCCCATGTCCAGAAAGGAGCACTCATCTCGATCAGTCACTTTGTCAAGTGCAACGACGAGCACTCTATTCTCAGCCTATGGATGGCGGCTGAGCGGGTCATGGAAGCCGGGCTGGCCTGGGTTCTGTGTCAGACCTGGCAACAAAAAAATGCGCAGAATGATGACAATGGCCGCAGTTCGGCAAGAGCAGCATCGATGCGACCTATTCTGCAAGTATCCCGTTTGCTTGCGTCGTTTGCAGCCAGATGGAAGGATGGCATGGCCTATGTAGATGTCTGGGAGGCTCTGGTGGAGCGATGGTTGTCGACGATGGTGTGATGAGTTGGATGTACTATGTACGATGCAGATGTGTACTTACTATGGGACCAATTTACAAGATGTAGCTTTATGAAATTCCTACAAAGTTGAAACGCAAAGCCAGGAGTCCAGGGCTTTTTTTTTTCAGGAAGAGAACGTTTTTCAACTATGTGGGCTGAAAGAATCATCTGTCGACATTTAACAGCTTCCATCTAAGCCCGACAATATCATCTCATAGTAGCCCTCTTTGGATTGATTCAATGTCACCTTCGTTCCAGTAAAGTCCTTCGTGGACAAACTCTGCACGCGATCTACGAGGAGCCGCGACTCAGCCTCTGATGCATGGTCCGGCTCGCCATCCTCCAGGGCCAGCGAGAGTGGCACCAGCACACACCTCGCCAGACGGGGTTTACTCGGTTTGTCTTGGTCCACAACGGTCCACTCCAACCGCAACAATGCTCCAAGGTTTGACAAGTCTGTCTGCAGGCTGGTCCATTGGTACAGCGGATAGCTGCGGAAGGGGTTGGCATCGGACGGCGTCACAATACTGTTGCCAAACACCAGGTTACCGAGGCTGTACGCGATGGGCACACCTTTGTACCACTCCACAGCCTGCACAATGTGTGGGTGATGGCCCACCACGGCGTCTGCACCAGCGTCCACCATGGCCTGTGCCAGGGGGCGTTGATATGTGGCGATCTCGTCCTGTGTGGCGGCTACCCAGCCTCGCGGCACACCCCAGTGGATGCCGACAACGACAACATCCACGGATGGCATAGAAGCAGTCGAATGGATGGCGTCTAACAGAACTTTCTCGTCGGGGCCGTAGGTTTCGGTTTCGACGTAGGGAGCCATCCCAGGCGACTCGTCCAGAGAAACCGAATCCACGACGTATTTGGTGAAAACACGAACACCGGCAAGACCGGGGCGATTGATGGCGGCGGCACTGCCATTGGGAAGCGTTGTGGTGACGCCGATGAAAGCCACAGTCAGTGGTCGTTGAACACCGTCGCCCGTGTCCGGAGATGGGGACGGCAACACAGCGGGTGCCAAACTGGCAGCCCGATTCTCGCCCCCACCCACATGGGCAACACCAGCCGCATCTAGAGCTCGGATCGTCTCGCGGAGGCCATCGAAGCCGTAATCCATGCCGTGGTTGTTGGCAACCGTGACAACATCGACGCCCATATCGAGGAGTATGGGGGCGTGGACGGGATCGGCCTTGAGTGTGATGAGCTTCTCGGCGGGTGGCGTGCCGTCCGTGGCAAATGGCATTTCCAAATTGACAAAGGCGGCATCGGCACTGTGCAGTTGCTGGTAGACGGGGTTTGTGTGCACAGGTCGGTGGAGAGGTCCATGGAGGACGACATCGCCACCGACAACAACAGAGACGGACTTGGAATTGGACATGGAGAGACTGGAGAGCATGCAATAAGAAAGACTTCAATGGAATGTCAAACCACTGCCACAGAGGCGGTTGAGAGTTCGTATTACGTGCCGAAATACTAAATCCAGGGACGGCTGAAAGCGAGACCACATGGACGCAGCGCCGCACTGGCTTTAGTCACGGACGGGTTTACGCTCGCGCAGAAGGGACAGCTGATTCGGGCAACTTACACGATTCGGTGGTTAAATGCCACTCTGCAGGGTCTCCCAAAGACCAGCCTCCAGGTGTCGTTCCGTGCCACACGGGTTCTCTCTCTCCAACGCACATACAGCAGCACACAGAAGCTAATGCAGACTATGGCCGCCTACACCATCCACACGTCGGTCTTGTTCGACCCCAAGAAGAAGGCGTTTGTCTCTGACACGTCCGTCAAGGTCAACCCAACGACGGGACTGATCGAAGAGGTGTTCCAACGCACGCCCGGGTCCCTGGGTGATGCTGTGCCCACCGGCGATGTCGACCTCCGCGGGCAAGTCGTCCTGCCCGGGCTGGTCGATGCCCACGCGCACATCTTTCTCCACAGCTACGAGTACGTGCACATTTGTCGTCGTCATTTGCATCGCTGCCCTTCCCACTGCCACCATTGCTGACCACAGGCCGACTCGGCCATCGAAGCGAACGGCCGGCCCTCGCCCAGAAGCGCGACGAGAGCGTCGTCGAGCGCATCGTCCGTGCCGTCGGCCACTGCCGCACGGCCCTCCTTGCCGGCTACACGACGTACCGCGATCTCAGCTCCGAGTCCATGGGCGAATCGGACGCCCAGGTGCGCGACTGCATCAACCGCGGGCTGATTCCGGGCCCGCGACTGTTTGTCGCCACCCGCACCCTCGCCAGCACCGGCTCCTACGAGCTGCGCACGGAGAACCACGCCAACGGCGTCTGCTACCCGTCGGGCGGCGAGGCCGTCGACGGCGTCGACGAGTGCCGCAAGGCGGTGCGCCGCCGCATCGCCGCGGGCGCCGACGTGATCAAGTTCTTTGGCGACTACCGGCGGCGCCTCATGCGCTACCCGCCGCCGCTGGGCCAGCAGCACCCCTACGTCGCCAGCGCGACGCACCCGCCGGCGGATCCCAACCCGGACGTCGTCGTCTTCTCGCCCGAGGAGATGCAGGCCATCGTGCGCGAGGCGCGCATGGCGCGGGCGCCCGTGGCCTGCCACGCGGGCACCATCGAGGGCGTGCGCCAGGCCGTCGAGGCGGGCGTGACCACGATCGAGCACGCCTACCACGCGGACGCCCCGCTGTTCGCGCTCATGGTCGAGAAGAAGTGCATCCTGGTGCCGACGCTGGCGGTGTGCGAGCGGCTGCACAAGGCGCGCTTCGACGCCATCGTGGAGCAGACGCGGCTGGCGCACGCCATGGGGGTGCGTCTGGCCGTGGGCGGCGACACGGGCACGTATCCGCACGGCCAGGGGGCGCGGGAGCTGGAGCTGATGGTGCAGCGTGCGGGGATCCCCGTCGAGGATGCGCTGGAAGCCTGCACGGTCGGCGGCTGGGAAGCCTGCGGCGGCGACCTCTGCGGGTCGCGGTTTGGCTGGTTCGAGCCCGGCGTGCGGGCCGACGTGGTGGCCCTGCGGACGGATCCGCGCGATGACCCCAAGGCCTTCCGGACGGTGGATTTCGTCATGAAGGACGGCGTGATCTGGAAGCGGGATGGCAAGAGCGTCAGCATGTATCCCGACAACCACGAATGGGTGATGTAGTTAGATAGGAAATGGGCAATGGACGGTGGCTGCGTTAGCAAGTCAGATTGGAAATCAAATATTAGGGCGGCCATGAGATGCGCGGTTCCCCAAGGGTTACGTAAGCTTGTCTATCCCTGTGCTCGCTGTTTGATTTCTGCATACCTTATTTTTCTATTTTTTAAACTTAATAAATAAAAAAAGTTCATTTGTTAACATACACAGTAATCAAAATTAAAGAGCGCGCAGGAAACTCGAGCGTAGACAGTTAGAGAGCACAGAATATTGGGGGCGACGTGTGAACATATGGGGCGATGGACAAATATGGATTATGTAACCTTTCTCGCCCCGCGTGTGGATAGTTATTTTTTTCGTTGATTTCCATGTTCGGTCTCGCCAAAGTCCGTCTGGTGTGTTGGCGACGGATGTACGCGAGCACGGGTCGGGGGCCACTAATATCTCGACGACAGAGCATACGGGTATATCACTCCTGGGGTGTCCCAAACAAGTCGACTGCTGTTTTTCGTAGATCCAGTGCAGATTGCCCTGGTAGCTAGTTGCCACACTGAAAGTGCCCACCATGTCAGTAAAGACGGTCCATTGCAAGGGCACCCCCTACCAAATCGGCTTCGCCCACGGTGAAGCCGTCGCCAAGCAGGTCCACAGCAATGTCGCCACGTACACGGCCTTCTTTGACGAGACGGCCAAGATCACTTGGGCCGAAGGACGTCGACGGGCCGTCGACCAGTTTCTGCCACCCCTCACGGCCAACTACCCGGCCATTCTGGAAGAGATGCAGGGCATTGCCGACGGTGCTGGCGGCGGCCTGACTCGCGACGACATCCTCACGCTCAACGTCCGCAGCGAGATTGCCCTGACCAACTACACCGACGGCTGCACCTCCCTCAGCCAGGTCGAGGACACGAACGTGTTCCTGGCCCAGAACTGGGACTGGCTGGAGGAGCTGCAGCAGGGCATGGTTGTCCTCGATATTGAGCCAGCCGAGGACGGCAGTTCGGTCTCCCGCTTCGTCTTCCTTGGCGAGGCCGGCATCGTGGGCAAGATCGGGATGAACGCGGCTGGCTTCGGCCTGTGCATGAACGCCATCCGCTCCGGTGCCTACCAGCCCGCCCACCTGCCCGTCCATGTCATGTCTCGGAGGTTGCTGCAGTATGCCCACAACGTCGACGATGCTGTCAAGATCCTGTCCACGATGGGCGTCGCCAGCACAACAAACTACATGTTTGCAGACAAGGACGGCCGCCATGCCGACTATGAATGCTCGCCACATGGCCATATTGTGCGCATTGGGCCTGAAGCCAACCGCGCCTTTGTGGCCCACACCAACCACTTGTACGGAGACGCGTCCTCCTACACGCCGCCGATGGTCGACCATCCCGCTGCCAACTCGTTTTCTCGCCTGGCTCGTATGCAGGAGCTGTCTGGCCAAGACCGACTGCAGAAGGTTCCCACCACATTCGCAACGTTGCGAACGCGCTTCTCCGACGAGCAAGGCTACCCGTATTCCATCTGCCGGGGCCGGCCGCCAGGATCTGTGGGTATGGAGAGAATGGTGACTCTGTGCAACATTATGATGGAGCTGACGAGCCTGACGGGGGCCGTGGTCTTGGGGCGGCCTTGCGAGGCAAATGCTGAAGTGATAAAGTGGGCGCTAAAGTGATAACTTGGAGAAATCATGACAAAATAAACCTTGATTCCCCCTTCCTTTAGAAAAGCAGTGTACCAATAGACATCTCGTCTAGTCATCTCTCAATCGTTCGACTCGTACATGTAAAACTAATGGCACGGTACTGTTCATGGACGAATGATATTTTTTTATAGACAGAGGAATATTCAAAAAGGTGAAGCAAAACAAATGTGACTCCTGCTAATGCAAACAGATGATGTACATTTTCAGCCCGTTCTCCCAGATGCTGATGTATTGTATGCAAATGCCCCCCACTCTCGGAGACGCCAGTCAATGTGGCACGACTTTAGTACATTGTTATTTGGAGCCGACACACCCCTAAATGGCACTCTTCACTGGGTGTACTGGCAGCTGTCGGGCTGGCTGCTGGTTACAGTGCGTGCAGAGAAACCAACACAGTTGGCGTGGTTGCCGCCGGGAGTGGCAGTGCCGGTCGAGACCCAGATGCTCCAGGCGCCAGAGCCGTCGGCAGTTTCGGGGCAGGCCAGGAAACCCGCCCCGTCCAGGGTGATGTCTCCAGCCTCGTCGATGACCCAGCCGGTGGTCTCCCCCTGAGCCGGGAGGCTTTGGTTGCCGGTGATGTAGCCAACCTTGCCTTGTCCCATGCCGCGGTCGACATAGACGACTTGGGCAGGCTCCTTGGTCGAGTAGAGGTACAGCTTGTTGTCGCCGTCAAACAGGCGGAAGGTGGCCGAGTTGTCCGCGGTGTCGCAGGTGGCGTTCTGCTGGTCCAGCTTCAGCCAGAGACTGCTGGCAGCCGCGCTGACAGGTGCAAAATGGATGTCGCTGCCAGAGCGCAGAGACATGATCTGGAAGGGGGAGTCCATGCGACGCTGGATAGCGGCAGCACTGACAGTGGCAGCAAGGGCGGCAATGGCGATGGACTTCATTTCGAGAGATCGGAGGAGCAGAAGAAAAATACGGTAGCGTTTCAGTAAGACAGCGAGGTAATTGTTATGCAAGTTGGGAAGAGTTGTAAAAAGTGTATCAATGCCAATGAAGGTGAAGATTGAAGCCGAGATGTCAATGTTGTTCCAACTACAAACTGCCCGAATATCGAAGGAAGTCGAGTCCTTATATCTACATTGCTGGCTTCATTGCGTCTTTGTCATTGTCGATTCCACTGCTCGTATTCTGTCGGGGTTGCCACTGTATCTCTCCACAATAACTAATCGTTCTCGTATTCTTGTTATGGTCAAGGTTGTGATCTCCGCTTCAGCTTCTAGCATCAGAACCTAAAAAAAAGGCAGCAGTTCGCCGCCCACGCCATCGACGATTTGTGGACTCGAGTCTACTTTAATCCAGCTGTCTGTGAAGGCTTAGTTCGGCTTTACATCATAGACACTAACTAGTTACCATTGTCTAGTGTAATTCTTTTAGTGTCATCATTCTACCATTGCGCACACTTTCTATAAATAGCTCAATGGTTTTTCTTCTAGCGGGCAGCTGACCTCTAAGGGAAACTGATTGGCGAAAGTCAATGTCTCGGGGTAGATTTGAGACGGGCTGCATTATTTGACCGAAAAGCGCTCGAGCTAGGACTAGTTTCGCCAACGGTGGCATTTTATAGTTGCCAAGAGAACGGGATACGAATTTTCGGAAGCGGGCACACCTTCAAACCCTCTTTGATGAGTGCTTTCTCTTTGATGTGCCACACTTGCCGTCCAGCCTCTGCATGGAGAAATTTCCGAGCTGTTACAGGGCTGTTACAGGACTGGCTGGAAGGACGACGATACAGACAATAGCGGAAACAGCTGGTGAGGAAGACCCGGATTATGAGTTTGCAAGTTCGTTTGTCAGTAGAGATAGGAAACAAAATCGTCCAGTGAATTATCAACTATGGAGCGAGCGACTCTCTCGATAAATCGTTATAAACGGGTACGTCCAAGCTTGGAGGGCGAAAATTTCCACATTTTCCGCATTTTCGCCAACTTCACCCTCGTTTCTCGTTCTCAGTAGTATCCGTCACCGGGCGACTGAGCCCGGCCGAGAGATCGAGCCAGGTTTCTAGAGTCTTACACATACGACCTGGATTGTACCGTATTTAGGGTCCGAAGTGTAGATTCCTTGCAAAACAGACAATTTGTTGGTGGCTACCAAAAGTACGCCTGCACAACGCGAACGGCCCCATTCTTGTCTTGAAGTGTTGTTCTTTCTTTTCTATCTCTACCTACGAGTACAATCACTAACACGCGGAACTCCCTGCTCTTCGTGAATCATATTTTCAAACGCCAGGTTCTTCCGTGGTGGGCGGATGACCCCATCGTCGGGCGGCACCCATATGACACAGACGATAACTATAGACTAGTCGCGGTGCCATAACTAAATTATTTAGGGCACCACTTTGACTATCCAGACTGCTATGATACACGCTCTAGGCAGCACCGGCAATCGCGGTATGGTGACAATGATCTCCCAACACACGAATAACCTCAAGTCGAGGGTAGACTAACTGTTCCAAGAGACTTTCTTGTTGTCGTTTTCCCACTCAAGTTGAAGAAGCAATGGTTTATTCAGACTGGCTAGACTGAATTTATCTCCAGGTCTGGATTCCGTCGGACTCGCCTGTTGCTCAGTATTCCATGGAGAATTACGTTTACGGGCCACAGACTGCCGCGACCGATCCCGCGAAAGCTCTCAAAAAGGGGGCATAGCCGCTGTCAAATTATTTGGAGGAAAATCTAGAAGACGTGCCATTAATATGTGAAATTCTTTGCTCTTTTTGTTCTGCGGCTGCTTGTCGTAATATCATGGCACAATGAATCCGGATCAAACGGACGACTCGAGACGGTCGTCGACAACCTTCGAAAACTAGTCCGCCAAGCCGAGAAACACTACGAGGCAAGAAAAGGCAATGATAACCCACGAGCATTGGCTCACTTTGCCGCTTGGCTCAAAGCTTGGATTCTCCTAATGGTTGAGGTGAAGAAGGATTGGGCCATACGCTGGCTCGGGCTACTGGAACCTGTCGTGGCCAACAATGCTAGACCATCCGCCATCAGGGCTCATTTGGTAATGGCATTCAATTATCTAGCCATCGACACCAATGGCTTCTTGCTGCCACTTCCATAGGCTTTTGGTTTGGGGATTGGTTGTCCTGCAAGATTGAGATACCGTCCAAGTTTCGTTCCAGGCCGGGATCGGTGGATGGTAACAATCGGCCACAGCATCCGAGAAATAACCATCCCCCAATGTGTTTGAAATTCCAGGTTGTGGATGCAACAATAATTGCATCTACCAAAAATAAAATAATATTAGATTCCTCTAGGAATACGAGTGTGTACTGCTATATTGGCTGCATTTGTCCCATCCACCCGCAGTTGTCTTCGACATCTTCGACGCTCTGAAAGCGGCGCACAGCTTGCGAGCCCACCAACCAGACACGAACGCCTGCATATACATTTTCTCGGCGCCGCTTTTTTATAAAAATTTTGGTTAGTCGACTGTAGTATTTATACTGAGGGAGGGGTGAGAGAGAAAAGACCTGCCCATCTTTCTTCACGTGGGACCAGTTCCAAAGATGGTGTTTCATCTAGAAGAGAAACCAGCGATCGCACTAACTCCTCGTCGATGACGAGGAAATCACAGAACCGGGGGATCCGTGGGCGAAATTTCAAGATTTCGTCCGCCCGGTCCCCGTAGTACTGCCTACGCCAGGTTTCAAAAACGTCGGCTAGGGCGCTGATGTCTTCCTGGCTCGTCTCCTTGGATCGGTGCAGGTACTTTCTCAGAGCCCCATAAGCGTCATCATCATCACCACCGGGTGTCCCGGTTGCCTCGAACACCTCAAGCGCAAAGCGTTGCCCCTGCTCCCCGTTGACCGAGGCATCGCTCTTCTGCTGCGCGAGACGATTGACGTGAACATAATAGTGGGCCACCCAGCGCGTAAGCCTTCTCCAACGCCGTCGGCCACAGCCGTTGTGCCTCGTCCGAATACGCAGTGCGTAAGACTAGGAGCGAAGGAAATAGTCAGCCGAAGCAGCCTTGGGGAAGACACACGAAACTATACGAAAAAGCAGTAGGAGAGGAAGAAGGGCGGAATTGGTACCTGTGTAGCCCCATGTTCCATGCACATATTCTATCCCGCACCGTTTTTTGCCTTGCATGCAAAAGTTCAGGTGGCGCATCCAGGCCATGGCCTCGCCATCTTTGTTCTTTCCTCTGCTGCGCTCCCGACAGAACTCGTCTGCTGGAAGCGGGAATGTCTGTTAGATCGGCATATTTGACTGGAGCCTATAACGATAGAAATCACGTGAATAGAAAACGGGACAGTCTTAACGCGGTGCAATTATGCGAGTCCCTGTAGGATTTAGTCAAGAAAATGTCAGTTTTACTAGATACACCGTACACGCGCGTACAAAAAGTTTAGCGTACGCCCCTCCTTAGATCTTTAAATTAAATCACGTGAGCTCAAATGAGGTTGTTTTGGTATCCCAGGAGGTATTGTACTCTAAAGAAAGAGAGGAAGGTCTCTACTGAGCCGTACGCTAAACTTTTTTGTAGCAATACCCGAAAATGGCCTGCGGCTGAAGCGGGTCTTTAGCTTAGCGCTTACTGGTGGAAACGGCTCCTAGTATATTAGTGCGCGGACGGCGCCGTCACTGTGACCCCCCCCCCCCCTAGATGAAAAAAGACTGTCGACCTTGGCGATCATGGAGATCAAAGGTCTACAGACCGTCACGTCGTTTCCAGTCGTCGACCAAGGCGACGCTGAGATCCGTCTTCTCATCCTGCTGCCAAGCACAGTGCATGCAGCCCCCATCCACTGCTCCTACGCAAAAACCAGCCTCAACAACAGCACAAACGCCGCCAACGACGTCCCCTACGAGACGGTCTCGTACGTCTGGGGCCACGGGGCTCACGACCAGACCATCACCATCGATGGCGAGCCGGTGCGAGTCAGTCTCGTGGTCCTGCAGATGCTGCGCCGCCTCCGCCACCGCGCCAGGCGCCGCACTCTCTGGATCGACGCCCTCTGCATCGACCAGTCCAACCTCCAGGAAAAGGGCAGCCAGGTCAAGCTCATGCACCACATCTACAAGCAGTGCACGAGGTGCCTCATCTGGCTCGGCTCTCTAGAGCAAGAGGGTCGAGACGAGGTGGCGGTCTCGCTCTCGTCGGCCCTGGACCTCTACACCTTCATCCGGTGGCTCGCCGGCGAGGGCAGCGGCATCGTCCAGTGGCTCGCCGCCGGCTTCCACCGCCGGCCGGCCTTCTTTACCGATGCGGCCCGCGCCCTCGCTGTCATCCGGGCCCTCAAGGCCTTCATGGCCCTGCCCTGGTGGACCCGCATCTGGACCGTCCAGGAGTGCGCCCTGCCGCCGGACGCCTTGGTCTACTGGGGCGACGACCTGGCCCCGCTGCCGTGGGGCACGTTGCAGGCCGCCTCCGACCGCTTCGTTTCTTCTTGTCCCCGGCACACCACGCATGCCCTTCGCGTGCTGTATGCTGCGGCTGACGCAGCAAAGCCGACGCCGACTTCACTGGGCAATGATGCCGTCGACTTGGACGGCGCCCTCTTGGACTTCACCGCCCCCCTGCGCGGCGTCAAGATCTCCGTGGGAGGCGAGCACCCCCTCGACCTCCTCTGGCGCTGGCGCTTCCGCGACGCCACAGACCCCCGCGACAAGGTCTACGGCCTCATGGGCATCTGCGCCTCCTTCTCTCCGCAAAACGCCACCCTTGCCTCCTCTGCCTGCGACTACACCCTCTCCGTCGCCACCCTCTACACCCGCACCGCCGTCGAACTCATCAAGCTCTACCGCGACCTGCGGCCCCTGATGGGCCGCGGCGGTGAGCCCGCCCGGCTGGCCGCCGCCGACGTGCCCTCGTGGGTGGTCGACTGGCAGCGCGCGCAGGACCGGTGGGACGACTACTGGGAGAAGAGAGAGTTGTGGAATAACTTTGGCTTCTGCGCGGACCTGGGCCTGCGGCGGTCGCGGCTGAAGAGCGGCCGGTGTTTTTCCGAGGACAGCCGGGTGTTGTTTGTGGATGGGGTGTTTGTGGACCGGGTGGCGCTGGTAGAGGATGTGGGCGAGGATGTGCACAGCCCGAGCCTGAAGGAGGCCAGCGTGAGGCACGAGCGCTGGTGTGAGCTGGTGGTACGGTACGAGTGGGAGAGGCGGGGAGGGGAGGAGGAGGACGAGAGAGGGGAAAAGTCTCCATCCCGATCTTGGAGGCCGGTGCCGGAGAACTGGCAAGATATCCTGCAGGGCTTTCTGGCCGGACAGTTCGGGCCGTCGCCAGCAAATGATGACAGTCGAGACAACTCTAGCATTGTTTCTTCCGAGTCCTGGCGGGAACGTTATCTGGGTCCGCTGGCGCTGTTCATCACGGAAGAGGGACACCTCGGGCTCGGGCCACACCGGGCCACACCAGGCCAGGAGGTGTGGGCGCTGGGTGGAAGCAAGTTCCTGATGCTCCTTGAACCGGCGGTTGGTCTGCGTGCCTGCAAAGACGGCGAGCAGCCGCGGGGGCATTATCCAAGCCCTGATACTGGACTGGAAAAGACGTTCTATTGCGAGTGCCTTGTATATGGCATGATGATGGGAGAGGCTGTGACTGCACTGTCCAGGAAGCCCGTCGAACTACGGCTGGTTTGACGAGCCATGCGCATCTTGCGTCTGGCCCAGTTTCGTGTGTACGAGTACAACGTGACTCTGCCTTGTGCTCCTGGAGAGATCATGGATGGTTGGATATACACGGAAGTGATCTACAGCGGTCAAGTCGATTTTTTCGCAATATTTCTGCTTAGATGGTAATACGTCCTGGGCTTATCGTGACCTGATGAGAGCTGAAGGAACTGAGATATATAATGGAAACCAATGAGCATGAACCAAGGATAGAAATAGGAACAGGAGCATGTGCATGTACCACATCCTGCAATTATATTCGCTCTTCTTGAATCTTGTGTGTCGGTTGGCTTTTCTTAAAGCAAAGTTGACAACTCATGCACATCTCTTTCTCTGCGACAACGAGGATGACTAAGAAAGAACGACCGGTACTCCAGTAGCCATGGGAATGCCATGGTATTTATATTCTCAGCTACGTGCCGCTTTTATATCGGAAATGCTCAAAAAATGCAACGAAATGCTGTTCAAGGACGTATATCAAGGCAAAGGTGATGTTAAGACTGACATGATGTCTGGGAGATGAACGTTCGATTGCCTTGGGGTTATGTATGCGAGCCTGTTATCTCTTTCTCTCTCGTGTATCATGCGGCAACAACTACCTGAAAAGTCGCTTTCTTATATAAACTAAGCACCCTCTTTTCTTAGAATGAGAATATTTAATATGTTACTAATCTATTAACTATTATAACAAAGTTTCAACGTATACTTTTCACACAGTCAAATATAAGCAGCCTGCGCCCTAATTGACCCATTGATTGTGACGCTCTGACTGGCCAAAAGTTTTTCCTGGTATTGTCAGCTAAACCGCTCGGGACCTTTCAATGACCAGCAATCCCGACGGGACCATTATGGCCCCGTAGCCTGGCCTCAGTTCGGGCCCGAGCCTTCGGTGTTTCTGACTACCAGCAAATCGGGCAATTCTTCCAAGAGCCACAACGTACCTTGCATATGCAAGGATGTGGAAATTGCATTTGCAGTTGCTCTTAATTACGCTATCACCGGTCTTATCTGCCCCGTTTACATGGCATGTCTTGGACACTCTTAGCGAACAACCAACCCCTATCCTGCGCCAAATTTGTTTGCGAATCCCTGCAGCCTTGTGCGCTTTCTGTGAGAACCTTGATTCAAGTCCGGTATTTCCGGCTAATCCAGCTCCCCCTTCGCGCCAATCTCACCGAGTCTCACCGGATCTCATCGGATCTCATCGGATCACACCAATCCTAACGCCGGGCAGGTGTCTTATTGCCGCATCAAGGCCGGACAGACTGCCTCCTCAAATAGCAACTGCATCGTTCTGATCAAGGTACAGTTTCTTTGCGCTGCAAGCGGACAGCATACCCAAAGAACCGAGGGAAAAAACTGCAAACGAACAAACAAGTCAACCATGTCGAAAATCATAACCCTGATCACAGGTAAGAAACTCATGGCTTCAGCAACCGCAAGGCATTCTTCGCATTCGTCGTTTTGGTGTAACACGTTTGTTTCCTTTCCTCTTTAGGTGATAATTAACCCACAGAATGTGTACTAATTGTACGCAATCGTTAGGCGCCAACCAGGGCGTGGGCTTCGAGGCGGCCAAGATTCTTCTCGTCGGCTCTAGTGCTTACCATGTCATCCTGGGCAGCCGCGTGCTATCGAATGGCGAAGAAGCCGCTAAGAAACTCCAGGCGCTCCCTGACATCAAAGGCACAGTCTCCACCGTCCAGATCGACGTCACGGATGACGCCTCGGTTGACGCCGCCGCCGCTGCGGTTGATGCGCAGTATGGCCGTCTCGACGTGCTGGTCAACAATGCCGGCATCATCCGCAGCGGACCAACCGCACGCGCAGTGGCCCGCGAGACCTTTAGCACCAATGTCGTTGGCTACGTCAGTGTTACAGAGGCATTTTTGCCGCTCCTGAAAAAGTCGACGGCAGAAAACCAGAAGCGCCTGGTCTTTGTGAGCAGCAGCACGGGCTCTCTGACCCATGCCTCGAACCCCAACTCGCGGTACTACCTGGCCGCAGCCAACGAGTATCGCGCCAGCAATGCGGCGCGCAACATGCTCATGAACCAGTACTGGGTGGCGCTGCAAAAGGAAGGGTTCAAGGTCTTTGGCGCCGACCCGGGTCTGACGGCGACCAACATTGTGGATCCAAGCACGTCGCGCAAGCGCGGTGCCGTCGAGCCCGAGGTGGGCGGTGAACGGATTGCAACTGTTATTCGGGGGGACCGCGATGCCGATGTTGGCCGTGTTTGTGGTGAATATGGCGTGTCCCCTTGGTGAAAGAGTGGGTAAATCCACCAACCATTTGTTGTGACTTAGGTGAACACAACCTGGTGAACACAACTTTGCCAGCTACTTTGCCACCTTTCAACAAGCACCAACAACTTTGCAAACACACACGCTGGATGGGCAAGGAGAAAAAAAATAAGCGCATAATAATTCAACTTCAATTCGTTTGAAATAGTGTTAGTTCCGTATTTGAAGGTGCCAGCAAGTTTCTATTTGCCCTTCTATTTTTTTCCTCTTTCCAGTAGGTAGCAATGGTCAAGTCGGCTACGCTCTTG
Organism: Raffaelea ambrosiae; assembly: GCA_002778195.1. Taxonomy (NCBI): domain Eukaryota; kingdom Fungi; phylum Ascomycota; class Sordariomycetes; order Ophiostomatales; family Ophiostomataceae; genus Raffaelea; species Raffaelea ambrosiae. The sequence continues at coordinate 3,081,543 of PCDI01000003.1, read as the reverse complement.
CATAACGGTCCGCCGTCTAGTCTTTCCACGATTCTTTGATGAATTCTTCAAAGGTTGTGAATTTGTAGTCGGACAAAAGCTTGTTCCACTCGTCCGACACAGACCAGGCCCCACAGGCTGCGGCACGCAGGGTTCCCGTCCAAAGAATTGCGTGCCACGCTTCACGCTGGTCGTCCGGGATGGACGGATGGGCAATTTTAGGCATGTCGACAGTCAGATGACCAGCCTCGAGGTCCTCCATGGTGACAATATCCACTCGCACCTTCTTGCCACGTACGCGTTCAAACATTTCCTTCACTTTGCGGACGCTAGTTTGGGTACCCTGCAAGCCACCCACCTCGGGCCAGACACCCTCGTATTCGACAGCGCGTCGAACGACGTTAGCAATGTCGGAGACAGTGCTCACTGTGATGGGAGCGTCTTCGTAGCCTTTGATCGCAACAACCCGGGGACCGTCCAGTTGCCACAAGGTGGGGACAGCCGAAACGTGCTTGGCCAGCTTCCGCGGATAAGCAGCGCTTTCCATGTACATGCCCGTCTGGAAGAGGCAGAACTCGATGATCTGACTTGTTAGAAAGTGAAGAAATTTGAAGTTAAGTTGAAAGTCAAAAAAGACATAAAAAAAGACAAATTAAACCTACTTTCTTATCCTTGTTGATGCTGCGCAAATACGCCTGGGTGTCGATCTTGCGCTGGTACCAAGGAACAGCGTGGATTATGTCATGCAACTTTTGGCCCCTTCACAATTACGTTAGATGCTTGCTGCAGATGCGTATGTTGGAAAAAGGAAAACGCACATGGCCCATTCGCTGGGGGCAAAGCGCTTGACACCAGCCTCGACGGCCGCATCAATCAGACGGCGAGCCACCAAATTTTCGGGATCATTCAAGGTAATGATAAAGTCCAAAACGACATCGACGCCGGTAAATATTTCAACCAGCTCAGCCTTATCCTCGTACGTGGTCTGCACCCATGTGACTCCGGGCTGCTGTGGCATTCCCGATGGATCTCTTCGGCACAAAGCCAGGACCTCGTGTTTTTGAACTTCAGCCAGTTTATCGATTACCTCCAGGGCGATGCCTGCAAGTGTTGTTAGCCCGGGCAAATTCCTGGGGCGCTTAATTAAACTCACCTGACGAGGCGCCTGTAACTGCGACTTTGACCATGTTCTCGTCTTGGTTGTATTGGTCTAGTAATTTTGATGTTTTTTTTATTTGTTGTGCGATGTGAAGTGTATCAAATATGGAGTTTGGCTGGGCACATCTTTTGTTTTTATAGAATTTTGAGAAAAGTATCCTTCCTGATTTCTATCCATTTTCATCTCGACTTTGGCCTAGAAGTCTCTTTTGTTCCTTCCGAAGGCAATCTTTTGCCGCATGGCTAATACATCAGTCTACTCCAAGTGGGGTATATATATATATGATTTGTGATTGGCCCAAATGCCTGCTTAGAAATAAGGTCATCACGTAACACCACGTAAAATCAGATAACATCACTTAACATCACTAAACTTGGAAAGAGAGCAGCGGCTTGGACAGGAAGTGGCATCGTACTGCGACCGTATCCCCGTGAAGAAATGGCCGACTACAAAGCAGAACTTGAAGTGAGTCTGGATCAGCTAATAAATAAGCCTGACGGGTTTTAGATTGCCGGCTAACATTTGTCAGCGACGTCGAGAAAATGGCCGCCTTGCGCAGAGTGCTTTCCAGGCACGACAGGCCGAGGCTCGGAAGCGCATGATAGAGGAGAACACTAAACTCAAGAAGGCCGTCGAACACATTCTACTGGAAGTGCAAGAGGGAGACCGTCCCGCACTACGCAGACTCGTCAGCGAGGCCGCCAAAGTTGCGGGCCTCCAGACGAACCTGGCAACAGACGAAGAGGCCTTTTCACCAAGACCAATGCCAACGAAGGAGCGGAAGAAGGTGGTAACTACGGCGAGGGCAGAGGTCCCGTCTTACAATCGCATCTACTTCCATCCCTATGTCCAATTCTCCATTCCGCTCCACAGGACGGCCAGTCTCATGCCGTTCCTCGGGCCCGCAGCGTTGACCATGGCTGGATGCATCGTCTGGCATATTGTTGACGCTGCTGGAAGCGCACAGAAGCATGGAAGAATACCCGGACCAGCACTGCCAGCACGTCTCCAAATCGTGGCCTACTTTTCCCAGTCTCCACCCCCCCTGCAGAATATGGGACCTGAACAGTGGGCTTCAATGATCGACTCGTTCCTGGAGGCGTCCTGTCAAGGAACAGCTCCCATGGCACCGTCCCCGGAAAAAATAGCAAAAGAGGTGGCTGTGAGATGGAGACAGCACCAATGGCTGACGGCACTGGATGTGCAGCAGCGCATTCGCACGGCGGTGGGCGAGAGCGTATTTTCGATGCTGACAGCCCCCATGTCGGAGCGCTGCGAAATAGAGATGACGCGAATTCGCAATGGAGACTTTGGCGCCACGCGTCAAGCAAACGAGCCATTGTTCGGCAGCATGTCCGATGCTATGGACGGGCTGCTGGACATGCTAGCCGAGACATACATCTGCTTTGGTAATGGGCCGCGTTGGAACAGCGAGACGCTCGATGACGCGCTAAAAAATTGGTGTGCTTCTGTTATTCTCCGGGCGCAACCAGCCGCTTTCCAGTCGAATACGGGCGGTTTCAATTTTCGTACAGAGTCATAACAGGGGAGGGGCTAATAAAACACAGTGTTGTAAAGGGGATTAAATTCTTTTTTTTTTGTCCGTGTTTACTTTCTTTTCTTTCATCATGATTGAAGTGTAACATGTGAAGCATGGTCCAGTATCATTCTACTGAATACTAACTAACTCGTGGAGAAACTCGTTTACAAGCAGTCTCATTCGACCGCCTTCCATTGCGCCTCCAGCTGGGCCACCACCGCCACGCGGCTCACGTTCGACGCCTGCAGCGACTGCGCATTCGCCTGCTGGTCGAACTGCGCGCCCTCCACCTGCATGTGGTTGGCAAACCCCGCGCCCACACCCAGCTCGCCGTGCTCGTAGCGGATCGGTTGGTCGTTTGTAATGGCCTCCATGTTGCCCACGCCCGTGTACACGACGGCCTGCATGTGGTTGAGGCCCGCGCTCATGGCCCAGAACTGCTGCTCCGCCACCATGATGCGGCAGCGCGGCATGGTCTGCCAGTAGACGGGGCGCCGCCGGGTCGCGTTGTAGGCGCGCAGGTCGGCGGCGTCGGGGGGGCGGCGCGCGCACGCCTCGGCATACAGCCGGCGCATGCGCGGGCTGTACAGGTCGCAGATCTGGGCATCCGGGAGCGGGACGCCGCGCAGCGTCATGGCGCCCGCGATGGGGGTCGCGCCGGTCGTGTCGCCGGCCCCGCCATCCAACGCCGTACCCTGGACGACGTCGACGTAGCACTCGGCGCAGACGACGCAGTCGGGCCAGCCGTACCACCGGCGGGCCGGGTCGGCGACGTCGACGTCGCGCGGGCAGCGCGGGACGAGCGCATACTTGGCGGCGTAGGTCTCCCAGGCGTGGGGGCTGCGCGTGTAGTAGAACTCGAGCATCTTGTCCATGTAGTCGACGAAGCGGGGGCTGCCGGTATTCAGACAACACACAGCCGGTCCGCTGGGCCGGCGGTGGGCAGCCACGGGCGGCAGGTAGGCCGCCAGGCCGAGCGGCTCCAGAATGGTGGCCCGGCAGGCGCCGCACACCTGGAACCCGTCCGGCTGTGACGGGAGGGTGTACCAGTGGTCTGTGGCGGTGGTGGTGGCGGTGCCGCTGGGCCGGCAGGGGGGTTCCTCCAGGACCATCTTCTGCAGCGCCCGCCAGAAGATGGACCGGTCGTTTTGCTCCTCGGCGCAGGTCAGGGCCACGTTGACGTGGAAGTTGGCGCCCAGCAGGCACGTCGGGGCCAGAATGGGCCCAAACGTCTCGGGCGCCGGCTGCCACCGCGCCTCGTCGCCCGAGTGGAGGATGCGGTCGCAGTAGCAGGCCACGCAGATGTACCCAATGTCCTCCTGCGCACCCCCTTCCAGGGATGGCCAATACCACTTGCGCGAGATCAGCATGGCCGGCATCTTCTTGGGACACGTCGGCAGGCGGAGGCGCGCTTTGGCCTCGTACGCGAAGCCGGCCCAGTCGGCACCCATCTTGCAGCGCCGCCCAAACTCCCTGCGCACATACGGCACCGCTAGGTCGCAGGACCATGTCTCGTGGTCGGGCTGGGCGTGGGCTGGCTCCCAGTAGGGCGCCAGCACCGTGTCCGCGACGACATCCTCGTAACACGCCTCGCACGCCACCATGTTCTCGAGGCCGGCATTGTGGTTGTTGCGGGCGGTCGGCCGGAACCAGCGGACGCCCTGGCCGCCCCGGGTGCCGTCCATGCCGGCGCAGTCCAGGATGGATGAGCGCCGTTGGAAGAAATCGAGCGTCGGCTGTAGGTTTCCCGTGGCGATCGCGGACGGGAAAAGGATGTCGGCGACGCGCGGGCAGTTGAAGCGGCATCGGCGGGCCACGCCGTCCGACCAGACCTTTGCCTGGAACTGGTCGCGAAATGGCGTCGGCCAGATGTGGTCCACGTAGCACCGGGAGCAGACAGTGGCGTTGGGTGTCTGCGGATGGACGTACCAGGTGAGGGCAAACTTGACGGGGCTGGTGAGGCAGATCTCCACCGCGACTGGAGGTCCGGCGGTCGTGGTACGAGCAGTTGTACCTGGCGGAACCGGCTGAGTCTGAGCGGGGGCCGGAGGACCTCGAGGTGATGGGGACGGCTGGGCTGGCTGTGGTGGTGGTGGTGGAGGCGGTGGAGGCGGTGGAGGCGGTGGAGGCGGTGCATATGTTGGCTGTCCATAGTTTGGTAGCACAGATGCCTGCTGGTGTGGCTGCTGAGGTCTTGGTGGAAGTGGCGGAGGAGGTGGAGGAGGGAAGCTCCTATTGCGCCCTGCGGGTCGCGGGGGGAGTGGTGGAGCAGATGCGGGTGGAGGAGGGTAATAGAGTGCATTCTGGGGAGCCGGTGGGTATTGGGGTGCGTATGTTGGAGGGCATGCTTGTTGGGGGGGTGCTTGGTGCGGAGGTGCGGAGGGATACTGGCTGTTGGGGTTGGAGGCCATGGTGGACGCTGCTCTTGCAGTATATTGGTATGCGAGGATCGAGCAAACGCAGAGGAGGGTGAGGTGGGATTTAAGTATGCCGACAGACAAGCTTTTCCGCCCAGCCGGACGACGCGGAGGAATGGGGCGGGCAGATTCCGCCCTGCCGCCACAGACGAGATCTAGACCCAGTCAGACATTCAGCTCTGGCGAGTCTGGCACTTCAGGCCACATGCGAGATCCCATTTGTCGCAAGGGGTGGAGACTAGGCGGATTTGGTCTACCCCGAGGCATACTCTTGGTTGTGAGGGGCTGGGTGTCGTACCTGTGGCCGCAGCGGACTGCCTCGGGGAAAGATTCAAGCTTAAAACGCTTCCGTAGGAGACTTGAGGCATTTATTGAAGTCATATATTCAGAGTAGTATCAATTCGTTAAACAGGTAGTAGGCAGTGCAAAAAAATGGTTTACCGAATACGTCGAACATGTGTGACGAGCAGTGTGAAAATAGGAAATAGAATCAAAAACCAATCAGGCAACCAACCGACAACAGAGACGTAGTCTTGGATCGTGTTTATTGGAAAGAAAGCCGAGAACATTGGTCCCGTGGACTCCACATGATCCCCGGCTCAAAAAGGCAGGTCAATACTACCGCCATGCGCCTCGCTCATATGGGCGTAGACCAACCCGGCCTTGCTGAACGTCTTGAGACACACCCAGCAGATGTGCGCACCGCACCGGCAGGTCATGTGGTTGCAGCCGTCGATTTTCTCAATCGGCGCGCCGCACCGCGGGCAGTCCTTGATGCCCAGTTTCTGCTTGGCCTTGCGGAGAGCCTCGTAGCCCCCGGACGCGCGGTCCCGGTGTTCCGCACAGCTCATGCCCTCGTGCACCACATGGCAGGCCCGGCACACGGGGGCCAGACAGCCCGGACAGGTAAAGAGCGTCGTGGCGGCGCTCGGGGCGGCCGCGGCGTGGTAGATCTGCCCGCAGTCGGCCGTGGGACAGTGGCGCAGCGCGTCGGCGTGCCGGTCGACGTGCGCCGCAAACGACGCCTCGAGGACGTCCTCCAGCGCCGCCGACGACAGATGCGTCTGCAGCGTGGCCCGCGGCAGCGCCACGCCGCACGTGGCCGCCGCGCCCACGCAGCGGATGCCGTCCGCCGCCGGGGCGCCGGCATGGCACAGGTCCTCCAGGCAGCCCGAGCAGTACACGTGCTGGCAGGGCGTCTGCACGGGACTCTCCGCCTCCGTCCAGCAGACGGAGCACACGCGGGCGCCCGGGGCGCCGCCTGCTGCCCCGGCACGCTCGGCCGGCGCGGCGGTCTCGTCCTCGTCCGCGACGGCCGTGCCCCGTCGCTGCAGGAGGCCCAATGCCGTCTGGTAGGCGTCCGCGCCACCCCCCAGCACCAGGATGCGCTTGGGCGTCGACACAATGTCCAGGCGCACGTTGTCGGCCCCGAGCGCCGCCACCATGGCGCGGTAGCCGCCGCGGAAGGCCCAGGCCAGCTGCGCGGCATCGAGTGGAAGGGCGCCGGTCTTGTCGGCGGCCGCCGTGCCCGCCGCCGCCTGTGGCGCCGCGCGCAAAACGTCGACCAGGGCCGTGCGCGCGCGCTGGCGGCTGCGTGCCGTCCCCACGAGGCGCAGCTGGGACTGGCGCGCGTCGCACAGAACCACGGCCCCGGTCTCCTGCTGCACGCGCGTCAGCAGGCGGCGCATCGCGGCGCCGCGCGCACCGGCCGCCCAGGCGGGCGACCACAGCGGCGTGTGGCCGTCGTCGTCGAGGGCGCGCTCGCCGGCCAGAGCCTCTTCGAGCGCCCCTTTGGCCTGGGCCACGTCCTTGCGCTCCGTGCTCTCGACCTTGAGCACGCGGAAGCCGTTGGCGGGCTCGTACGCATTGTACCACACGTGCTGGGCCTTCCAGTCCGCTATGTGGCGGTGGATGTCGCCGGCGGCCGCGTCAAACACGCGCGCGGCCACCTTGATCCGGGCCGAGTGCACCAGCTGCACCGTGAGCTTGTCCAGCGGGTTCAGGGGCAGCGGCTGGCCGTGGAGCGTCTCGACGGCGCGCGCGGCGTCCGCCTCGTGCAGAAACCGCGCCTTGGCGTGGTGCCGCTTGCCGGCCACCAAGGCGCCCGTGCTCTCCTCCCACCACTCGAGCGGCCCGGCTTGCAGCAGCAGAGACTTGACGGCCGCGCAGACCATGGCGGCGTCCGCGCTCCGCCCGCCGGCGAGGCCGACTTCGACGTGTCGCGGGCGCAGTGCGGCCGGGACGATTTGCTGTGTGATGTGCGCACGGTCGGCCGCTGCGGGCACGTTGCTGAGCATCACCGTCCACGCCTTGTCGTTGTTGCTGTTGCGGAGCATCACCGTCCACGCCTTGTCGTTGTTGCTGTTGCGGCTGAACGAACGGGCGCCGGCGCTCTGCGGGCTCTGCTGGGGCTGGCTCGCCTGGACGCGCTGCCCGCAGATCGTGTACCGGCCATCCAGGAAGCGCTGGCTGACCTTGCTGGCAATGTCGCCGCTGCCAAAGTTGAGCCACACGGTCTTGGTCGCCTTGTGCCACGAGAGGTGCACCTTTTTGGAGTCTACGCGCCGTACGCCGCCGCCGCCGCCGCCGCCGTTGCTGGACGCCGCGTGCGGCAGAGCCACACTGGCCACGGGCACCGGCAAAAAGGCCTTCATCGCCGGTATGGCGCAGAGCTGCGTCGCAAACAGCGGGTCCTCCACTCGTACATCGGCGAGACAGTGGCCCGGGTTCCCGCTGGCGTCGGCCGACGGCGGCAGGACGCGGATGCCGTCTTCGGGGACGTCCCAGGGACCATGCGTGGCCAGCAATGCCACGACAGACGGCACTGTTGCATCTGCTGGGAGGCGGCCCAGGCGCACCGCCGAAAAGTCCGAGGCAAAACTGACTTTGCTCACCACGCCTCCGTCCGCAAATGCGACAACGGCACCACTCAGCTCCCGCGTCCAGCTCTCTGTCGTGTCATCTGGCCCGACACTGCTATCGTCAGCGCCGTCGTTCTTGTCCAGATCCAGGGCTGGCCCCCTTCTGTCTCGGCCTGTTTTGGTTTCCTCCTGCTGCGTGTGGGCAAAGGGACACTGCTCCCCCTTCACGCAGCTGCCGCTTGAGAAAAATCGGCAAGGAACGGTGGAACGCGTATCTTTTCGAGCACCGACTGGAGGAGGGGTTTCCGTCGTTTCCGTCAAGCCGACGTTTCCAGCAAAAGAAGACTTGATTCCGGCGTGCATGTAGGCACAGCTCGTGCCCTTCGTGCAGCGTCTTTGGAGATGGAACTGGCAGGGGATGGTCGATCGGTAGTCTGCTTGTGCCGGATGCGGCCTCGTGTTCCGCACTGGGAGACTCGTCGGGGATGCCATGATTCCTGTCGACTTGATGCTTCTTTCTTGTTTTCCAGGTTGTAAAGAGGAGGAACGGCTGAAATTCGAATATCCATTTTCTTTGGGTCGCTGGCAAACAATCTGATGGACAGGCAGCCTTGCCAGACAACATGCCACCCCGCCTTTTTCCAGCCAATGAGTCGGCACTTGAGGCCTACTCTTGGCCTATTTGCTAGACAGTCCATGGGATGCCTGAGGCTTGTCAAAAGAAATGGACGGCGGCGGGGTTGCTTTCCGGCGTATCACCTGTGGCTTGCCGCGTATTGCTACTGGTTCTTCTGTCCTTTCAGTAAGCTGTGCAGAAGCTAAGAACATAGCACACTGCGTTCTGGCATATGCATGGGCAAGGGAATCCAATTTCACTATGATAGCAAAACAAGTAGGAAATAGCTCTCCGACAAGAAAAATCAACAAGACATCAGTAGGACAAAATGACCTCGTACATTCATTCACTGTCCCCGTCCCACGACCAATCCATGGCGTCGTCAGCAATTGCCCCTGCCGCCTGTCGTTCCGCCTGGCTAATAACCTCTTCTGCCCTTGTCCAAAGAAAGTCGACATTGCTCCTCCTCCACATGTCCACCAAGGCTTCCACCAGCGCCGTCGATTTCCCCCACGAGCTCTTCACCCCCGTAGCCGTCGTCTGCTTTTCTCGCCTGGCTGCCACAAGATAAGCGCAGCTCAGATCGGCGCACAGGCAGTGCACCAGGCCACCTTCTTGCACCTGATACCGTGCCGCGTCGATTGACCCCAGGGCCAGGGCGAGCTTCATGGTGAAGGGCATGGGACGAGAATTTCTGTGCAGCCCCTTCGTTCGGAACCATTCCTTGAGCGTTGCGAATCGGCCGTGATAGGGTACGCTGGGGTCCTCCTCAACAAGCTCCTTGACCAGCTGGACGGCGCCGTCAACCAAGCTCGAGAGAACGCTGTCCTCCAGAACCACACCCGGTAGCTCAGACGGCACACCGCACTGCCAGATTGTGAACTTCCACTCGAACGCGTCGGGCAGGGTAGCTGGCCGCCTGTTCGGATTTTGCCGCCACAGAGGATGGTTGCGCATCCTGTTTGACCGGTTCGCCAGCTGCTGAAGAAGAGTCTGTCCCTTGCCGCGGCCGCGATGGGTCGAGGCATCGTCAGTCGGGCTTGTGTCCTGTGCTCCACACACCAGGACGTCGGTCAGTCGACCGAGGCTGGCCGTGTCACCGGTGCGCAAGAAAGCGAAGCCCATTTCTCGCACAAAGTCGGCGACCGTGTCAACACCATCGCTCAGCAGCACGTCGGGCGTCGATTTCATGCACACGAGGGTGTCGGCAGCCCAGCGGCCACCCAGCATCCTAAACACCGAGGTGTCCTCGCGTTTCTTCCACATGCGCAGCCAGTGCTTCCCTGCAGGCGACTGCCGAAGTAGAGTGTCGTCCTCGACCAGGGCAGTGATGTCGGCCAGCGCAGATGGGGGCTCGATGATCTGCAGCACGTGTTGCTTCATGGCTTCGAAGAGTTCCGCGGTGATGAGTCCTGAATCGACAATCGAGGCAAACATATTCTCAAAGTAGACAGGAACAGCAGGCAGCAGAGCGTCGATTTCCGGTGACCAGCTGGCCAATTTCTCCCGCACGATAAACGCTTGCATCCACCGTCGATGGAGGCGCCCATTCTCGCGCAGGGCCGCTTCCAACAACGACACAAGAGCAGAGTGCAGTCGTGGGTGGGGAGGATTGTCGGGTGTGTGGCGCCATCCTGACCTCAGCGATTTACCGCAGGCTCTCATCAATACGTCCAGAAGAACCGGGTTACCTTCCCTCTGATTGTCCCAAAGTTCAGGCATTGGCGCATTCCCCTCCTCGATAGACCGCCAATTCTCCTCTGTCGGCGAACGTTTCTGCTGTTGCTCATCCAGCGACCCAGCTCGCGGAACGACGTACGTGGCCAGTGCCTGGATGACCTGTTGCTGCAGGGCAGCGGCACTATCGGGCAGTGCTCCCACTGTGCGGATCAAATTCTGCGCAGCTTCGACGTAGACGTCAACATGCCCGCTGACGCTAAACAAGCGTGTCAGTACGTCGACAGCATAATCAACCGAAACAACTGGGCTGTTGTTCAACACTTGGGCCACCATTTTGACTGTGGTGGTCTTGATAGGGAATGCTTTTCTCGGCCTCTTCTTCTCTGTGGCCTCCGCGGCCACTGCGGCTCCCGTGGCGTCGATGGCCTGAGTGGTGGCCTTGGAAGCGTCTGCGGCTTCTACAAATTTCAAACGGCGTCGGACCAGTCCGTCCAGCAGTCCGCGCATGGTCTTCTCCGCCTCAGACGGCGGGAGCCGTCGCAAGAGACCGACGGTGAGAACATTCCGGTGCCAGGAACTGTCACTGGACAGATCAACAATGGCCTTGACTGCCAGCTCACCCGCCAGCGCAGACTTCTTCGCCTTGAGAAGCCCAAAGACAAAAACGAAACTTTGGAGGCACTCGTTGGCAACGTAGCCCACCTCCTCGTCGGCAGTCTTGTGCAAAACGCCATCGAGAAGAGAATATGCCAGCCGTGTGAGTAGGGCTGCAGGGCATGGGCGGGCATACTTCTTCAACACGGATTTCGCAGAAGCGGCTGTGCTATCGTACTTGACAAATGTCGGGTCCAGGTCCATCGCCGGGAACCGGATTGCGGCAGGGTCACTGCTGGGGAACGGCTTGGCCAACAGGGGTGCAGCACCATACAGTGTGTTGAGGGCAAGGGCCGCAGTGGCAATATGGCTGTCGACTGCCGGCTGCGGGACTTGGTTCTTCTGGTCTTGCGATGTGACCATGTCCCAGTACAACTGAGGCCCCGTCACACTGGGAAGCGTCGTGTATGAGACCTGATCAGGGCAGCAATTGTCCAGGAGAGCGTCGAGACACACTCCCTCGAGTCGGCCGTATCGGCCCGGAGCCGGCAAAAAAGAGGCGAGACTTAGTGGGTTCCAGGGCGAGGGAGGAGACGAGAGGGGGAAATCCGAGGATGGCAGAATTCGCATTGTGTCGACATTGGCATCATCAGACTTGGGAATGGCGGCGCTGGCCTCTTGAAAGTATGGCTCCCAGAACGAACGTGCCTGGCGCTTGGATAGACGTCTCCTTTTCGTCAGGGGCCCGCTGGCGTGGTCCCAGGCCGACTCTATACGACGTTTCCGCTCATTGCCCTTTGTTCCGCGGAAGTAGATATTCAGAGCTGTAGGCCAATCTTCCACATAATCGCTGATGGCCTCTTTTGTGTCGTTGTCGAGTTCGTCGATCGGAGAGAGGTAGGCGTCAGCGCTGCCAAAGACAATGGACCTGGCTCTCTTTTCCATGTGTGGCAGTTCAAAGGGAGCGTCGGCCAGAAAGCGGACCGTTTCGTGGAGGGGCAGCCCGCGAGGCCACGGCACGTCCAGGGACGCCACGCGCTGATCCAGCTGAACGCGATAGTCTTCCCACAAGCCATTCCGGGCCTTGGCCAGACTGTCGAGAAAGAGGAGCGAGGGGGCGCGCAGAGCACCCAGGTTTGTGTCGGACTTTGAGTAGAGCCCCTCACGGGCGAGACTGCAGAGATCTTTGTTCCCAAAGTCGAGGAGCTGCTTTTCAGCGCCGATAATTGTGTCAAAGGTGGGTGTCCATAGCAGGTCCGTGATCTGCGCGTCGGTGATCTTGAAATGGTCTTGCCAGTCGTTGACGAGTGCAAGCCGGCGGTAGACCACGTCCGTCATCAAGGAGAACACGCTCCGCCAGTCATGGACCGAAAAAGACTGCTCTCGGGTGGCGTCCATAGCCTGCTGGACGCAGTAAGCTATAATTTCGTTGCCCTTCTTCACGGCAGCCGCGAACGCAGCCGGATCGAAGTGCCGGAACGCGAGCAGCTGCCTTGGCGGCACGACCGACAGCAAATCCACCGATTCGTCGGCACCGACAACTCCCGGGGCAAACAGCACTCGGTAGACCAGCCAGTCATTGGCAAACCGTTTGCTCCACTTCAGCGTGGCTCCGTAGGACGCCAAGCTGCCCCTGGACATGGCCAGGAAGATGGCAGACTTGGCCCAAAACTCGCGTTCGCCGGGCTCTTTGCTCACCTGCGCCGCCCTCTTGCGCCGCGACAACTCCTCCGCCACATCCGGCCCACCCGTCGCGCCCGTGACACTTTGCAGCATGGCCTGCAGAATGTACGGGTCCGGCTCGTACTCGTGCAGGCCTCGGTTCCAATGCAGAGGCCCCCATCGGCCCTTTGCTTGGTTGCGCCAATCGCTTGCAATCCACGCGAGGTCGGCATCGGCGGCTAGCAGCCGTTGCGCCAGAAGCCGCGCCTCGCTCGGCGGCAAGAGAACAAAGGTCTGGATGGTGACCCGCAGCCGCTGTGCGTCGGTCTTTGCGATGGGGGGCGCACTCTCGTCGAGACGGCCAAGGTCCAGGCCAAAGCCGTAGGCATGCTCGCAGAAGAGCCGCAGCAGTCGGTAGCGAAGTTCTCGCGGAGCCCGTCGCAGCAGGTAGTCGGGTTCGGCCTTGATAGAGTCGTAGTCGGACAACAGCCGCAGCAGCGTGACGAGGCTGGCTTCGTGGTCAGCGTCGCCGTCGAAGCGGCCCCAGTCGCGCACCAGTCGCGGAATCACAGAGCTGGACGAGGGCTTGTCCTGCAGCGACCCCAGATGGCTGCGGAGAGCAGGGTGCTTCTCAAAACAGGCCGTCACCGCTTTCCACAGCGACGCCGACGTCTCCCGTCTGATTCGCCTGCCGCCGTCACGCGGCTCGCGGTTGATCACCGGCACGATGAGGCCCCTGACCAGTTCTCCCCCCTGGAGGCCCTCTGGGATCCTTTCGCTTTCCGCCAGACGCGCCAGGGCTACCAGGCCGTAGCGGAGGCGATTCTCCTGGAGGAGGGCCTGCAGACAGCCAAAGTCGTCCTTTCGGACCGTTGTGGCTGCTGAGGCGGGAAAGCACGCATCCACGGTCTTCTGCAGAAACGCTTCCGCGTGCACGCTTCTCAGGTGTTTCCGCAGGCGAAGACCAATGCGGTCATCCCATAAGAGCGCCGTGTCCGGGTCGCAGGCCAGGACCAGTGGGTGGTACGCCTCCTGGAGCGGCCGCTTGTTCGTGGCAACTGCCTCTCTGGCGTCTTCCGGGCACAGCCCCGCCAAAAGGTCCCTGCAAGCATGCTGCAGCTTCTGCCGAGTCGGGGTGGGATGCGGCTTCCTGGCTATCTGGCGGCACAGGTGGTTGACCTGCTGTACCGAGAGCGTGTCCATCAAGGCCACCAGGCCCGTGGTGCCGCCCACGGCATCCCACGCGGCGTCAAAGGTGCTGTCGTGCTGCAGAGCACGCGCAAAGCTGCAGACGGCGACGCCGCATGCTTCCTGGCTTTCCTGCTGCCGGAGACATCGGACCATGGACGGCACGTCGCGTGTGATGGACAGCCAGCTCCCCAGAACGTCGATCGAGAGAGAGCCAGACTGCGTGGCCTGCAGAAGCGCGTCGGTAAAGGCTCCTGGGCCAATCCTGGGGTCTTTGGACACGGCGCAGAGCTGCGCAGCGTATTTTTTGGGCGGCGAAGCGCGTAGCGCTGAAATGGCCTCGCCGACAATGTTTGCCATCTTGCCGGAACTGTAGGCCGCGGAAAGAGAGAAGCTAAGAAAAGAGAGATGGGCGCTGTATGGCGATACAGGGCAGGAGCAAAGGGCACCAGCGGCTCTCTTTATGCAACTGCTCTTTCCCGCCGCTCGGCCTGTGACTCCCACCGCCCGCAGGCGGTCTTTGCTGCCTGGGCTTGAGGCCAACGCTGAGGCCAGCCAGTGAAGTCAAGCTTTTGTGGGCCAGTAGGATCAGCCAGTGGGATCCGACAGGGGTAGGAGTGTGCCTAAAACCGTCGAGTCGGCGCTATGGTATACAAAGACAGAAGCGGACTTTCGCGGGCCAATCAGTGCAACAGAGGTGCCCGCAGGTCCTGCAGAATAGAGAAACCCGAGTGAGTAATTGATTGAATATGGATCCAAGATTGGCTGGCCGCGTGCGAGAGTCGGTCGAGAGGCGAGAGAGTCCATGAGTTGCTCGTTGCCGTCTGACTCACCCTGGACGGGGTGCACTGGCCAGGCAGAGATGAATGCAGACCGCAGTGAAAAGCAAGCAGCGGCAGGCTGCAGATCAGAAGGCGAGACACAGTGAGAATTTGAGTCCCAATGGGGTATCTACTGCGATTGGCCAGTTGTAGCTTTGGCCCACTTATGCGAGTTCTGTCTGCACGGCATTTACTCGTCGTGTCTGCTGTAGACCCTCACACCTCAGTCTGGTTCAGTCCTTGTGGCGCTGATCAAAGATGGTGTACCTATTCGACCTGAATATTACGCGCTTGATTCGAAGGGGCCAGTCACTCCTAGGTGTTGGCTGGCTTTTCACCTTTTTTTTCGAACTTGGTGCGGCTATTTCTGGTCTGTAATCAACCTCACCTTGGCCTCACCTTGGGTCGGTTTTCCGATCGTTTTTATAACCAGAAAACAACACTATTTATCCTCCCGCAGCTATGAAAGTGAACATCTTGTTTGCCAATCTCCGCCTTGGTGTTCTTCATTTCTTCATACCATGTATCTAACCAAGCCTACGAGGAGTGGCCCATCCTTGGATCTTACACCTGCACGTACGTGCAACACTGAACAGCCGCTGGTTGAGAATCGAGACAGGTGAGACTACTCGTCCCGGCGGACAGCATATTATTGACGGTGCCTCGGCTATGACTGGTGTAGGGCTGGACGAGTGGGGCGCCCCCCGATCCTTCACGCCGTCGTGCTCGGGCCGCAGATCAGGATCCGCGTCGACCCAAACGGCAGGCTCCTGTGAGACGGTATATCACCAGTAATAAGAGTAAGAGAAAATGACAGTGGGTTCACAAGCTCTTTTTTGTTCGAAAGCTCTCAAAATACGTCTGCAGACCGCATAGCAACATCTTCACACAGGCGGTACGGGAGGTCGCATTCGTGGGCCGCATTGTGTGGGCCATATTCTGTGAACCGCGGCCGCCGCACTGGGTGTCAAATGATCGCCACGTGAACCATCCGAGAACACGCCTCGACCAGCGAAGCATGACGGGCCCTAGATCGGCCGTGTACGTATGCTGGAGCGATGGGGTTTTAAGGCCAGGAATGCGCTTGGCGAATCGTGGAGGAGGTTCTGGACACGGCCTTCTCAGCGATGGATTGCACTTTTTTCCCCTTTCCGTCTCCTCCCCCTTTTTGTCTTTCCTTTTTTCCTCTTTTTGGGTCGCTTACATCGCCAGCAAGCAGACCAGGATCATTCCATGTGAAAGGTGACAAACCTGTCATCCGTTGGCGGAATGTATTGAAGCGAAGCTGGGCATTGTGACAGGAACCCCTGGCTCACGCCACTGGTTCGACCCCGTCCGTTTGTCAGAACAATCCATCCCATCCCTACTTCTCTCCTATTCTGTCTCCACGGTTTCCACCGTCCGAAACAAACAAACTGACCAAAAAATGACACAGAGCCATATTCTGTTTTTCACCTCCACGGATAATGGAGACACGGGGCCAGAAAGCAGCAGCTTCGTCCCACAGTAATCATGTCTCTGCCAGGGGGTTGGCACAATCAGCACGTGTCGTGGTGGAAAATGCCCTTCCTCTCAAGCCACGCAATGTCCCACTCTGTTTCAAGCCCTGGCTGCCCAGCGGGGGCAACCATCCCATAATTCCATGAACAAAGTTGTGGAGGTTCTCTGTAGTCACATTTAAACAGCTTCTGGTGGCGGCCGGATGCTGTTTGGGATTTTTTTTCCTTCTCTCTCTTTTCCTGTATTATCATGCAACCCCAAGCTGGTCCAAAGGTCTGCTGTGTGCATTTTCTTCCATTCATTCTCTAAATTTTACTTCCTTTGACTCTAGCAGTCTGGCCCTTCCTTTTCGACTCGTTTTCCCTTTGAATATACAGCAATTGTTTCTTGGCCTGGCCCAAGTACACGTTTTACTTTCTTTAACAGTGTTGTGCACCGTTCGTTCCAATTCCAAGACACCATCCCCAGCTCGCATTTCTTTTTCGTCACACAATGCGGACTTCCATCTTCTTGTTGGCCGTCTCGGCCTTCCGCCTCGTTGCCTCGGATACCGATACTAGTTGTCCCGCTGTCCGCACAATCACGACTGTGTATACGGAGACTGCTACGGTATACGAGGAGGCGACCTACTCATCCACGCCTGGCCACGCAACCGAACCGCAGAACTCATCCCCAACAACCTCTGTGACCTTGCCCGATACGGCGACTTCGGAGGCGGCTTCTACGTCGACGTCCCAAACCACTACGCCCTCTGCCGTGCCAGTGGTCAACCCTTCTACCAGCAGTGCATGGACTGCGACAACCTTTGTAGTGTCTGTAATCTCCAGCAGCACCGCGACGCCGTCGGCAGCCGGGTCCTCGACGAAGAAGTCGTCCACAGCCGCCGCATCCTCCTCTTCGACAGCAGCAGCAGGCAGCGCATCTACGTCTGCTTCCGCCTCGACCGGTACCAGCACGGGCAGCGCCACGTCCAGTGCCAGCGGCGCCTCCGTCACGGGCGAGTCGACCTTTTACGGCGGCAACCTCTCGGGCGGCACCTGCTCCTTCACCACCTACACCCTCCCGTCCGGCATGTACGGCACGGCTTTCTCGGGCACGTCGTGGGACGCCTCCGAGTGCGGCGCCTGCCTGGAGGTGACGGGCCCCAACGGCAACTCCATCACGGTGATGGTCGTCGACGAGTGCCCCGAGTGCGAGACGGGCCACCTGGACCTGTTCCAGGACGCGTTTGCCGAGCTCGGCGACATCTCGGCGGGGACCATTGCGACCTCGTACACGCCCGTGGCCTGCGGCATCACGTCGCCGCTGGTGCTGCACAGCAAGACGGGCACGTCGGCGTACTGGTTCTCGCTGCAGGTGGTCAACGCCAACGAGCCGGTGGCGAGTCTCGAGGTGAGCACCGACGGCGGCAGCACGTGGCAGGAGACGACGCGCTCGACGTACAACTTTTTCGAGAACAGCAGCGGCTTCGGCACCGACACGGTGGACGTGCGGGTGACGAGCCAGTCCGGCGGCACGGTCGAGGTCAGCGGCGTCAGCGTGGCGTCGGATGCGCAAACGACGGCGTCGGCCAACTTTTGAGAGGGAGAGCGTGTGGAGCCGTGCAGACGTGCAGACGGTAGTGGCGGTGAAACACGGCACTATTGATCGAGCTCGTCGTTGGGGTCGGTCGGCGTCTGTAGACTGGCCCCGTTTGCTTCTTGTGTGTATATATATTAATTGTTATTATTCTACGATCGAGACCTCAAGCAGATCCCCGTGATGTGAAAGACAATGGAAACCATGCCGTTCTAGGACACCCCGAGCATCCTGTCGCCGCTGACAGTGGCTATTGCTTATTCGCAGAGTTGCGTATTGGCCGAGCCCTGGCACATTTCTGGCTATGGAAACATCGAGTCAGCCCAGCTGTCCAGCAAAGTCTTTTTTGGTCCGACGCAGGCTGACATGCTGGCCGTCAGAACGATATAAAACCTTTGGCTAGCAGGTGAAGCATGCATATCTACGCAGAACATTGCGTGTCTTGATATAGATGTCACGTCTGTTCGACGCTTGTTTATCTGTACACCCAACGCTTGTTTCTATGGATTGTGAATGGATCTGTACAATACGTCATAGGGAAAGCTGATGCCTTACTTTTTCATTCCAGCTCAGGCACCAATTATGTGTTGTGTTCTTGTCCTACTTTCAATGCCAGAGTCCGCCTCTCTTCTCACTTTTCTGTCTTCTCTTTTTCCCACCCAACCTAGTATCTGCTGTCTATTTTCTTTCTTTTCTCACCTCTACCTCAGCACCTCCTACCATAATCGAATTGCAGGCTTATCATACTGATCATGTCACGATGCCCTGTCGACATCACACACGGGCTGGTACCTCCCCAACGCACCGACTCCTTTGTCTTGGCTGTGATCCCATCGCCGAGATCGAGCCGCGTAGGGGCGAGTACGACGCGCACCTGAGACTAACAGACCACCCAAGGCCCCCAAGCTACTTCGCCGACCTCCATCTTGCGCTAGACTGCAACCCGTCTGTGGCCATCCGGCATGCGGAAGCTTGCGAGGACTGCGATTTTGTCACTCGGGGAAACAACAGTGCAAGAAATCACTGGAAACGTGCTTGTCCCAGCCATCGCCGCAAGCAAGTCTTTGTCGTCGCCGAAGGAAGCCGGGACCATCCCAAGATGCTCAGGGTCTTGTTTGGGCCCGACATGAATAGTCTCGCAGTGGAGTTGGCGGATGCCTACCAAAGAAACGATCGCCCGTCGTTTGTTCTGCGAGATCGACTTTCTGGCCCCAAGGTCTGTGGTTCCTTCAGCGTGCTGTATCTCAGCCACACGCCCGCTACTTTCCCGCGAGGCGGGATGCTGACAGACGTGTTGCAGCGCGAAAATGATGACCTTCCGGTTCATCCATACACTGGAGAACTACGTCTGGCCGTGTCTGGTCGGCCATACCAAGAGCCTCCCGTCCCGTCTCCACCAGCTTTCCGGGGTGGCTTGTTCCCCGATGGCTATACAGGGGGACACCAGAACGAGTGGGCGTGCCCAGTCACCAGTTGCCCCGAAACATACAACTCGAACCTTGATGTCGCCCGACATTTCAGTGTGAGGATAGTGCCGACTCCATCTGTTCGTGGCTGTATATAGCTAACTCCTCTCTGCTCCAGATCATCCACGAATACTGCGCTCTGCGTGACACACTCAACGGAAAGCTGAACATCATAGGTCAAACAGAGGGTCCACGGCCGGTAATCGTCTCACGGAGTACTGAAAGCAGTATCGCAATTGCATATGGCAGCAGGTGGCACAAGCTCGAAGCCATTGAGGCCCAGCCACGCCAGAGCAAGCGCTCGCGTGACAGTCCTGCGGAGGCCACACAAGCGACCAACTCGCCCAAGCGACCAAGACAAGACGATGCGCTCCCTGGAATTGGCCAGGTCATTGAAGGCAACCTTTTTCAGTCAAACAGCTCTGGCAGCAGTCCCATTCCACAGCTGCGGGCGTCGAGCTTACTAAATCTGCAGGACCTGCCGTCTCTGACGCAGTCTGACACGACACTGACAACGAGCCAAATTCGCTGGTGTCTCCAACAGAAAAAGCAGCCTCTCGGGAACAGCGTGTACTGTTTCGACCCCGCTCTCTGGCAGCGCTGGTTGGAGAATGATCACATCGACGGGTGGCCGGACGATGCTCTGGACCATCAGTATTTGGTGATTCCGAGCAGCAGTGACGACGGCCAATGGTATTTCATCATTGCCCGTCATTCCCCCGACATGCTCGAGCTTGTATTCATCCTGGGATGCCAGGATCGCCGACCCAACACAGAGGCGGACCTTTTGTGTGCACACTTGGGAGCTATGGGATATGTGAACAACACCATGGACATTGTCCGCAAGCAGGTCAACGACACAAGGCAGCAACTGACACCCGTCCAGTCGGCAGCCCACTTCCTGGCCTACATCGACAACGTTTTGCGGGCGCCCAACGAGATCATGGACAGAGCCGTGGCCGGAAAAGACATCCAGTGGAACCTCAACGCAGAGTCTGTTCAGAACAACATGGAGGACGCCTTTCGTCTAGCAGCATCAAAAGCTTTTTTCGACCAAGGCATGGCTGTGGTTGACGTTCTCTCCCGCATGGAATCGGAGCTCTCGTCCGCAGAGGAGCGGATTCCCGGATGTTTCATCTTTGTTGACGGAGACACCTCTTCCAAACGGCAGTTTGCCAAGGAACTCTCCAAGGTCAAACGAATCTGGCATCTCCTGGTCCCCTCTTCACAACCAAAGCAACGTGATTCCTACGGGCGGCCGGTCTCGAGTAAGCTACCGGCAAATTATCCTCGACAATACAACAGCGGGGTGGGTGGCACAGGCTCTAGTGAGCATTCAACATTGGCATCGACGAATAGCGCAGTGTTGTCAAGGAGACCGCATGGAAGTAACGGGCTTGGTTCCCCGCCGAGACACACAGCTGGGCTGTCAACACGGCAGGAGTCACAGACGGCTTCCACCAATTGACCGAATCCAGAGAAAGAGACCTGGCCCTCCTCTGGTCGACGAATTTTGGCAGCAGTATGCTTACTTGCGTGGGAGTTTGCTTGGTGGCACCTGGCGTCAAAGTTTTAATTTCTGACACTTGAATGGCAGAGTCGTAGCCGACAGCTGTTTAGATGAAGCTATGGACACAACGTCGTTTAATATCTGACGATTCATCACGAAGACGCGTTGCATCAAGCTGGTCTGCCATTTATTGCTTGGCCCTAATTTTCACTTTGCTGAAATGCCCCAACCCCCAGTTTAGCTATGCGTATCATAGGACGCAAACGCGACCCGTGGCTTAAATCCCCCTGCACAGCATTCAGACGTGGAAAAGATGGCCATCTCTAGTCCACTCCGCCAAAAGATCTCTTTCGCGCATCCGCGTAGGAGCCACGCTCTTCCGCAGCAACTCATGTTTTTCATTCTTCTCCATCGAGTGTTCCCGTTCACCCGCCGTCCGGCAGACCAGTGATGAGCTCACACAAAGGTCTGCCGCATATGCTCCATAAGCGCGGAAACGTAGCTGTGAAAGGTGACACCAAACCGCTGCGTCGTGCCGTAGAGATCCTTGCTAGTCATCCCATTCTTGTCCACAAATTTGAAGAAGTGCTCGCGCGATTGCCGCTCGGCCTGCGAATATCCGGTGGCGCCGAGGGCCTTGTTCAGGCCCGCGTCCTCCTCGAAGCAGTCCAGGTCCCCGAACTGGGTGAGGGGGCCCCATGGGCTCGAGGTGTCGACAATCTTGCTGCCGTAGTCGGCCATGTACTGGGGATACGGGAGCAGCGGCTGGCGGAGACCGTACTGGCATCCTGTCGTTTCGACAATCCACTGCTCGATGCCGACGGAGCGGAAGGAGAGAATCTTGTACACCAGGACCTGGTGGCGGCTATCGGACTTCTTCTGCATCGGGGCAAAGAGCGCGTTCTGGATATGGAAGACGGGGCGGTCAATCATGATGCTGATCAGTTCGACAGCGAATCCTGCTTCGACGTCGTCAGCCTTGTAACGGTGGATACTGCCCATGCTCTCCTTCCACCCATCGTCCAGAAGCCGGCGCCGCAGTCGCGGAAGCATCCGCATGGCCGTCGTGCATTGGTTAAACGCAATGACGGCTTCCTTGTGCTCGGTCTTCTCTTTCAGATGGCCGGGAAACGGGACCAGAGTCGGTCCGTTCTGGTGCAAGTAGAGCACGCCGTCGCGAAACTCAATCTGGGTCAGGTTGTGCCGTCCATTTCGTCGTCGATTCTCAAATGCCGCACGCTGAGCGGGCGGACGTACCACAGCGACCGCCGAGGGGCCAGCTACTGGGGCTCCAACGACAAGCGGCAGAACAGTCTGCTGGCCATCTATCACCACGTCTTCGCGCTGCTTCTCGATGACAAGCTGTACCTGGCGCCTCTGCCCGAGTCTGTCGGCGTACGGATGTCCCTCATCGCGCCTGCTGTTGCGAAGACGCCGAGACCAGAATACAACAGCCACTGACAGACGGCATGGGCAGAAAGTACTCGACATTGGCACTGGCACTGGTTCCCGGGCCATGTACGACAACGATCCAACTACGTCTTTCGTGCGTGCGTTACCGCCATCTCGCTAAACATGCAACGGGCAGTGACTTTACAGACGTGCACCCCGAGAGCGAGGCTATCGGAACGGACCTGTCGCCCATCCAGCTCACATGGGTACCGCCGAACTTATGATGACTGACGAGGACCCCCCGTCCGAAATAAATTCTTTCTTTCAGTCCGAGCCTGGGCAAGACGAGTCCCAGCATGTGGGAGTAAAAGCAAAAGCAGAAGATGACAAGGAATTCGGCTGCACATACAAAAAAATTAGAGTATTATTGCTGACATTCCAGTACTATGACTTGGAAGGATTAAGTCGAGAAACTGATTATGTGATGGCCGCTTTTGTAAAGTTGGGTTATGATGTCGACAACTATGCTATTCCGATGCTGAGACCACAGAGATCCTTGCAAAGGCGGGTAGCGTCATTTTTGCACGAGTGCGAAGCGGGCGACTCGCTGGCCATTGTGTACTATCACGGACACGGGGGGTTTTGTGACGGAGAAGACTGGTGTGGATATCAAATCCATACGTATGATACCGCAGATTACAATGAGTTTCTTCATTGTTCTTTTATTGACAACAAACTGCCCTTTTCAACAGTCACAATTATCCGGCAGGAGGAGATTCGTCCCGAAAGGCTGTAATACGAACACTCTGGGAAGCGCTAGAGGTTGACGATAGAGACACTCGCATTCGGGTCAGAAACCACTAGTAAGCAGTGCTGAATCATCATTTGTCAAGTGCCTCTTTGTAACACGACTACAGCGAGAGCTATCGAAGAATTGCCTACATTCGATGGGAAGACATACAGGACGACATCGTGGACGCGAACTGCGACACGCTGACCATCCTGGACTGCTGTGGCGCAGGCATGGCCGCCGTATCCAACCTGGAACAACGTGCAGAGCAAAGACACAGGTGGCAGAGACTGAGAGGCCTCGAATTGCAGGACCAAGCAAACGGTGGAGAGGAGGTCTTTCACACGACCCGGAACGAAATAATTGCTGCAAGCACGTGGAGTGAACTCGCGCATGACAAAATGACTCCCGCATTGGTAGAGGCCTTGAGCTGGAATCTACCGAACTGGGAAGACAGCGCATCGCCGACGACTCTCATTCGGCACATGAACAACATTCTGGCGCAGGGCTATATTGCCGATCGGAGGGATAATGAAGAATTTGCTTTGCCACAGGCTGTCCATTTCCTCCTTCGGCGAACGAGAAGGATGAAGATTCTGCTCAGTAACTTGGCCGGTAACCAGCCTGCAGCAGCGGATTGACTGTTTGTATCTCGTGGTATTGGAATCCTGCGGAACGAACTGGGTGTTTATGTACATGTATTCGTCCACAAAAATTGGACTAACGAGGATGATTACTTTTCTCACACGTTCGTAGCCACGACTACCTCCCCCAGTGCCAATACCAGAAAGGTCAGAAAATCTCTGTTTCATCCGTGGCTTGGCGAGAGTGAGCAGCAATAGGCACGTGAATTGCCAACTGTAGTGGGCCGCATCACAGAGCGGGTTCGTGTCGAACCTAAAAGCTTATTTAGACTTGGCGGCCTGCAAGGTGCCTCGTTGTAGCAGTAAAACCCACCTTTTACAGCGTATGTTTATATACTTTCTCCATCTAAAGAGAACAACAGCAACTACTCATACAGCAGCAACACAGGGTGTGCCAACTCGGCTGCCACATCGTATCACACAATGTTCGGACGAGGCCAATCTATGGAAGACAAGCTATGGGGACTGTAACATTTGGGCGAGATAGCAGGAGAAATGTCTGCTAAACAAGTCCAGACGGTGAGAGAGGGGAGGATATCAGCACCCAAACGGCACCAAATAAGCAATGCCTCTGTGCCGTCTTTCCTGCCAGTCGAAATTCAAGTCACTCACTACTCTGTGAGATTTAAAATATTGGCCGACTTCTGCAAACAATTGGTTCTCTTTCTTCCCGGAAGATTTAGTTAGGATAGGCGAATATGAAGCCGGATTTGAAACTTCTAATGTCGCATGCGCGCCTGCCTGCTTATACCTGTGTCGCTCTTCCTGCACGTTGGTCACGCGTTCCACGATGCTTGCAGGGTTGTCCGGGTGGCAGGCAGAAATCTGTTTTCCCCAACTCGCGAGTCTTTCATGTCTGCCATCAACGCCAGCAACACCACCAACGACGGCAAAATGGAGCCCATCCGACTCGACACCCTTCCCGGTGACTTGCTCGGGATGATCTGCCGCGAATTTTGCTCCCATTGTGTCTACCCGGACGTGCCGTTCTCTTTTCAGATGTCACGAGACACGTACTGCGAGTTCCACTCGCTCTTCGACTGCGACGACATGGAGGGCACGGCGCAGGAGCCGCTGTGGCAGATGCGGAAGCCGCTGCTGGCTCTGAGCCGGGCCTGCCGGCGGTTGCGCAATGTGGCCCAGCCGCTGCTGTTCCACCGGTGCCTCGCTTCCTTGTCGTTTCCGCCGCCGCCGCTGCCGTGGTCACAAAGGGTGCGGGGGGACTGGTCTGGGGGTGCCCTGCTGTCCCTGCTGCGCACGCTGCTCGACCGGCCTGACCTGGCCCGGGCCGTCCGCTACGCCGAGGTGGCCAGCGACCTGGTCGCGTTTGTGTCCAACCCACAAGGGCCGGACGAAACAGGCGGCATGATGGACACGATCGCTGACGGGAAGCAGCAGCCGCCCAAAGAAATGCAGAGGGCGCTCGACCGGCTGGGCCTCCACGTGCCCGCGTTCGTCGACTGGCGGGCGGGGCATACGCTGCTGCGATGCCTCCGGCAGCTGGTCGTGGTGCAGCTGGCAGGCGTGGAGTGCCTGCAGGTGTTCCTGCCGTCCGACGGGAAGCCCGCACACGAAGCTCTGTGGGTGTTTGCCGAGCTGTTTGGCACGACGCCCGAGACGCGGTCGGCTCGCGCGACGACGGCCCCGGCCACCGTCTACTTTCCCGCTCTCGTCAGCCTTGCCTTTGACGAAAGCGCGGCCCTCGACACGCAGCTGTCGCTGTTTGGGCTGTCCGGCTTTCTCGCGCAGGCACCCGCTCTCCGCCGTCTGCACGCCCGCGACGTTCTCGGCGATCCCGAGGACCCGGCCCCCCCCAGCGCTTTCGCGGCCCTGCCCGCCCTCGGCCGCGTCACCCGCCTGCAGATCCTCTCGATCCGCTACACGCTGCCCCAGCTGTTTTCGCTTTTGGATGCGTGCGGCCCGCTCACAGAGTTCAGCTACCACAACTACCTGACCGACCTTGCTTACCATCGCGAGCAAGAGGGCAGCCGACTGATCCAGAATTTGGCTCGGCGCCATGCCGCCACCATGGAGAAGCTGCATATATGCATGGCGAGCCACGAGGGCGCGCCCGCCGCCTCCATCTCCCGGTTCTCGCGTCTCCGGCATCTCTACGTCGACCCTTACACCATGATGGGATCCCCGGACCGCACAGGCGTGCCTTTGGCAGACCCCGACGAGCTCATAGCAATCCTGCCGGCGTCTCTGGAGACACTGCAACTGGGCACGATCTCGGGCGGCCAATTCACGTCACTGGCGGCGCTGCTGGAGGGCTGCCAAACACACCATCCGCATCTGCGGCGGGTCAACATTGGACACCTCTACCACGGCATATCCCAGTCGGCGGCAGCGATGGACACCGTTGCGGTGATGGACACCATTACAGAGCTGTCCAGCAAGGCCGGCGTATCACTTGTGGTCCAAGGCCAGTTGGTCGTCGACAGGGGGAGGGGGCCTCCTGGCCCGTTGCGGTGGAGGGGGTCTACACTCTTGCCTTTCAGCGACGACCCCCCAGTCAGTCTATCAGTCTAGGCAACCATCCCAGCTGATGCCCACTGTCCTGTAAGCACTCCTGTTTATTGGCCTGCACTGCCTCAGGTGATACAATCCTTCCGAAACAACCCCTCCTTCCTTCCGTTTGCATGTTGTGCACCATTCTCTGCAGGACTTGTTTTCTCCCTCCCCATCCATCAACAGTTCCCCCCCATTATCGTCGTGAACAACTCAAGGACTTTTGTCCATCAAAGGAAAGGCGACTATCGACTATTGAGTGTATGCCAAAAAGGGTCAACCCTATCCAGCACAGTAAGATAAGGTCATATAAAGGCTACTCCTCTAGATCAGGGAAGTGCCTCCAGCTGACACAAAGCGACTCCCTAGCACAGCCTCTTCAAAGGACAATTCACCCATCGACAAACAAATCCCAAAAAATGGCCCATACCGACATCTCCTTCTCCCCGACCGAAACCGAGATGGGGGGCAGTGCTGTCCTGACGCCCGATGACTTGCCCGGCCTTTTGAAGCGGCAGGTTGTCCTCAAGCCCGAATTCACACTCCACATCTACGACGGATCCGCACGCGAGCCGCATGCCGGCGGCGGCGGCAGCCAAACGCCTGTCGAGAAGCCTGCCACGCAGCCTTTCGTGCTGCCCGTGCCGAGCAGCGCCGCCGACCACCAGGCCATCACCAAGCTCATGGGAGCGGTGCAGGACTTGACAAAGACGGTCGCCGACCAGCAGGACCACATCGCGGTCCTCGGCCGAATGGCCATCGCCCAGCAAGACCAGATCCGGGCCCTGGAGGCGGCGGCACGCGCCACCAACAAGGACGACGGTGCCGCTGCAGCGCCGGCGCAGATGGTGGACTGCGGGATATGGAAGAAGGCCGAGGGCAGGCTCTGGGGGTCGTCACACGAAGAGGCATACATCCCGTTTGGCAAGAAGTTTGCAGCCACGCCCAAGGTCTCGGTGGCCTTGAACCATTTGGATGTGGGCAACGAACGGTTTGCGCGGCTCAAGACCTACGTGACGGACGTCGACGCCGGCGGGTTTGTTTTGCACGCGGATCTCTGGGGCGATACGCGGATCTATGGCTGCGGTGTGTCCTGGATTGCTGTGGGAGTCGCCGCTTGATGTATTTTCCCCGGAAGAACACTGGCGCCCGATAGACATTGGCGGACTTGTTTCGAGTGTATCGACGAGACCTTCTTTCTCAATAATAAGATGCTTTTTGATACTTTTTTTTCTCTGATGGAAAGCAGTCTTTGAGAAGACCATGCCGTAGATGGACATACTTGCCGGAACTGATCGATGCAGTTAGACCAGGGATGCCTGTTGACTGATTGTCGCCAACTCGACCCTATAACAGGTCACTCCGCTGCCGACCCGAAGAATCCGAGCATGTCTTTCTCTGGCAACTCAGGACCTGCACAACATGTCTCGTCAGGCCAGGATCGGCCTTCAGGCCGCGCTTGTCGCTGGAGCCGTTGCCTCGCCGGCGGCCAAGCGCTCGATGTGGACCAAGACCGGCTCGACAGCCAACGGCGACGTCACCTTTGCTCTCGGATACCACACCTATCTCGCCAACGTCGAGCACCCCAAGGCCACGCCCAAGGTCGGCTCTGCGTCCCACCAGGCGCAGTACGACGCCCCGGTGTCCGTCACGGTCCTGTCTGGCAACGCGTCAGTGGTCATGGGCAGCCTGTTGGCCGGCGTCGTGGCGAGCTGCGTGGCCGGCTCTCCTCCTGTAAATAGGTTCCGCATATACAGCGTTGCAACATATCGTCAAGACATGCCCAATGTGTCTTTGTCCGGATGTATCTCTGGGAAGGTGACCTGCATTGCTCGCAACGTATTGCTGGCTGGCTATCTATGCAACTTCAACTACTTACACTTCCCGTTAACGTCCGATATACTTCAGCTCGAGATACCGCAGCGGAACAAAAACCACCGCCGTAAACACCATTGTGAGCTCGTTGGCAATGTCGCCACCGTCTGCGCCAATCTTCTTCCCCAAGGGGCCAACAAACCACGTCTGCACCATGCCCATAACCCAGCCGATGACCCCGACAAGAAAAGCCGTGCCGCCCGCCAGCCCGATGGGGAGCCGCTTCGGGTCGCTCCATCCGTCCAGGTCGTAGTTGTCCAGGGAGCCCTTGCGGAACACGTAGTGCTCGAGGAAGATGAGCACGAAAAACGACGTCATCCAGTAGCCGAGCAGCGACAGAAAGTCCAGCAGGTACGTGCTGAGCGAGTTTTGCGCGGCAATGGCCAGCCCGACGACGACGCCAAACAGCGCAATGGACCAGAGGAAGCGCGGGATGCGCGCAAAGGGGCGGGCAAACTGCTGGATCGACAGCGCGCACGAGTACAGGTTGATGCTGTTCTGGCCGATGCCGGCCAGCGACATGATGACGAGCACAAACTTGGCGAAGCCGCGCGGGTACAGCATCGCCTGCAGCAGGAAGCCGATTCCCTGGCTGCTGTAGACGTCGGCGAGGTCGGGGTCGGCGCGCATGGCCGAGCCCACACAGCCGCCGAGGATCATGGCGATGCACGTCGACACGGTGATGCCCATGGTGCACAGCAGAAACACCTTGGGCCGCGACGTGGTCACCGGGTAGTGCACGTAGTAGTCGGCCGCCAGCGTGCACCATGAGATGCTGAAGCCGTACATGACGGCCAGCAGCGACAGGGCGTTGCCGCTGCGGTCGGCGCCGTGCAGGGAGGTCGGCATGTGGACGTCGGTCTGCGGCCCCATCTCGCCGTACATGACCATGAACAGGACGAAGAACACGGCCCACGCGTGCCGCTCGTAGACCAGCACGGCCTTGAGCCCGCAAAAGTTGACCACCGAGCTGCCCACGGCAATGATCACGATGCCGAGTGCCTTGCTGACGTGCCCGTCCGAGACGGCCGACAGCGCCGAGCCGGCCGTGATGCAGGCCAGCGCCGAGAAGCCGATCTGCGTGATCACGTTGAGCGCCGCGGCCATCTTGGACGGGTACCAGCCAAAGCTGTAGCGCGAGATGGAGATCTGGCGCAGGCCCGTGCCCGGTCCCAGCGTGGCGCACCAGCCCGTCACGGCAGCGCCCAGAAGGTTGCCAAACACAATCAGGGCGACGTTGCGGCTGAAGTCGAAGCCGAGCTCGGCGCCCAGGAGGCCCGTCGACAGACTGGATATGTTGAGGATGCCGCCGCACCACAGCAGGAACATGGCCGCCTGGTGGTGCCAGGGCGGCGCCACCGTCTTGGTCTCCGGACGGACGCGCTCAATGGCGTGCGCTTCGATGCCAAACTTGCGGTCCAGGGCGGCCTCCAGGGCGAGCAGCCGCCCAAAGACACCGCCGCCGCCGCACGCTCGAGCCACGCTCGCTTCGTGGACAGACGGGGACGATCCGGGCGCGCTCTGCTCTCCATCGTCCAATAGTTTTCCAGACACGCCCACGGGCGATATCTTGTGGTCGGCGGAGACGGCTTTCTTCTGTGCTTCCACGTCGTTCGCCATCGTGTTGGTTGGGTTGTAGACGAGAAATATTCCCCCTCTCTCACACCATGCAGTCGTTATGAGCCTTCAACGGAACGGGGTGACGGGACGGGCGACGCATACAGTCTCGTTCGAAAGCACAGAAGGATGGAGTATGCCTCCTTTCCGACTTCCAACGTGGGTGGCTCACTGCGTACTATTAGTGGTGGTCTGGGACCCTCCGGATGTCGCCCGGCTCCGTGGGCGACAAGCAGGAGACACACGGCAAGCTGCATCTTATCGGGGTGATCATTTGACAATGGGACAAACACTCTGCATCGTCATCTGGGGTTCGTCGCCGTTCCCGCCTCTTCATTTGGGCTTGTTCGATATCATATCCGATTTGCCGCCGCGATAACGTTGCGGCCGCACGATTGAGAACCCGCTGGACGCGTTTAGCAACAGAAAGCCCCGTTTATGATAACAGAATGGCATGCGATCGGCCTTGCTGGTTCGATGGCAGTTTCGACGTTTCCTTTACAGAAACAGTGTCATTGGTAGATCGCCCGCAATATCGAGATAGGATGCCTGACATCCAGCATCCCTGGTAAAACTCTGACACAAGCGTCTTGGCTTCTTTGCCGGGTCCCGTATGCATCGGCGAGACTTTCCGAGCCTGCGGACCGCAGCTAGATACTATGATAATGATAAGATACCGAGATCGTTGCTAGGTAAATGGGAGCCTTATTCTCGGCATTCACGTCATGGCTATTTTGTTTCATGTTGGCTTGCATCCGTCTTCTTTCGGGATCACAACTTGGCTTCCATTGCCATCAACAGCCACGGCCAACAACGTCCACGATGCCTCACGAAGAGCCGCTGACCTTCACATCGTTCTCGGGCAAGACACGGACGGTGCTGTCGGACAAGTCGCGCAAGGCGGACTTTAGCGAGATCCCCATCATTTCGCTCGCGCAACCCCGGGACGACGTGGTCGCCCAGCTGTACCAAGCGTGCAGCAAAGTAGGCTTTTTCTATATCAAGGACCACGGCGTCTCCCAAGCCGTCATCGACCGGGTCTTTGACGCCAGCAAGACCTTCTTTGCGCTTCCCCTCGAGCAGAAGAATGAAACCCATTTCAGCAAGAACAAGCTGCTGCGGGGATATGAAGGACCGGGCGACACCATCGTCGACACGACGCGCAAGCCGGACCTGAACGAGTCGTTCAACTGGGGCTATGAGGCGGAGCTGGACCCGATCCAGTCTGCCGAGACGACCGACGAGGGTAGGCACAAACCTATTCCAGCCCATCAGAGCAGTAACTACATAACTACTTCGTGCTAATACGGGACAGCTTGGGGCGATAACAAGATGCAGGGCCCCAACTACTGGCCCCCTCTGCCGACCAACTTCCGGGACGAGGTCGCGCCCTACTACGCGGAGGTGCTCACTCTTGCCCGTCGCCTCATCCAGCTGTTCGCCACGGCCCTCGGCGCACCCGACCCCTCCTACTTTGACCCCATGTTCCGACGGCCGGGCGCCATGATGCGCATCATCCACTACCCGCCCCAAGAGGCCGACGATCCTACCACGCTCGGCATTGGCGCCCACCAGGATATCGAGTGCTTCACGATCTTGTGCCAGGGACAGGAGGCCGGCCTGCAGATTCTGAATGGCCGGGGCGAGTGGATCGAGGCGCCGCCCATTCCGGGCGCGTTCGTCGTCAACATTGGCGACATGATGTCGCGCTGGTCCAACGACGTGTTCACGTCGACGCTGCACCGCGTCATCAACAAGACGGGCCGGGAGCGCTACTCGATTCCGTTCTTCTTTGGGCCGAGTTACGATACGGTGATTGCAACGCTGCCCTTTGACCGGGTCAGCGCCGACGGCAAGGAGGCGCCGCATTACGAGCCGGTGCAGGCGGGCGACTACGTGTGGAAGCGGCTGGCCAAACAAAAGGTGGACGGGACGTACTGAGTGGTCGATGAGTTCTCGAATACATGAATGGTTCACGTTTGTCTTGTCACGTCACTTTCTCAGCCTCGCCCGCCCCCCACACACGCCAGTTTAGTGTATGGCAACGGGAGGTCCGCATTGCCACGTGGTGCTAGCAGTACTGTAGTGACGACGTACATAGTATGTGCCTGTGGGCTGTTTTGTCTTCGCACGGTCATCCCGCCATGCCAAGCAAGCTGCCAAGTTTTTGAACGACTAGAGGAATCCCGGTAGTTGAATGGAGACAGCAGCAACTTGGTGCGCGGCCTATCACACGCCGAATTGTGTTCGGACCTTTATATTCTCGCTCTCGTACGATGCAAATTTACAAAACTCCGACGCATAGAAGTCTTTGCCGCACGTGATGCTAGCGTGGCTGGATCTATACAGGGTGCAACTGCCGTGGCGCATTGAGAATGGATCGTCAAAATCGGCGTGTATCCGCTGAAGATGCATCGATCTCCCCATTTGTCTCGTATGTGCCGGACGGGGCATCTCCTGTAATGGGACATACGACGCAGCCTTGCCACCTGGGGTGGCATGCCCAGCGAAACTGCGACTTGGTTCTCATCGAAAAAAATTGCACCACAGCAAGCCGGACGTGCCGGAGAACCCACAGTATTTATACAAGCACGGCAGATCCACTGGCGTGGACCCCCCTGCGGTGCTACCTCGGGCCTTAGCCAGGGCAGGTAGAAAAAGTATTACGGAGCCGCATATATTTGTATAACAGCCATCGCTATTTTGCTCGTCGAAACAGAAGAAGCGCATCTCTAAAAAAAAATCTTGCTTTCTTGTTCTTTTTTGTACCTAATCTATAGTACCGGGTAATACATTCAAATCCTGTGTGTGCGGTTTCCCTCTATTTTACAGTCTATCTCTCCAATTGAGTGTTTCCTCGTACAGCTCTATAGCAAACAAACATCAAACAAACAAACAAACAAACAAACAAACAAACAAAAAAAAGAGAGATCCACTACGTTTGGGAAATTGTCCACCTTCGCTCTTAAGCCGACTGGCCCTCTGAAGAAGCTAGCTCCTCGGGGACAGAAGACTTGTTGCTGTTGTTGTTGTTGTTGTTGTCGGGCTTCCACTTGCTGGATGTGATGGGGTTGACATGCTGCATGTACATGGTGTCGATTTCCTCGAGAGAGCGATCCTTGGATTCGATGAGGAAAAAGAACACAATGGCCACTAGGGCAGCACAGCAGCCAGCGAAGACGAGGCCGTAAAAGTAGTCGATGGCGTCGGTAATGAAGCGGGTGCTAGTCGTGTTAGTGTGGCTAAAAGTAGGGCAAAGGAACTGGAAATAGAACCAGGGAACACAAAAAGCGAACTAAGAGATAAAAGAGGAGATGAAGAACAACAACAAATAAAGACGCAATTTTTGACAGGGCGAGGGAAAAGGAAAAGGAGAGGAAGAGAACCAGGGATCCGTAAATTGGCAGGCTTACAAAAAGGAGATGAGAAAGTTCCACAGCCAGTTGGCCGACGTGGCCAGGGCCATGCATCTGCTGCGGTATTGCGACGGATACAACTCGGCGACAACGGCCCAGACAAGAGGGCCCCAGGTGGTAGCAAAGGCAGCAATGGCCAGGCACGAGAAGGTGACAAGGGCCGCGCCAGCAGACGGCGTTGAGAGCGGGTTGTTCCGGTCAAGGGCAAAGTGGCCGACAAATGCGTAGATTCTGTGGGCCATGGTTAGCATCGGAGTGGGCAAAAAAATAAAAATAAACAAAAATAAACAAAAAGACTACAGGGGACAAAAGCGGGCTCGTTCGTACAGGAAGCACATCATCATCCACAGAGCGCCTGCCATCAAGGCCTTGCGGCGGCCGCACTTTTGCACGACCACGAGGCCGGCAAATGTGCAGGCAAAGTTGACAGAGCCGAGAATCAGCTGGGTGACGTAGCTGTTGCTCAGACCCGTCGAGGCAAACACGGTCGTGCCAAAGTACTATCAGAAGTGGAGATATGCCTGTTAGCATGTTGTCGAATTTTGGGCTCAGCGCGTGCTGGAGGAGTGACCCACAAAGAAAAAGTTGACGCCTGTCAGCTGCTGGCCCGCCTGCAGGACAATGCCCAGCATGGTGCGGTAGAACATGCGCGGTCCCGTAAAGATCTCGTGCCACGCGGTATCTGGCAGCGCGCGCTCCTCGTCGAGCTTTTCCCGGATCTCGTCTATCTCGCGGTTGACGCTGGGCGCATGCGCGTCGACGCCAGCCAGCCCGGCGATGGTCTGGCGGGCCTCCTCCTCGCGGCCCTTGCGGAAGGCGTAGCGCGGGCTCTCCGGCAAGAACAGAATGCCGCCGCCGAGGATGAGCGCAAAGAGAAAGGACATGCCGTTGGGAATGCGCCACGCGGCGGTGCTG
Source organism: Raffaelea ambrosiae (assembly GCA_002778195.1). Taxonomy (NCBI): domain Eukaryota; kingdom Fungi; phylum Ascomycota; class Sordariomycetes; order Ophiostomatales; family Ophiostomataceae; genus Raffaelea; species Raffaelea ambrosiae. Next base: position 3,047,812 of record PCDI01000003.1, on the reverse strand, counting down.
TTGCGGGACTCGGTGCCCCAGTTGATCATCTCGGCCGTCCAGATGCCGAGCGTGACGAAGAGCTGGTAGCAGGAGATGAGCAGGCCGCGGATGATGGCCGGGCTGGACTCGGACTGGTACATGGGCACCACAACCGAGAGCGAGCCGATGCCAAAGCCCGTAACCAGCCGGCCGAGCGCGAACTGCACCCAGTGCGTCGACGAGGAGATCTCGATGATGGTGCCGACGCAGGTCCAGAGCGCGGTCAGCGAGATGGTCATACGTCGGCCGATTCTATCGGCGAGGTTTCCGGAGATCAGCGACCCGACGAGGCAGCCAGCGCTGAGGAGGCCGACAATGGTGCCCTGGCGGGCGGCGCTGAAGGTATAGGAGCCGTCGCGTTGAAGCTCGCCAAAACGGTGGGAGTAGTCATCCATGAGGAAGAAGCCGGAGATCTGACCACTGATTCCTGGCGTCAGCGGTGAAGACGTGGAATTTAGCTGGAACGGAGAAACAGCTCCATCACTCACCTGGCATAGCCAAAGAGGAAGCCGCCAATGGAGGCGACAAGGCCGAGGAAGCAGGCCTTGAAAGTGACCTTCTGCTCAGCAACAACATCGTTGCTGGCTTCGACGTGCTCCTTCTGACCGCTATGGTCGTTGCGCTTGAAGGGCGACATGGTGGTGTACTGTCTTGTTTTTGGTTGTCGGAGTATGTAGAGTGTGCGTGGTAGAGGAGAAAAAAATCGACGGGCTCACACTTGGGTTCTCAGTTATAAAAAGGGAGCTGGAGCTGAAGACTGGTTTGTCAGGTCATGGAGAAAAGAAAGTGGAAAAAGATATGTGTAATCGCCCGTGACACGATCGGTGCAAATTCGTGACGTAACGGAGCCCCGTACTAGGCCCAGTGCTCGTACGTCCCGTGTTGTGTCCCTGTTTTCGGGCACGGTTTTTGTCCAGGCTTGGCGATTGTCGGTGATGCCATTTTGGGGTAGTCCCGCAGTTGTAACATCACCAACGGGCATTTCCACCAGCAAGTTGTCATCCCATTGTCGCGTGCCATTTCTTTCACCGATTTTTGATTTTGATTTTATTTTTTATTTTTGTATTTTCGTTTATTATTTAAGTTGATTAATTTTAAATCTATATATCTTTCACTTTTGACTTTACTTATTTTCTTTGCCTGCCTTCTTTCTTCGCATCTTTTTCCCTACCGAACTGTAGATAAGATTGGTCACGTGACCCGGGCAAGATCCGCGCGCTACTTGTGCGGTTTTTTTATCCCGGATACGGTAATTTTCTACTTCGAAATGGCCATCATACACAGTGCGCTATGCCGTAAGAGGGTATGCCGGCTCCGCAAGGAGGTACTTCAGTCGACCAGGGATATCTCTTCTGCAAGGAGGACCTTCTTTTCATTGTCGTCAAAGCAGCGCCGATATTCGCCAGCACGACTGAGACAGCAGACAGACCACCGGTTCCCCAGGAAGTGGAATATATTCGCATTGTAGCCCATGATTTGGTCATCGTGACAAGTTCTGGTCGTACAAAAGGGCCCACTCTTTGTGGCCACGTTCCAGATCTTGTCGGGTGACGTCGAAACCTTATTCGACTAGTCTGACCGGTTCTTGTTGGCTATGACATTCGACTTCACCAACCGCTTTGTTTTGCCTGCCGATTTCAGGCCCAGTCAGCCCTGTAGCAATGCCGTCTTTGATCACGAGAGCTTTCTAGTTCAGGGCCGGTTGTTCGAACGATCCAAGTCAAAGAATATCCACGTCACGGTGACAAAGCTCGTCGCTCAGCGAAATAACCCAATCCTCAATGACCATATACGCGACCCAGCCACCGGTGGTTTTCAGATGCCATGGCGTCGTAGGACTAAGAGGAGCAAGGCTCGTGGTGGCGAATATGCCGTCCCCGCACTCAACGTACACATGGCCGTTCCTCTCGAGAAGGTGGCAGTAGCTTGTGGCCATACTATAAAGACAGTGATCAGGGGGGGGATTATGACGAAGAGAGAGATGAAAGATTAGTCCGCTGACTACATGTATGTAATAAAGACTCGCCAAACGCCATCGAGGTACAGGCTAATGGCTCTTGTTTTTCTTTAGTGAGTCGTTGCTTCTTTACTGTAGCTTTTTACAGTTGTCCATATGCATTGATCCAAACCTTATAAGGCGTCTTTTCGTTACGTTGACTCCGATCATAGCCTTTGACTATCATTGTCATTAGTCCCTCCTCCTGTCAGCTAGTGCTCATATACTAGGGGGAGGGGGGGGCACTACTTACCATGTCTGCAGAGAGCCCTTTGAGACCTGCCTATAAGCGGGGAAGCTGCTTGGTGGCGTTTTGTTTGGTTTCTTTTTCGGTTCCGCATCCAAAAGGAAGGGGGCTATCGTTTGAGTGAGGATTAACGCTGTCTTCATATATCACGCGGCTGGCTGGTGGACTAGGTCATATACGTTACCATACCTACGGCAACACTTCCCCCCCGCCGGGCCTTACGCCCCTAGTGCGAGCGTTCCGTTTGTCCGATGCGGTTATCTTGGGAAATAGAAGAAGAGTAATAAAAATAAACAAAAAATCTCGACGTCGTGCCACTGGCGGGGGACTAATCTGCGTTGGGCGCCGATACTTCTCTAAGGATTGACCTTGTGTCCGGGTCACACATCACCGGGCCTGTAGTGGCACGCGGTTCTATGGAGGCGGCTGAATATTTTTTTTATCCCACAAGTATGTCCTGGTAGGAGGGAGATATAGTACAAAGTGACCACGAACAAATGTTACATAATTCTACGCTGATGAAGTGTCACTGTGGCAAGTGGTCATACTCGACACTCGGGGTAGGCTGCTCAACGTTGTACACGACACAAGACAGATAGGGTGTATATCGAAGATTTTATTAACAGCATCTGTTCACAGTCAATAAAAGAGTATGGTAGATCTTCCGGGTTGGATCAAAGCATGACGTGTCACGTGATAGTTTCCTGACTAACGATTGATACTACACAAATATCACGTGACTATCAAGATCTACTACACGCATGGTCACGTGGCTTTGCGATGCATTTCACCGTGCTTACGGCGGGCATGACTGCGAGCAAAACTTCCTGTAAGCCGTGAGGGGAAAAAATCATCCTTAATTTCCCCAATTCACATAGCATTGACCATGCAAGAACTTGTGACCTATTGCGACGCGCCAAGTTGTACCGGGTAAGTGTCCCGATAGCCGCAGCCTCTCTACCCACGCGCAGATGTGAGTCTCCTGAAATGGGCAGAGGGTTGCTTGCCCTGGTATTCAAAATGACGAATGGTGTAGGTCCTGCTGCAGCACTCCTTTTTCATGCGCATGAGACTTGACCGGATCTGGAGTGAAACGACACAACTGTGTGGTCATAAACTCAATGACAGGGGGCAAAACAGGGTTTCTCGTGAGATTATGCAGCTAGCATGCATCCGTTAAACAATATATTGCCCCGTTAATTGACTAGATGGCCTTGACGGCCTTCTGTTGATACGGTGAACCTCCAGCATTGGTCTAGATACGCGACCGACATGGACCAGTATTTGACGCCTACGTTGCCAGCCTTGCCTTGTGGAGGCGGTGTGCTTCCCGTGTCTGCCTTGCCATAGTCCCCCCTCGGCGCTCCCCTGGCGCTGCCTTCGGGCATCTTTTCTCCCTCTTCTGTTCTTCAATTTTTTTTTTTTTTTGATTTCCCTCTCTCTTCTTTCTTTTCCCCGTAATTGTCCTTCTTATTTTCCAGTTCATATTCACCTGTTCGTTACCGCTTATCTTCTAATTGTTTTCCCTAGCATTCGACGGAACCGTGTTCGTTCCTATTTTTTTCCAACTCTTCCTACGCCCTTGCGCATTCCTAGAACCTTTGAATTACACTCACGGCATATTCCCCCCCATTCTCTCCTTCCAATCCACTACCTAAGGCACCATATAGGTGCCTGCTTACCCCCTCTCAGAACCCTGACTCTACTGCCCAGTCCGAGCCCTTCTACCCACAAGAGGCCCTATCCTTTCAGTCACTATGCACACCCTTCTCTGTATATGGTGCGACCCCCCTGTTGCGATAGAAGCATTACCAGCGGTCTTCGACTCTCACAGAAAAGACAAACACAGGAGTTTCCCTGCTAGACAGGGGGAAAATTTGCCTCTTGCACTCGACGAAGACCCCACTGTTGCGATCAGAAGGGCGGGTGCGTGTCGTACATGCTCATTTCTGGCAAGGGGAAACAGACACAGAGGAGAGCACGAACACGTTCTTGAGGAAGTCTTCGTTGTTGCTGAAGATTGGGACCAGCGAAAGACTCTGAAGGAGCTGTTTAGTGACAACAGCCAAGACATTATTCGCACCATATCCGAGGAATATGAGGAAAACAACGGGCAGTCGTTTGCCTCCTCCTTCGGGCCAGAGAAGCTCGTTGCGGTAAGCCCAACCCCATTTGTTCAACCCCCGTAATATGACGTTTTTGGGACATCGCTAACGTCTTCCACCCACAAGCCGGGAAAACTCAACAGAACATGGTTCCTATATGTGGATGAAATCCGACATGCGGCCAGACAACGAGAGTACACCATGGCTCCCGTTGAAAACACAGATAGGGCTCCCCGGGGAGCGTTGTTTCCTGAAAATTACAGGCTGGGCACAGACATCTTACCGTGGGCATGCCCAGTTCACAGCTGTGGAAAGGCTTACACAACGCAGCTGGATCTTGGGAGACACTTCAAGGTGAGGATACTGTTTAGCACTCTGCTGCCCATCACGCACAGGAAGACGCACAAACACGCACCAACAGATAGACCAATCCTTCCCAACAACTCCCACTGACTTTCCTCTTGACACCAGTTTGTCCATTCTTATTGTGCCTTCCACGACAACATGGACGGCGTGCTCTACATTGCCGGACGTTGCACTGGGCCACGACCAATTGTTGTGTCTCGTTGGGATGGCCGGGGGGACTCACCCTCACCACAGCCAGAACCTGCAACTCCAAAGCGAGAGCTCAATGACCCGTCCCTCCCCGCGATAGCCAAGCGGCTGCGATACTTGAGCGGGAGCGATCAGATCAAAGAACCATCGGACAGAGCACCTATTTATGGCAACCTGATCCAGTCCAAACCAACCGACAACGACTCTCCCGAACAATTTGCAGTCGCATGCATGGACAAGCTGGAAAAGCATATGTCGAGTGTTTCCGGAAGGTGTAGCCTTGGCTCATTTGAGAGAGAAACAAAACACGGAACCAACTTCACCCTTGACACCATCCTTCTGTGCCTCCGGTTCTGCGCAAACTCTAGTGGAGAAGATGTGTATTGCTTCGACCCCAAGCTGTGGAACCAATGGAGACAAGACGGCAAAATAACCAAGTGGCCATGTCGACCCCGTCATAGAACATTCCAAATTATCCCTGTCTACGCGAACGACTCTTGGTATTGCACTGTTGTTGGATACACGCGCGAAGATGACTTGGTGGTTGCATTCTTGGATCCATTGAAGCGGAATCATTTCGATGACTTTCTTCTCATCTCCCAATACTTTGTTGAGAAAAAGTACCTTCCCACCGACAAGAACTTTGTCAGCTGTTCTGCCCTCGACATACAGCCCCCAGAAACGGAGAACAAATCGGCCATTTACATGCTTGCTTACGTCACAAAGTTCTTGGAAGACCCGCTCCGGGCGATCGACATCATCATGAAACGAGGACAACTTGGATGGCACATCGATCCAGTGGCATTTTACAACAACATTCTTCAGTCCGTCAATCATGGTCTTACCATGTGCGCTACTCAGGCCGCGATAGACCATCTTCACTCCGCAGCGGAGACCCTTGTCGCTGAGATACGCTTGATGGAGAAGAAGGTCACTGGGATCCGTCAGCGCATGGCCGTATGTGAGGTTCCTGTTGAATGCAGAAATGGTGACGATATTCCTTCCACGTCTCTTCTGTTATGCATTCTAGACCCAACAAAAAATATGCCTGGAGATGATGCGACACAGTCTATTGATGCTGATCCCTCTGCGCCGAATACCGAGCCGTCACCGCCTTCGATCAACGTGAAAACGTGTGAGACTCCACAACACCCTCTAGTCTCATACTACATTTTGCTAATTTCATTATTCAGTGGACCTGACACTTGATGCTGCCAGACGCTGAGCCCTCAATTCGTCCCTAGACCCCATCCAACGCGCCATCGCTCATGTCAGCTGCACTTCGCCATGGTCAAGGAGCACCGCCCATAGGATAAGTAGACAGGCAAGAATTCCTGTACAATCATGCATGTGAAATATTGGTTCCAGGGAGCCTTCTCTCGTTCCATTTGCTTTTGTTCTTTCTTGATCTCCACACTCTGTCACTTCTCCAAATATTCGCTCGCAATCTAGCACTTTTATCGAATTCAATCTTCCACTCCGGCTACTTCTCTACCCTTTTCTAAATGACATCTTGTCCCTCTCCATCTGATCAGAATTCGACTCGTCAAGCCAACCGTTCATCACATCGAGACAGTCCTCCAACTCCATACGCACTCCTGGTTCCATATTTGCCATGGACATCAGGAGCCTTAGGATCGTGCTACCCCGCCGTTTCTGTTCATTCCGTAGTTTTTCGATCACGGTTCGACACCATTGAATCCCCCCTCTTTCTCCCTCCAGGCGTTTTGGTAATCCACACAGACACTCAAACACCAGCACTCCCAGCGACCATAGGTCAATTGAGGCGGTATATGTGGCATCTCCGTCTCCATTCAAACAGTACAGCTCGGGTGCCATGTACTCGGGTGTTCCAGGAGGTTTCGTTCTGAAAACTGTGCCCCTGGTGCCTTCTTGACACATACCAAAGTCGCCTAGTTTGAAAGAACATTCGTCCTCGCTCATTTCCATGATGAATATGTTTCCAGAGGAAATATCGCCATGAGCAAAGCCCAGGTTTTGCAGTGTAAGCAGAGCTTCAAGTGTTCCGCGTAGAATTGACAGAGATTGACAGGGGTTGATTTGGCTCCGATGGTAGAAAAGTGCCCCCCCAGGGCAATATTCAAGGTGCAACTGTGATTTGGGGTACGGTTGCCACGAGATAAACTCTATGATATGGGACCGAAGTTTCTTTGATTTTGGTGTTAGAGAATCTCGCTTCTTTTGTTTACATTTTGTTTTTTGATTATTTTGGTGGAGGTAGGGTCGGAGGAACAGAAATACGAAGAACAATGATCAGGGCTGGGAAGCAAGAAATGGATATCTTACAGGATCTAATTCTGTGACTTTTTTCAACACATTCGCCTCCTTCTGGAGCAAGAATAGGTGTGCTTGGTTTGAGGCCTGGCTAGGCAAAACTTCCTTGCGGGCATACAGAGTCCCAGTTTCGTGGTCTCTCATCAACCATACACTTCCATAGGCGCCCGATCCTAGCTCCTTGACGCGGACGTCGAGTGATGAAGTATCTTGTGAGACCATTGTGTTCTGATGTAAAAAGGTGTTGTGTCAGATTGCGTGGGGTGTGGAAGGAAGAGGAAGAATACGGTGCTTGTAGCGATAGTCCAGTCTAAAGGCCACAGACAAGACGGGGGAGGGGGGGGTCGTCAAATAAATAAACTGAAAGATCTGGAATTCCAGGCGAGAGCAATGGCACATCCGACGCAAGTGCGAGCGAGCAATATCAGGAGCACTGAATCCCAACAACTAGTTGCTTTAGTGTTCCACTCTGACTCCGGGCTCAAAGGGCTACGCGTTCTAGTTGGTTAAGACGCCTGGAAAATGCACGAGTTCGGAGAATCACACAACCAACAAGAATGCCTAGACATGGTAGCCAATTCAGCTAGTGTGTGAGAACAAACACAATTGTTTCAGGAAGAGGTGTTTGACGCCCAGATTGTGTTTTGTTGAACACGGGCCAAAGGTGTTGTTGTTACGAGCCTTCTGTGTGCCACGATCGAGTCAAGTTTAGACAGCGATATGCCCAGTTTGTGACTTTAGAAGCACCTTTACTGGGTGGCGTTTGGGTTTGGTCCACACTCTTCTTTCCTAGAAACCTCGAGTGAAAATATGAGGAAAGGCCTTGTACCTCGTTTGTATGAATATTACTTCCCATTAGACGTATGAGATTCCAGCACAGCAGTCTGCAATACAAAAAACGCTAGTGCTATTAAAAAAAGAATTAAAAAGAATTGAACTGAAAGAAATCCAACAGAAACAAATACATAGAATAAGATAGAAATTTAAAATAAGCAGACCTCTGCTGGAGTAATAGATAGACCGTCACCTGAGCCTAACCACATTGAACCCTGAACGCACCGCGGCATGATGCTGAATGGTATCCGGTTGGTGTGTTCTGGGTGGATGCTACGCCTTTTGTGGCAATATTTCTTTTCTTTTATATATTTTCTTTCCTGCTCGTTTCGGAGCTGCTTATGAAGGGCGTCTTTTCTTAGCTCGGGACTGGGGCTGCCAGGGAGGGGGGTACGACACTTATATGCACACACCCCAGCGCCCCAACCAAAAAAAAGCAGAGAAATCTTGAGTGTCACAGGCGGGGGTTATGGTACCCGAAGTGTCCTTCTGCAGTCTGTGGCCATCTCCACTTGCTTCCTTCCCTCACCCCCTAAAAAGGTGTGTTCTTCGGGTCTTTTCATTTTGTATTCCCCTTACTTTTCTCTTGTTTTCGGCCAGGAATGGAAATGGATTCCATGCTGTGCACTATTTGGGTTCCGGCAGTTCAGACTGGAAGGACTTGTGGCAATTTTGAGACCATCAGCTGGGCGTTCATGGGGCGACACTTGAACAAGCTCCCGAACCTCTGAACCGATCTTGGGGAACTACCACCTTCCCAGTTCCCGGATCAAGCCTTAAATCAGGACTGCCCCGCAAAAACTGTACGACGTTGGTTGAGACAAGCAATACAATGAAACTTCATATGGCGGCAAGATGTGCCCGTAATAATCAGTATGCCATTTCATGCAGAAAGCGGAACGGGGACAGCAACCAAACAAACAACCCAACTAACGCCCCCCTACTCACAGCGAGCCTCTCGGGGACTCTTTTAATAATAGGGCGATAAGCTGGTCCCCCTCCCTCTTAGTACGGGTGTACTGGCCGAAAGGAGGGAGGGGGCTTGTTAGTCATGGTTTCTGTAGGTGCTGATCCGGTAGGGTAGCGAAAGAGAGCCGGGCTGCGGCCTTTTTATTTAGAAGATACCGGAAAACATCGAAAAACAGCATTCGAAAAAGCAGATTGAAAAGTCACTAAGACGCGCAAGAAAACTCATTTTTCTTTCTGGCAGAGCCTTTGCCTTATATACACGCTTGATTCTCAAGCAGGTAATACCCCTTGTTTCGCCATAGTTTCTTTTTCTCTTCCACCAATGCCAACCCAATGCCACGGCCAGTGTTTCTGATATCGTCACCACTCAGCGTTAAGGACTTCCCCGATACGCCAACTTGTGCGTACACTCACTAGATTATAACACGAAGCGAGAACGACAGCGGTGAATACTCTTACTATAGACCTATATAGCCAGAAAACATAAGAATGGTTTTGAATAATCTTAGGCGCTGTTACTACGGAGTTAAGACAGCGCACTTCAACATATCATGATAGCCGTCGGACCATCTCACGCTATCTTCACGACTTTAATCGATTACCCCACTGAGTAGATCGGCATCTTTTACCGATTGTTCAATTAAGATTCTCTATTTCTTTGGTATCGGCTCACTTCCTAAGCATCGAAGGTTTTTTCTTTTTCTTTTCATTTTTTTCTCGCGAGAAAGAAGAACCATGACACAACCAGAACCGACCCCGGCAAGAAACCCAAGCAGGCGGCGAGGTGGCGGGACGATTCCTGTTGTCGTAGGCCTGGCCGGCATCGTCCTGGGCTTGGCCGGCTATTTTTACCATCGCAGCTTCATCGATACGGAAACCATTGCGCCGACAGACTATGCTCGTCGGGCACAGAGAATTCTCAGCACGACGCCTCTGATCGACGGCCACAATGACTTGCCCTATCTGTTGCGCATCGAGCTGCAAAACCAGATCTATGACGAAAGTTTCACGTTTCGGCAAGGTAAGCAGACAAACAGTAGGATAGGACAGGGTTCCCAGAGAGTGCGACAGAAAACACCTCACTGATGCCGGAATCAAAAACAAACCAAAACAGGGACCATCGGCCACACGGATCTGGAGCGCATGAAACAAGGCAAGGTGGGTGGCCAGTTCTGGTCCGTCTTTGTGGAGTGTCCCGATCCCAGTCTGGGCGATACCGCCTACAGCGTCCGGGACACGCTCGAGCAGGTGGATGTGACGCGTCGGTTTGTGTCCCAGATGGATGACGAGTTTGCCCTCTGCGAGAACGCGGCCTGCGTCCTGCCGGCTTTCCGGTCGGGCAAGGTCGCGTCCATGCTCGGCGCCGAGGGCCTGCACCAGACCGGCTCCTCGATTGCTGTCATCCGCCAGCTGTTCGACCTCGGCGTCCGCTACATCACCATCACCCACAACTGCGACAACCCGTACGCCACGGCCGCCTCGACCGTCACGGCCCACGGCGCGCAGGCCGATGCCGGTTTAACCGAGTTTGGCGCCGCCGGCATCCGCGAGATGAACCGCCTCGGCATGATGGTCGACCTCGCCCACACGTCGCACCGCGCCATGCGCCAGATCCTCGACATCACCCAAGCGCCCGTCATGTTCAGCCACAGTGCCTGCTACGGCCTGGCGCCCAACTACCGCAACGCGCCCGACGACGTCATTGCGCGGCTGCCCGACAACGGCGGCGTGCTCATGGTGTTTTTCGTGCAGCGCTTTCTCAATGCGACGCATCCCGAAGCTGCCGACGTCGAGACCGTCGTGGACCACATTATGCACATTGTGGAGCTGGCCGGCTGGGACCACGTCGGCATTGGCGGGGACTTTGACGGGACGCTGACCCTGGCCAAGGGCATCCGGTCGGTGGCAGACTATCCGCTTCTGCTGGAAGCTGTGATGAGGCGCGGTGCGACAGATGAGCAGGTTCGCAAGCTTGTCGGGGAGAACATTCTGAGGCAAGTCATCCGATAGAGAGGGGAAAGGCTTGGAAAAAAAGAAAAAAAAAAAAGAAAACGGAAATCAAAGGAAGAAAAGTCGTGCTAACATGGGCGTAGAGTTTGGCACGAAAACGAAAGGGTAGCACGGCGACTGTCATCTGAGATGCTGCCCGTGGAAGATGTTTGGGAAGGACGAAAATTCCTACGATGGAACAATCCTCTTCCCGTTCTCCTGCCGAACAATCCTCGCCGCATTGCCGCTGTCGATTATCCCTGAAGAGAAGGGTATACGAGAACCAAAGGGTGGCGGTGGCACTCGCTTGTTCTTGTCTACGGCTGCTTTTATAAAACAAAGTGATACATGACTCATATATATAAATGAACGAATGAATTTCAACGGCACTGGCACCGCAAAGCGGTGCCTTGTATCGCGCAGCTGGGCGCATGTGACGTGCTGAGGCCTAACTGCTTTTAACGGCAGGCTAGTCCCGGCAAGACCTGATGCCTTCTGGATAGGCGTCGCGTGTGGGCCTGCGAGTCCTCCGTTCGACTCCGTCGTGCTTCTCGCCCCTACCACTCATGCGCGCTAGCGCGTCCGCAGAGGCTAGATAAGGGTCTCGAGGCAGAGCCCCGCACGCACCAAATCGCTGAGGTGCATAGCCAGATGCGGCCTCTGAATCCGCTAGCTCATAACCACATTAGGTATACTTCTCATAACCACATTAGGTATACTTTTGAAAAGTATACCTAATGTGGTTATGAGCTAGCTACCAAGCACCAGTTTAGGTGAAGGGTGAAAAACACCCTGACAGTCTCGGGGGAGGTGGGAGCACAAATCCACAAAAAAATAGCAGTGAGGGGGGAGAATGAAAAATTTGAGGGGAGAGAATACTTCATCTCCGGCAATTCCAACTATCCTCTACGTAGAGTAAATGTAACGAGGAGAGTCGTCGCCCATATTCTCAATCTCGGCATCTGTCTTGCCCTCCAGCTTCCAGTCCTCCAGGCCTTTCCGTCTCCTCTCATTCACTATGCGGTAGTACCATGACATGCCCAGAAAGATGCAGATAGACACAAAGGTAGCCGCAATCGACACCCCGTAACCCTGGTAGTATTCCGGGCCGTCCTTCTTCTGGAAGAGCCAAGGCATGACGATGCCAGCTATGTTACCAAACATCAGCTGCAGACCAGTGGCAAACGTGCGTTTCGCATAACGGGGCTTGTTGCCTGGAAGCCAAGCCAGAGGCAAGCCGACCATCGTGTAGAGCCCCATGGCCACAATAAATGTTCCGGTGTAGCTGACGGCGGGACCACGGTTGACGATGAGCATAATGTAGCCAACCATGTTGATAAAACCAAAGCCCGCGGCGTACAAGCCCCGGTGTTGCGTCTTGTCACTGAAACGGGCCACAGCAAGATACACTCCAGTGCCTGCTGCATACACGGGGACAGTGAGGGCCTGGGACTCGACGGTGTTCCACGTTCCCAGGGCAGAGATGATGGTGGGGAGGAACGTGCTGAAGCCTGCCGTAGTTACTTGTCAGCCTGTCATCAAAAGGTGCAAAAGCCCAAAGCGTGACGATCAACATACCGTAAAACATGATGTCGTTTGTGAAACTGGAGAAACTCATAACCCAGATCTGCCAATCGAGCGCGCCATCTTTGACGTCCTTCCAGTGGAACTTTTCAGCCTCCACGGTCTGGCCAACCTCTTCGTGGCGGATCTGGACGAGTTCGTTGCGTTCCTCCGGCGTCAAGAACCACGCCGTAGAAATGTCTCCGGGCAAAACAAAGTATGAAATGATTCCCAGGACAAACGATGGAATGCCTGCAAGAGTCAGAGTCAGAATGGCAAGCCAGGTCAAATATGTAAACGGAGAAGGACCCGCCAACCTTCGAGAATCATGAGCCATCTCCAGGCCCGCATGCCCGCAGTGCCGTCCATGTGGCCGATGCCATAAGCAATCATGCCACCCACAGCGCCAGCAATCGCCGAGGCAATGAAAAGGTAGCCGATGCGCAGCGCCAGCTGGTTACGGGTGTAGAACAGGGTCAGGTATATGACAAGACCGGGAAAAAGACCGGCCTCGAGCACGCCCATAACAAGACGGACTGCAATGAGACCGCCGTAGTTCTGGACAATGCCGGTCAGAGTCGCAACTAGGCCCCAGGTGAGACAAAGACCGGCAAGGTAGCGATCGGGCCGCATGCGCTTGATGAGGAGGTTGGAGGGCACCTCGCAGAGCTGTCGTGGTTGGGCGAGGAGTCAGTCGAAGGTGCGGGCGATTGATAAGATAAAGAAGGATCACTTACACAGTATGTCACAAACAGAATCGAGACACAGACTTGGTACTGGTTGCCCGTCAAGCCCAAGTCCTCTTCCATGCCGTACAGCCGGGCGTTGCCAATGTTGACTTTGTTTATTTTTGGATTGGTCAGTCATGCGCTGGTCTACTTTTGAGGGGGAACTCATGCATACCTCGGTCCAGAAAACTGAGCAGGTACATGAGCATGATCGTGGGAGTCATGTAGATGTCCAGCTTGCGCGTGAGAATCTTCTTTCGCTCCGCCGACACAGGGGGGACTACGTCCCCATCATGCGAGGCGCTGGACCCGGCCGGGTCCGGAGCAGATTTTTCCATGTCCAAGGAGTTGGTCATTTTGCCTCTATTTTTGGTTGTACAAAGTCAATGTCGGCGACAGATGGACCAAGGCTTAGAAGAAGACGAAAAAGGAGGAAGAGCAAAAAAGCGACCCAAAAGCACGGCTCCGTTTCTCGCATTATATACATACTGTTTTTTTTTATTTGCTCTTTTCGACGCCAACTGCCCAAGAGCGTCTTGGCATGGCAAATAGCAACTGCTTGGCAGGACTGAATCGCCTGTTTTGTATGATAACTTATCTTGCCCTCACGGGGGTGGGGTCTGCGAGGTGCTGCCACTGGGCGACCTCGGGCCAAGAGTGGGGAATACGAGTCTCTGGACGAGGCTGCAAGGCTGCGAAACGCTCAAGCTGAAGCTGTTTTGAGGCTTTTCGTCCATGTCCACCTGAAATTTCCTTCATACTACGTCTTGTGAGTAGAGAAAATGGGGCCACTTTTCGCTGCCTCGGAAATGAGGCAAGTGCACGGTGTTAGCCACACATTTCCACACATTAGTGGCAGAGCGCTGGCATAACTGTGGCTGGGATGGCCCTGAGCTACTGCAGTGGCTGGTGTGGGTGGGGCACAGCATGGCTTGCGATAGATACCGCAGCCTTGGCACCCATCACGAACGCCCGATAGCAAACAAGCCAGTCCAGGGCAACGATAGGCCCCTAGCCCAGGGCGACATCAAGCACCGTTGCCAAGGGTGGGGGTGGACTGGCCACGCGCTGGTTGTTTTTGGAGGGGAGGTCATTGTTATGAGGCCGTAAAATGCTACGTGCCAGACGGTGCATTGTTGTTAACGCATTGATGTTTGAACGATCACGTGAACAGGATCGATACGAAGTTGTATGTGCGCACGAGACGGCGACGACTGAGCCGAGCAAAACCCCCCCAAATGCAGTGCAAAGCCCCAGAAAACAATGAAGGGTGTGCCAAAGCATCGAAAAAGGAAACACACGTGAGCAGTTACCGTTAATGGAAATTGACAAAATAGAAGGCCTATGTAGCTTTGGCAGTATGGCATCAACATGAGCAGTTTTTTATTTTTTCAGTAGTGTAGAAAAGCAATTTTTTGGCACGGTAGTGATGCTTTGTGAGATCTTTAGGGACCACGTGGCCTTGCACCGTGCACGCGTGTCTCCTCATTCGTAATGCTCGGTGCTCTGCTATGTGCTTTGCTAGCAAATGCGGTGCGCACCCTTCATTGGTTTTCGCGCTCCAGACTAGTAGGATGGCTGTTTTTTTCGATCGAGCCCGCCCTGGGATCCGGGCCGAATGCCAAGTCTTCCGCATTTAGATGCAGACACAGCAACAGACAGCAAAATGTGACCTCGCTAAAACAAATGGCAAACGCGCCCCATCCGGCAAAGGGTCGATAAACAACAACGGGCACACCCAGGGGCCAGCAGTGGAAATGCCGAGGACGAATAAATATAAATAATGACATAAATAATAATAACCACACGAAGTGGAGACCACCGTTATCTCGAACTGTGGGGAAAGCAACTGGTGCGACGGAAGGCTGGCTGACTAGGCCCAAGTTCCAACTTTGGACGACCAACGAATCAATGATTGCTTCTTTCGGTGGCCCTGCCCGTGTATGGCTGTGATCCCATGAGTGGCCAGGGCTTCCGATCTTTCCGGTGGGATTCCCAAAGGACTGGACAGCTCTGCAGGCTGCGGCGTTTTTTATCGCTAACTCTGGCCGATCCTACTGATGAGGGGGTGGGCTGTATTCTCCCTTGGTACAGTTATCCCTTTCTATGGGTTAGGGTAGGCAGCCTGGGGTTACAATCTGATGCGATCGGGCAGGATCACCGATCGTTTCTATTGGCTGCCCAGCTGTACAAGTGTGTCTGCAGGCTTATCTCATTTCATGGGACCACCAAGGTCCATGGGCCACGAAACCACGCGGATAAATGTACATCGATCGCCACGATGGATACCGCCACGATGTTTGTTTTCCGCAACAACTTCCCTTCTTCATTCTTTCCAACATGGCCTCCTCATCTCCTCACCAGACGCCGTCCGTCGATGCCGCCGTCCCGGAAATTTCGGAGAAGGGCTTGGTCGCTCTCTCCGGCTCCGAGGCCGAAGCGCAGGCGGAAGCGTCGACGCAAATTCTCGATCCCGTCAAAGAGCGAAAGCTTCTCCTGAAGCTCGATGCGGTGTTTGTCCCCATCATCATGGCCACGTATCTGACGTGCTTCCTGGACCGATCCAACATCGGCAATGTCAAAGTTGCCGGCATGCCCGAAGACATCGGCGCATCGGCTGCCCAGTTCTCGACGGCCGTGAGCATCTTCTACGCCACCTATGTTGCCCTCGAGACCCCATGGGCCATTTGCCTCAAGAAGTTCACACCCCGCATTCTTCTGACATCCCTCTGCGTGATCTGGTCCCTCACGACCATCTTCTCGGGCTTCATCACGAATGTGGGCGGACTGTATGCGGCTCGGCTGATCCTGGGCGGCTGTGAAGGCGGATTGTTCCCAGGCCTCAACCTGTACCTGACCATGGTGTACAAGCGCGAAGAGCAAGCCAAGCGGGTGTCCTATCTGTTCGTCTGCACGGCGCTGTCCGGTGCATTTGGTGGCCTGCTGGCCTACCTGATCCTCAAAATGGACGGCGTCGCTGGGTATCCGGGCTGGAAATGGGTTTACATTATCGAGGGCATTTGTAGCATTGTGGTTGGCCTCGTCATCTGGTTCGCCCTGCCGAATGACCCCAGCAATGCCTACTTCCTCAGCGAGGACGAAAAGCACATGATGCGCATCCGGGCCGCTCAGAGAGCACAGTACATGGGTGCAGAGGACTTTCACTGGGACGATCTCAAGACCGAGATCAAAGACCCCAAGATGTACCTGAGGTGAGTCTTCGCAGGCAATTCGTGAAGGTGTTAGAGCAAGCAGGAACGCAAGCAGGAACGGCGTGAAACTGACCAGACCACAGTGCTGCCATTCAGTTTTGCCAGGACATTCTTCTTTACGGGTTCAGCACTTTCCTGCCTTCGATTATCACGAGCATGAACTACACCGGCCTTCAAGCACAATACCTCACGATCCCTGTCTACGTTCTCGGCGGTCTCTACTTCCTGTGCTCCGCTTACATCTCCGACCGTCTATGCATCCGCGGGCCGTTTATTGCGTTTGCCAATATTTTTGGCATCGTCGGCTACATTCTCATCATGTGCCCGACATCCAACGGCGTCAAGTATTTCGGCACCTTTTTGTGCGCCATTGCCGTCTACAACGGGCCGGGCATCAATATGTGCTGGCTCAATGTCAATATCGCCCCTCACTACCGCCGTGCTGCCGCCATTGGCCTGCAGCAGTCGATCGGCAACACGGCGGGCATCGTGTCTGGCCAGATCTACCGCACCAAGCCCTATCTGCTTGGCAACGCCTTCTCGGTCGGCGCTCTTTGCGTGGCCCAGATCCTGGTTCTGGTCAAATGGCTGTACATTCGTCATCTCAACCAACAGAAGGAGAAGATTGCTTCCGGGGAGATTGAAGACACGAGAAAACTCAAGACGGGCGACAGGGCACTGGATTACAAGTATCATCTGTAGGGTTTACACAGATGTAGGGTTTACGCGGACACACGAGGAGGGTCAAACGCAGGTGCTCGGCGGACATGGCCAAGCTTACGTACACTTTGTGATGGCAATAGAAGACTACCCTGTGGCAGCCTGGCAACTTTTCTAGTGACGCATCTGGATTAATAGATCAAGAATCAAAAGTACAGAAGTCAGGGTCGTCTTGACAAGTAAAACTATAGGAGCCAGTTCCCTGCCTCGGAACAAAAAGAAACGAAAGGATGAAACAAGGGAGTTAATTGACAATAGTGGGAAGGAACACAAAGGGTGTAAGAAGATAAAAGGAAACTGGACAGCTCCAACCTACAAAAGTCCACCTGCGACAGTTTCCGCAATCTCTTTGGCCAATTCCTTCTTGGCATCTTCCACCTCTTCGCCCGCACCAGCACCTACCAGCATCACACCTCCGACGGTATTCAGCAGCGCGATGGCCAGCCAACTAAAGACGCGTGACTCGGGTGGCGTGGCCGGCGACAGAATGCTACCGGTATCGGCGTCGTCGACATCGTAACACCGCGTCCCAGGCGGCCAGGTAGGATTGGCGGATGACATGATCAACATAGGAGTACACGATGTTCTACTGGGCGACCCCAGTGGAGTTCATGGTGACGACGGTTGTCATCAGGTCCAGCATCATCCAGAGCGTCTTCTGCACCCAGGAGTCGGGCAGCAGCTCCACCGCGTCCAGTGGGGTCTGGTCCTCTACGCGCGGTGTGAGATAGGTGTTGTGGGAGCTTTTGGTCACGCCGGCACTCGTGGTCACATTGGCAAATATGCAGCAGTTGTCGGAGTCGGGGCGGTACTTGTACTGCGGAAAATGGCCTTCGCTGGCCAGGTTTTTGGAAGACATGTTGAGCGAGCAGTGACCGTCCACGGCGCCACCCGAGAGGACAGGATGAGGGGCCCCGAGACGAGAACAGACTCCGACATCGGCTCAAGAGCACCCTGGGTCTGGTCGTAGTCGGAGAGGCACCACCGGTTACTGAGGTTGAAGAGAAAGATCCGGCTGGAGGACGTGTGGAGGTCCAGGCGCTCATCGGACACGCTGAGGTATCGCAGATGGCCGGTTGGATCGCGTCATGCGGCACCTGGTTTTCTTTTGTGCTCCAGACAGTGCTGTGGATCTTTCTGAGGATTTGTTTATGCTTATGTTATACGATGTTTTAGCTGAAGAGTCGAGTCGATCAGAGGTATCAGCATCCCAACGGAGGCTGCACTTATGAGAGTAGATACGCCGCACCGTGCCAGGATGCCATGTTTGCAATGAATTGCAACTCAACTACACTTCGAAACACGCATTGCATACACACCATCCACACAGTTTTTCTCTCTAATCATTTTCACGTTTTCCACGTTTGTACCTACCCAATTTGCTAAACAACAATCCACGGACAAAACGGTTAAAGACATACAGATAAAGCTGTTCATCAACAACGAGATTAGTAGTGTTGCCTTTTACATACAACAAGGACAGACGAACAAGATGAGAGTATGAGGCTGATCAAAGAATGGCGTACCGAAACATGGTTCGTGGACTCGGTTACGAAGGACCCGGCTCTCGAGATTCGAAACCCTGCCACTTACAGCCTAGTCGCCTCCGGCATCCAAGTCGCCGGCCCCGAAAATGTTGACGCCGCGTCGGCTGCCTTCCAGCCTTCGTCACCCAGGGTCCATTTGAGCGCATCCTCAGCTTTATTGAACAGGGCAAGAAGAGCGCGCAGCTTGTGACAGGTGGCGGCAGGACGGAGTGCGTACAAGGTTTCCATATCGAGCCGATCATCTTCCTCGACCTGGCGCAGGACGCCAGCATCTACTGTCAGGAAATCTTTGGACCTGTCCTGACGCTCGAGACGTTCAAGACTGAGGACGAGGTGGTGGCGCTGGCCAACGACACCGAGTATGGTCTATCCGGCTGCGTATACACCAGCAATGTTTCCCGGGCCCTCCG
This sequence comes from Raffaelea ambrosiae, assembly GCA_002778195.1. Lineage (NCBI taxonomy): Eukaryota > Fungi > Ascomycota > Sordariomycetes > Ophiostomatales > Ophiostomataceae > Raffaelea > Raffaelea ambrosiae. Next base: position 3,028,621 of record PCDI01000003.1, on the reverse strand, counting down.
GGTGGCCTCGAGACTGGAGAGCGGAACGATTGGCGTCAACTCGGGCGTTTTACCCAGCGTCTCTACGGCCTTTAGCGGGTACAAGCGGAGCGGAAACGGCGGCCGTGAGAACGGCAAATACGTGCTGCGCGAGTACCTCGAGATCAAGGCGATCCACATAACATTGAACTGAGAAAAATCCACGAGGCTCCAAATAGAAGATATGGACCTTCGCGGAGACGCAAATTGTGTATACTAGTTAGTAGAGAAACAAGTTGGCAAATGGACAGACATCCGCACATGATTCGATTTGATCCCGGATACGACGACTCGCACGAGTGCCCGACAAGTGTGTGATCAGACTACCGGCCAGATCGGCATACACCTCCGAGAAACGTAGACTGCCCGGCGGAAGTACCCCGCCAAATTAGCACATTTCCCAATAGATAACACCAGAGGACCCCAAGATCTCCGTCTGTTACAGGCACACTTCTTGTCGTCATTTTCTCTTTTTGATGATCAACACAGGCGGAATTCACCACAAGTTTGCAAATTGGTATACATCCTTCTCAGCCATGCCCTCAGCCGCTCTCACCACGGGACTCCAAGCCCGTCAGGCCAGCCGCGCTGGCACCCTCGACGTTCCTACATCCGGTGTCGCTCCGTCGTATCTGCAAGCCAACCTGATCGTTCTTCCGAGCCGCTATGCAAACGACTTCCGCCTTCTCTGCCAGCGCAACCCCGTGCCCTGCCCGTTGCTCGCAGAGTCAGCCACGCCCGGTGCCTACTCGGACTTGACGTCGCACGTCCACGCCATCGGCTCCACCAAGGTATTGCCGGCCGCCTCCGACATCGACCTCCGGTATGATGCTCCTCGCTACCGGTTGTATGTCAACGGCAAACCCGCTGGCGGCGCCGACCCCCAGGACATTGCCAGCCAGTGGACCGACGACCACGTTGGCTTCTTGATCGGGTGCTCCTACAGCTTCGAGGACGCGCTTGCGGCGGCCGGTCTGCCGCCCCGCCACATGGTGCAGAACCGCAATGTGCCCATGTACCGCTCTAGTCTCCGGCTATGCCCAGCCGGCGTGTTCACGAAGAGCACCTACGTGGTGTCCATGCGGCCGTACCGGGCTGCCGACGTCGAAAAGGTCCGCGACATTACCCGCCGGTTCGTGACGACGCACGGCGAGCCGGTCGCATGGGGCTGGGAAGCGCTGGAGCAGCTGGGCATCAGTGACATTACCAAGCCGCAGTGGGGAGATGCAGCCCTGCGCGCAGACGGCAGCCAGCCTTTCGACCAGAGCGAAGAGGAGTACGTGCCCGTATTTTGGGGATGTGGAGTGACGCCGCAGGAGGCGGTGATGCGAGCAGAGCTGGAGGGAACCGTCATGGGCCACGCCCCTGGCTACATGATTTTGCTAGATGTGAAGGACACTGAAGTTTTTCCTGACGATACCTCGAAATGATCTACTTAGTCTAGATTGATGCAAGCGAACGGCATTTCCGGCAAGTCAAACAGTAGTGATGTCTGTGGCCTGTGAATCCAAGCGCTTACGATTGCAAGTCGCAACGATGGTGGGCTAGTACGGAAGCATGGCCATCGCAGGGAGCGATGCAGATCGACGTAGTATCAGGAGACGTGGACAAGGAAAATGCTCCTCAGCTAAGAGACTTTCTGCGTATTTTTACTGTCTCGGGGTGCCAGTTTCCGGCCTTCTCGCTCGAGTCTCAGAACCACACCATTTTGTCGCTGTTTTCCATGCACATGGATTTTCGAAATGTTTCTGCGTTGCCAATCAGCCCAACTCGAGCAGGACAGGGCGAAAAAATGAAGATGTGCAGTATGCGACCGTTGGGGCCGTTGGGGCACTGCAAATGAGCAACGGTCGCTACGTGGCGCGGCCACAGCAAAGTGTCGTTTGGCGGGGGCTCAACTCCCCCAGATTCACTGGTCGCTAGACGTCCTGGTCTGGATTTGGGGGGGTTGTGCAGTGGGTGATCACTGTGCTGGAGGTTGGCCTCCGCACCCAAGTCTGGCTAATCAACCTTGAAAGGCTGCGTGACTGCCCGGCTGCAGCTGGTCGCAGCTGGTTGCGGCCGGTCGCAGCTTCCTTTTTGCTTTTGGTTCGTTCGCATGAATCTGATTGCTCTTTGTGTGGGAAGGACGAGCAGCCTCAAACACGACGCGACACCACCTGCAGTCAGCCAGTCGCTTGTTGGAAAAGGCAGGAGCGATTGACTGGCGAAAGCGTGCTTGTCTTTTTTTGGAGGCCGCAGGTTGGGCCTCCCCATTGGCCCCATTGGCTGTGTTGTCTTCGCCTCTCTGGGCCATGCATTGCCAGCCAGGCACACCAGGCCTGCAATTCGGGCCTCGCTTTCCAGGCTGTGCCGTCGCCTGGAAATTCCAAGGTTCCGAGGCCACAGGATCATATTTGGAAGATCATATTTGAACACTCTGGTCTGCACACTCTCTCTGGTCATAGGTTTTTGTATCGTTCCTTTCAAGCTTCTTCTTCCTCACCGAAGACTTGTCTTCAGCCAGACTTGGCGCAGCCTTCCCATATCTCGCAGCCCATCATCAAGCGCTGCTTGCTGTCTTGAATTCTGTCCAGTCCTCATTCTTCCTCTTTCTCTTGCTCTGTACTTGCCTTCGGTGGTTTTTTTTTTTTTTTTTTTTTTTTTTTTTCCCCCAAATCCACTCCGTCCAGCTACCACAAACACAGCCATGGCAGTCTACTTCGCAAGCTCTCGGCACTCCCTTCCTGCAGAACTGGTTGATGAGATTCTCGGCTACGTGGATCCTGAGGATCTTTCCATTCTCTGCCGATGCAGCCGATCATGGCAGCGGCGTGCTGAACCGGCTCTGTACAAGAAACAACAACATCGCGATGAGGCCATGGAATGGGCATGCGAAAATGGAAACCTTCACACCATCCGCAAACTTGTGCTCGACTATGGAGCGTCGCCATCGTGCTATTCGCAACCCCATGACATTTGGGACTCGTTTGTGTCCGATGAAGAGAGTGGCCCCGACCCCAGGCCTACATGGACGCTTTTGGCAGCAGCAATGCATTGCCAGAACAAGGCCATGCGCACTTTGTACTCACTGGGAGCACGGCTTCAGCATGGCTCTGGGCCTCGTATGCCCACACACGACGGTGCAATCCGTCAGCACGCAAATTTTATTCGTAGCTTGGTACAGACTACGTATCGACGCAACTCTTTCCAGACAGCCACTGAGGATGAGTTGCGAGACCGGATCGAATTTTACCTGGATTATCTCTACCCTGATTCGATGACCAACGAAAAGTTTGCCCGGGAGATCAATTCACGGCTTCTCCAGCCGAGTGCCCTGATCCTAAGCGGAGCAGAGAATTGCATATTCGAAGTTCTGATCGACCGTGGCTTGCTCTCTGTCAGCAAACGGTATCGAAACGGTGATCACGACATGACAATGCTCGACATGGCCATCACATTCCACCGAGAACGGTTGATCGGCATGCTCGTTGGGCGGGGAGCAAACGTGCACGGCACTTTCGAAAAATTGAGCTCTCCCTCGCCCCCGGACGGTTATGCATGGCTACCTCGAGCGTCCGCCTTTCAGCACATACCCATTCTCACAGCGGCACAAAACTCGGACTACGACAGCTGTCTCAAGTCATTAGTTCGAAACGGGGCAGACATCAACATGCAGGTACTCATGGAGGCTAGCCATCACTGCTACGACCCACACTGGCTTCCCGAACAAGCCTATATTGTGGCTACTCCATTGGTGTGCTACATCAATTCCAGAGCCATTCAATACGTCAGCACTCCATCATTTACCCGTGGGCTCCGTCAACTCCTCGAACTAGGAGCAAAGGTCGATCTCGGTATCCAAGTACCGCCAGTGTTTCATGGAACAGCATTAGGCAACTGGTTGAACGTCGAACGCGGTCCATATCCCGGCACCAGCCCGGTGATTTCAACACCGACAACAATCGAGCTTCTGCTAGACCGATGTTCCTTCCAGGCCTTGCACGACAGCCACTTTCGCAAGTCACTTTGCTTGCTGGTTCAGCACGGAAGCGGCTTTGGCCATGTTACGCGACTCCTGGTCAAGTACAGCATGGCGGCTCTGGAGGAGGGTGGCCATTATATCAGTCTCATTGTTCATCTGATCCAGATATTGAGGCATCATGTGGTTTTTGAGCACTGCGTCGAGCAGACCGCCCGGGAAACACCCGAGACTGTGTTCTGGGACTACGTTTATGCCATGCGTAGGTATGGACTCCTCGGGAGCAAAACGATGATGTTGATCGATACGATTTGGACCGAATATAAGGTTGACACGGATTCGAGACAAGGCATCATTTCCGGGGACCATTTTCCAAATCTTGACCCTGTCACAGGGGACAGAGAAGGGGAAAACAATGCCAGTTACGCTGACACCTCTGTCGACGCACGGCTGGATGCAGCTGCTCACGCCCATACCCGAAGCGATGGGATTGACGACGATGGACATCCGGGCGACGATGGACGTCCGGGCAACAATGAGGGCACGGAAGACACCGATGACAGCCAACAAAAGTCCTTGACAAGTCCCGCTTACGATGCGAAATCTTTCGAGAGCTTTGACAATGAGCCATTTCGTCTCCGCAGAATCTTCCATGCCAGGCCTCCATTTGCCATGCGTGGTCACGTCAGTGAACGGCTACGCCTACAACGTATGAATTTCCGCCGCCGCCATTTCTTTCGCCCTCTGCTGGCCTCGCGCCACCGCGTCGGCTTGGCCGTGGCACGGGCCAAGAGGGTGAAGCCCAGCGAGACTGATCCGCGTCCACTGGAAAGCTACGAAACCCTGCTGCACTGTCTCTGCAGCGAAGTGAACGCAGAATCTTTCCATGAATCGGGGGAATTTTGGGGCGATTGGGATAGCGATTCTCAGCTGTTCACGTATCTCTTGATGCATGGGGCCGACCCGTCCCTGCGGTGGAATGGCATGACGGCCAGGGATGTGCTTTTGTGGCATCTGGACAGCGTACCCAATCTCAAAGCGGCTACGCACCTGAAGAGATTGGCCGGCTTAATGCAGTCGACCAGAAAGCTGTATCTGGCAAGTGGTGAACTTCGAGGTTGGTGGAATGAATAAATCTACCCGGCTTTCGCTGGTCGCGGTTTCGTGTTTTACGTCTTCTGGGTCTACTTTTCCTTTTCTTCTTGGATATATCCACACTGCCTTTGGAGTTTCTTTCCAGTGTTTTAAGTTATAAAAGACGAATCCTATCACTTTTAACTCCGCCAATCCGACGTCGTATTTTAGGGCGAGCACAGGCGCTAAGCACCTCTGCACAGGATAACACAGGGCAGCACGGGGCAGTATAGGCCTGCGCTGTTTACGTCATAGCTATGTGTAAAAAGACCACTGGGAGCCGCTGTCGTTCTGCTACAGCGACAACATCACGTACAACCAAGTGCTGGCCCTGGCCGAGGCCGCGCGCGGGGGGCAGCCCTTCGCCGTGGCACGCGACAGCGTCGAGAAGCTGCAGAGCGGCGACTTCTCGGTGCTGCCGCTGCACGAGACCATGTACGGCTTTCTGCCCAAGCCGGCGCTGCAGCGGCGCTACGCCGCGTTTGCGCTGTACGTGGTGAAGGGGTACATGTTGCAGCCGGAAGATCGGAGCCTGAACAAGAAGTTCCCCGAGATCAAGACGACGACGGTGGCTGATGTACTGGCCTTGTGGAAGGGGAAGGAATAGGCCAAAAAAAAAAAAGGAGAGACAGCCTGTAATAGTCCAAATGTGTCCGAGCTATTGTGTTTGTCAGGAGGGGGGGTGGGGGGTGGAGGTAGAGGTAGGCAGGCAAAACCCCCCCCGCTAGGATGCTCATAGAAATACACAGTACAGTAGTACGACCGTTACAATAGCACAACCAAGCACAGTTTTCTCTCTCTCTCTCTCTCTCTCTCTCTCTACACCAACATGGCAGGCTTTCCAAGTATGCATAGGCAGGCTGCCACATCCAGCGGCTCCTCCGTCCCCGAGACGCTCTCCTCCCAGACAGCCTCCATGATAAGGCCGGCCTCCCGGATGCCGCTGAGCAGCCGCATATGGCCCTGCTCCAGGATGAGCTTCCGAAACGCAGACTGCCGGACCGGCTCGACGGTCATGCATCTGGCGATGCACATGGGCCAGGCAAACGTGTGCAGCTCAGCCGGCGAGTCGACGGCCTGCAGGAGGATCAGGACAGTGGCCACGTCGCGGACGATCCCGGGATCCGATGCCGGACGTCTGTGCAGCGCCACAGAGAGATAGATGCGCGCCGCGTGAGCCCATATCTGCGTGGCTCGGTTACCGGCCGCGACGGTGCTGTTGCTGCTGCTTCTGTTGATATTGTTGTCGTTGCTGCTGTTGTCGTGGAGCCATGGCCGCGCAAAGTAGTGCGGCTCGTGTGCATCTGGAGGTGCGGCAGCCTGGCTGAGTCCTGCGTCCAAGACCTGCTGTATGCGCCGAGCCTCCGCTTCCAGCACGTCCAGGTGGGCAGCTGTCCCTGCCCGCCGGCCCGAATCGAGGGCAGCAATCTCCCCAATCGACACCAGGACGGCATTCCGGCAGCCGAAAAAAGCGGCCAGGTCGAGGGGGCCGGCAATTTCGGAGCGCGGCACGTCGGCCAGCAGACGGCCGTGGAGACACTGCAGGCGCGGCTTCTGCGCGAGAGCCGTGCTGGCGACGATGTCCATGACCAGCAGCTGGGCGGCAAAGAAGCGGAAGGCGGCCTGCTCGGGGTTCCACACGGGCCGCTCGAGACCGCGCATCGGCGAGCGGACCCAGTTCATGCATGCAAGGACGGGGACGAGGCCGGGGGTGGCTTGCAGAGAAGCGACCAAGTTTGGTTCTTTGGGGAAGAGCCGTTCTTTTTCTTCTTTTTCTTCTTTTTCCTTTTTTTCTTCTTTTTTCGCCGCTTCCCCCGACTCCGACTCCGCCTCCTCGATGATCTCCTCAAACAGGACCAGCGCCGGCACCAGGTGCGTCCGCCAGTCGGCCGTGCGGCTGACCACCAGCTCAAACACGAGCAGCTGCAGGATGGTCTCCATAAACTGCGCCTTCTTGCGCAGGCTGATGCGGCGCCCCGACCGGGTGGCCGCGGCCAGGTCGTCCTGCATCTGGCCGAGCGACAGGTCTGCCTGCTGCACAATCAGCGCCCACACGCTGCGCTTGCAAGTCGTGTGGTCGCCGTAGATGTCGCGCAGGTGGACGGAGAAGAAGTAGGCGCTGAGGCTGAGGACCGACCGGAAGACGACGGGGCTCTGGCGCAAAAACGTGAACAGCCATGCCCGGCCGGTGCCCGCGAGCGGTGGCCGGTAGAAGGGGAAGAGAAACGGGAAGACGTGGTCGAGATACATCATGGAGAAGTCGAGCTCCCAGACGAGTCCAGGCGAAGTGAGGCTGGCCACCGGCGGCGTGGTGGTGGTGGCCGCTGAACATTCCAGTGTCGGTTCCTCTTCCGGGCCTGTACTATTATTCATATTCATATTAATATCGCCCAGGTCGAAAACGGTCAGCGGAGGCTCGTCTGCAGTGTCCTGGTCACCACTGCGTATGGCAGAAGGGAGCGGCAACGGCGCGTCGCCGCTATATCCCGGTCGTAGAGTGCTATTGGTACTCTGTGCTGTCCCGGCCGTCCCGGCCGTCCCGCCCGTCTTGGTCATCTCGGCCATCTCTGCGGCGACGGTCTGCTGAAGCATCACCACAAACGCAGGCCTGCCACCGTCCGGACCAGCAGCTGGCATAGACTGGCGCACTCGTCGACCCTGCGCGCCGTCTCGGACCTGCTCCTTGACCCGCCGGGCCATCTCTTTCTGTTTGGCTCCGCTATCCATCCAGGCCGGCTTGGCCACGCCGCGGAAGCATTGGATCTCCAAGGCTGCACAGCTCCGACACGCCGGCGAGCCGCCCGGGCAGCGCTTCTTGCGCAGTCGGCACGTCCAGCAGCCGATGAGGGTTCTGTTGCTAGCCATGGAAATGGAGTGATATGGGGTTGAGTAAGGTGAGAAAAATTAAAAGGACGTGGCCTTTTCTCGTTTGCTAGCACAAACTGTGCATGCGATAGAACGAACAGCTAGTATTATTAAACAATTTCGGCGAGGAAATAATACGGAGCAATTAAGACCGTATTGTTTCGTAAGAAACGGAGTACATAGTTTTTGTATTCGCGAATGTGCTGTTTCCCCTTTTGGGTTTAACCTGCGCTCAATTAGGACTAGCTCCATTTTCGCTGCTACGCCGTTATAGCCCTTTGTATAAATAACTGCGACGTCCTCCGACGTCCCTCTCTTATACCTTGGACTTTCTAACTTCCTTTCTCCCATTCCCTTTTCCCTTTCCCCCACCGCTCTTACCTCATCTCTTTCTTCGTCACCTTTACTTAGTCTTCCCCCTCTCATTTCCTCCGTAGCTTCCTCGCTTTATTAACCCATGTGCTTTTTGATTTTTTTACGCTGTTGTTTATTCTTTACGACCCCCCTTTCCCTTAACTCGAAATCGCGCTTTATATTTCTATCTCGTTCTTATTACTTTAAACGTATTTATACTTCTTCTTTAAGTGAGTTTTTAATTCCTTCTTTAACGTATTCCGCGGTTAACGCTCGTGTTCGTGTACTAATTGTTTATAAAAAATACTCCCGCGCGCCCCCTCTCCAACCCCTTCATCCCTCGCAATCCTTCTTCTTCCCTTTTCTCTCGCCTTACTTTAACGCCGCTGTAACGTCTTTGTTTCATTTTAATATATAAGAACGAGGTTGTCGTAAACGCGCGGCTAACAAGCCACCCCTTTTTGGCTTATGTATCTCTTTAACACGGCGATACGCTTAAACGATACGGCTACCCGTTTTAAGAAGGTGGTTGCGAGTGGATGAGAGAGGGTGGGGTTTTTGACGGGTTGTTAGCCGCGGGATGAGGCGAGAGAAATCCTGGTATGGCGGTATGGCTTTGCTTTTTTCGTAATCGTGTGATAAAGCAGACTTGAAAAAGGACCGATACGAAAGTAAAGGCGATAATAGCTAGGCTGCTAAGTCGCTTTTTAGATTATAACGTAGGATTTACGAAACGCTATTCGTAAAGAAACTAAGATTAGCGGTTTTCATTAACCATTTTTATTCCTATCACCCTCACGTTTTAACGGACAATGGTTTAATTTGTGATTTTATTTATCCCCCCTCCTCTTCCCCTTTTTTTTTTTCATTTTTTTTTTTTTTTTAGAAACCGAAAGGGCGACGAACCGATAACATCGGTGTTGACAAAAGGTTGAGGTACGGCATCTATTGGTGTTAAGAAAGTGGGCGCAGGCAATATAATGATAGACTGGCGGTTTCCGTTAGCGATTTGTTTTTTTGTCGCTTGCTCACGTTTTAGCCGGCAGTTGTTTGATTTGTTGATATTATACGTCTTCGCAGCCGCCTTTTTTTTTCCAGAAACCGGAAGGACGATGAGCCGATTATACCGGTGCTAATAGAAGGCCGAAGAGCGACGTTTATTGGTGTTGAGAAGGTAGGGGCAGGTAATTAAAACTAGACGAAGGGGTTAGGCGTAGCAAGCAGTACGCGTAGCGTAAGTCGGCGTAAGGTGAGACGAGTTGGCGTTACTTAGCGGAGGTGTATATTATCCCGCGCTTTAACTTATTAGTCGACTATTTCAAAATATTCATCGATTAAACAATTTTTATAATCTTTTTACTTTAAGTTCTTTTTAGTCTCTACCTTCTATTTTCCATCCATTTCATCTTCTCTTTTTATAGTTAAGATGGCTTTTTACTTAAGCGTTATTAAAGAAGAAAGTCCTGTCCTTCTAAGAGGATTCCTTTAACACAGCCGTACTACTCGTAGTAGCTCGCGGGAATTTCTAATTTAAATAAATTTAAACCAAAAAGAGGAAAATGAACGGCGCCGAAGAAACTCAAGATCCTAATCGGAGCTTTTAAGTATAAGTCCTTCGATCCCTCTTTCTACGAAGTATATACTAATAATACATCTTAGCTAACGGCGTCGTCGGACTTACACCTATTAAGCTTAGTAAGGTAATGCCGAACAACGATCACGGCTCCAACCAAGCCGCCGACCCGCTGGTCCTCGTACCGAGCAGTAAGGAAAGCTTCAAGTTTAAAAGCTTGACTATTAAAAACAGCTCGATCTAGTATTAACAGTTTCGATATAAAGAAGACGACTCGGCGATTATAAGTAGTAACGCTGTGGCTTCTTCGAAGCAAGCTTATAACTCTAGGAGCGGGGCTTCCCGGCGGTTGTTTTTAACCTTTTATAAAAAACGAGATAAAACCGCGTTCGTTAAAGTGGTTACAATACGTAAGGAGTTTTAGTCCGAGCCTTTTAAACAGCCGGCGGCGGAGGTAAGCGACTCGGGTGGCTTAACAAACAATAACGACGAGCACTACTATGGGTTTTGCGTGAAACAAAACGGCCTTCGCCCGGTCTTAGTTGACGTTAAAAACAATTAATAAAAGGTAAAAGCATTACGTAATAAACGAAAAGATCGTTACTTAGTGAAGTGAGAGGAATATCTTAAATGTCACGGACCGCCGTGCCGGAGCCCCACCCTGCTTRCTTATTGTYTGTCTGCTCGTATGCTAGCTGGCAGACCTAGCTGATCCCCCCTGAGATTACTGCCGCTTGTCACCGCTATCGTAGATAGTTCTTTGAGCCGCATCTGCCTCCTGAACGTAGCTCCTTGAGCTACGTCTTCGTCTACAACCTGACCCCTACCTGCACCTCTGTAGAAGACTAGCCATCCTAAATATACTGCATCTCGTCCCTGCCTACCTGTCTGCCTGCCGGCCGTGACATTAAAGAGGATAATACGTGAAAGCGGCGGCGTAACATACATTCCGACTTAGTAGTAAACTTCGAGAAAGAACGAAGACGGGGGAAAACAACCGTTCGAGAGAAAATACGATATCGAAGAGTAGGGAAGGTTTATAAAAGGAAGAAAACGGGAAAGGTTAACAGACTTTGAAGATGCCCCTTTAAGTGGCAGGTTTATAAATATATACACTTTAATCAACACTATTTATTAGAATAACGTGAACAAACACGTGTTGGATTTGTAAGGAGATTGGGTTAAATCACATGCCGGGGTTTTTCTTATTTTTTTTTTAATTCCATTTCGTTCTTTTTAGTTTTATATTTTCTTCCTTTCTTCCTCCTTTTTACTCCTTTTCCTCTTCTTTACCTTTTTCCCTTTCTTCCGCTTTTTTACCTTTTCCCTTTTTTCCCTCTTTGCTTTTTTTTCCCTCTTTTATCTCTTTTCCATCTTTTGCCTCTTTTCCTCCTTTTGTTCCCCCTCTGCTTTTCCTACTTTTCCACCTTTTTCACTTCTCTTCCGCTTCTTTACTCCTTTTCTTATTATTATTATTATTATCCGCTTTTGGTTTTTTTAATATATAAATTAATTCGATACTAGGTTGCGGCTAATTTGACCGGCGGCATCGATTAGAAACTCCGTGATAAATTTCGGCCTCTCGACTACGGGGTGTTTATAACGTAGAGACGATACGGGGGGTGTTTTGTAATATAGTTATGGTCTTTTTAATATATAAACTGATTCGACACTAGGTTACGGTTAATTTAACCGGCGGCATCGGTTAAAAACTTTGTGATAAATTTCGGCTTTTTGACTACGGGGTGTTTATAACGTAGAGACGATACGGGGGGTGTTTTGTAATATAGTTATGGTCTTTTTAATATATAAACTGATTCGACACTAGGTTACGGTTAATTTAACCGGCGGCATCGGTTAAAAACTTTGTGATAAATTTCGGCTTTTTGACTACGGGGTGTTTATAACGTAAGGACGACACAGGGGGTGTTTTGTAATATAGTTATAGTCTTTTTAATATATAAACTAATTCGACACTAGGTTGCGACCAATTTGACCGGCGGTATCGGTTAGAAACTCCGTGATAAATTTCGGCCTCTCGACTACGGGGTGTTTGTAACGTAGGGACGACACGAAGGGTGTTTTGCAATATAGTTATGGTCTTTTCAATATATAAACTGATTCGACACTAGGTTGCGGCCAATTTAACCGGCGGCATCGGCTAAAAACTCCGTAATAAATTTCAGCCTCTCGACTACGGGGTGTTTGTAACGTAGGGACGATACAGGGGGTGTTTTGTAATATAGTTATAGTCTTTTTAATATATAAACTGATTCGACACTAGGTTACGGCTAATTTAACCGGCGGCATTAGTTAGAAACTCCGTGATAAATTTCGGCCTCCCGACTACGGGGTGTTTGTAACGTAGGGACGACACGGGGGGTGTTTTGTAATACAGTTATGGTCTTTTTAATACATAAACTGATTCGACACTAGGTTGCGGCCAATTTGACCGGCGGTATCGGTTAGAAACTCCGTAATAAATTTCGGCCTCTCGACTACGAGGTGTTTGTAACGCAGGGACGATACGGGGGGTGTTTTGTAATATAGTTATGGTCTTTTCAATATATAAACTGATTCGATATTAGGTTGTGGTTAATTTAATTAGCGGCATCGGCTAGAAACTCCGTGATAAATTTCAGCCTTCCGACTATAGGGTGTTTATAACGTAGGGACGACACGGGGGGTGTTTTATAATATAGTTATAGTCTTTTCAATATATAAACTAATTCAATACTAGGTTGCGGCCAATTTAACCGGCGGCATCGGCCAAAAACTCCGTGATAAATTTCAGCCTCCCGACTACGGGGTGTTTATAACGCAAGGACGACATGGAGGGTGTTTTATAATATAGTTATAGTCTTTTCAATACATAAACTGATTCGACACTAGGTTGCGGCCAATTTRACCGGCGGCATCGGCCGGAAACTCCGTGATAAATTTCGGCCTCCCGACTACGAGGTGTTTGTAACGCGGAGGCGATAACATCCGTCTTCACTTCAACTCGCAACCAAGTTCACTCATTATATCGGCCAACACTTATATAAAGCTTTCAACYAAAGCYAACACCCGATCTTTCAGAGTGGACCAACTTTCTTCTATACGGGCGTCTATGCGAGAAAGCGTGATATATAAAACGATACAAAGCACTAAGGTACAACCCTCCTTAGAGGAGTGTCTTCACGTATACGAGAGCCAAGTTAAAACGAGAGTCTAACCCGGCGTTACGCGCTTCGTTTAGATTTATTTTTAAAAAACCGGTGTTGTAACGCACTTTGTAGTGGCCTATTTATACTATGCCTTTCCCCCTTTCCCTTTTTCCTCCTCGCTTTAACCAACTCACCCTCTCTTTTACTTATTACGCTTATATTTGCTACTTCCTACATCTCAAACACTCACTCATATTTCGCCAGTCTAAGCAAGATGCGCGTATTACGTGTTATAGCTGCTCGTGCACGGCGGGCTTAGACGGCTAAACGAACGGCTATCACGGTTTTAACCTATAAAAACGCGGCGCTTAAAGGGCTTCTTACAAACATCATACAAAAGGGGAAAACCACGACCAATGCGGCTAGTACAAATCGACAGCTATATAAAAAACAAACCGGAAACGTGTTTAGAAACCCCACTACGAGCGGTTTCGAGCTTGCCGCCTTTCTTTACTCTCTTTAAACGAACGATGAACTTGCGGTTTTTTCTAAGGTTATTTCGTTTGTAAACGATATCGAGAGAAAGGGTTGGATCGCTTCGATGTTAAACGTTAAGGAGCGCGCTACCATAGCCGAATTCTTAAGGTATTCACTACGCACGAAACGAGGCCGCTTAGCCTTGATTAGCTGCATAACCGACAACTGGGTATAACAGAAAGATAAGCCGTTAAGTGACTAAGGCACATGGAGCGACATGTAGCACGTTAGTGTCGTCGCTTTGCTGCTTAGCAAACAACCGGGAAAGCATTTAGTTGTTTGGGATTGCGATCTTAACCTCCCCAACCCTACGACTAACAAAGCTATTAGCCAGTGCCGCGCGAAAGAAGTCCTCCGCGGGGTACAAAAGTCTTTGTAAAAAGAGATCCAAAAGAAGATAAGCAAGAGTTGCAAGCTCTGGTATAGTATAAACACATCGTTTAGTAGTAAAAATAAATGCTTGCAAAACGCCGCCACAGTTATAAAGCACTGAGCGTTTATAGTAGACGAGCCGCTTAACGGTTTAAATAATCCTCGAGTAAGACAGTGTGTCTTTATTTCCGCGTTGTAAACGGGTGTACACACTTAGTTAAGGAAAATAAATGAATGAAGACTTTATAAATATTTTTTTAAATCGTAAAGTAGTATATGAGAGGAAACTGTTATAGACCTACGCGGGTGGGTGTTTTTGGTTAAGTGCGTGTAGTAAACACGAGTGGTTATTTGTAAAAGAATAAGTAAAACGAATAAACAAACAAAATTAGTTAAATAAGTAAGTAGTTACAAAAGGTTTAGGTATTGGTAACGGCGTTACTACGGTGGGTACCGTGTCGCCATCCCACACGGACATCTTAGCTTTAACTAAAATACCTCGAGTCTGCGTATGTTACGGTCGTATTTACGAGGCGGAGATATAAAGCTTTAAACATTAATATCGTATGTATTATAGCTTAAACTACCGTCCATTCTATGCGTGTTGGTGCAGTTAATCCCGGCAGCCAGCCGCCTCGGTCACGATGTTGATTTAGAACGACCCTCTCCTATCGAGCATGAGCCCACCCTTATAAACCACTCCTTTAGTATCCGGACACGCCCGCAGACGACGGCAACCACCGTTACGTGTAACGTAAAACTGGCGTTTAAGTAGAACGAGGTATGTGTGAGAGATATGTGTATGTGTGAAAACCAACGAAACGAAGGGCGCTTTATTATTTGTTAACGAGTAGCTTACACGGCGGTTATTCTTAATAACTGACAAGGTATATAAAGAATGCCCCCCCATCTCCCAGAGACTCAAATTCTTCTTCCTGCAAACTCCATCGTTATTTAATATATCGTAGTTATTTCCCCTCGTCGATAAATCTCGAGCGGAAAACGGCACCTCAACTACCAATAGTTTCGCTTTTCTACCTTTTACGAAAGACGGTATGCTATATTTGGAGGACGACACTTTTGCTTGGTTAGCAGACTTATTAATGCTTAATAAGTCTTTTATAGTATAAGTAAACCTTTTAGACGGCATTGAGGCTGACTCACAGCTGTTGGAGAACGACGCTTAGTTCGCTGACTTGCTTAGCATGTCTTTAGAACTGGCAAGCCCTTTAGGTGACGGCATTCTGGCACTGTTAACGAAGGCAGACCTGGCGTAACCATATGGTAAACTACCGAGCTTTTCGCTACTAGAAGACGCTACGTTGCTTAGCACTCCTTCCTCATACTAAATATAAAGTAGCCTTTTTACTCTTTCGAACGCTACTCATTTTTCAAATGATATTTTCTTCTAAGCTTCCTCCGCATCTCCCTCTCCCGATATCGTGATGCTTAATACACGAGAAAGCGCTTCACAAGTCTTTCCTCCAAGTGACAGCATTTTAACACTGTTAACGAAGGCAGACCTGGCGCAACTATATGGTGAACTGCCGAGCTTTCCGCTGCTAGAAGACGCCACGTTGCTTAGCACTCCTTCCTTATACTAGATACAGAGCAGCCCTTTTACTCTTCCGGACGCTGCTCATTTTTCGGATGACATTTTCTTCTAAGCTTCCTCCGCATCTCCCTCTCTCGATATCGTGGCGCTTAATACGCGAGAAAGCGCTTCATAAGTCTTTCCTTTTGCGGCGAGCCCCGTCTCTGCCGCCGCAAGCCCCGTCTCTACCGCCGCAAGCCCCGTCTCTACCGCCGTAAGCCCCGTCTCTACCGCCGTAAGCCCCGTCTTTGCCGCCGCAAGCCCCGTTTCGGTCTCTTTTTTAAAGGGCACTTCTTCTCCAACACCAACGGATGCTTCTCAAGATTCTTCATCAGATGTAGTGTATCTTTACACCAAATTAAACACTTCTTGGTTAAAGGAGGAAGATGAGAGTATTAATGAATTAATTATAAAAAATACGGAATTATTATAGTTTTATTACTAACTCAATTTCTTTAAAGTTTAACGATTTTTATTTTCTATTTTCTATTTTCTATTTTCTATTTTTTATTTTCTATTTTCTATTTTCTATTTTCTATTTTTACTTTATATAATAGTTTTTATTTATTTATATTTATCTTTTATTTTAAACCCTATTTCGTACGTTTTTACGCGCGCTTCGCGTATTAAAGGCTACGATGTTAGTTTAACATTCCCTTCGTTTAAACAACCCATTTACAAGCCTCTACCTCTACTCCTCTCACTATCGTAGTAGCATAAAAGCTTCGGTTTAAACGTAGTTAAAGTCGATAGCTTATAAAACCCAACTAAAACAGTTCGAAGCATATATAAAAAAGACGGCAACAAAGAGAACATACCGTCCGTTATAGTGTCTAGCGCGCTGAAAAAGTGCAGTTCAATTCGTGTATGTATAAGGCTTTTAGTAGGGGGCGGTGATACAGGGGTGAAAGTAAACAAATCCGTGGTGCGAGGGACAAGGCTCGTCACGTGCGTGCCWTGCTATCCATCGCGGGACTCTGAACTTCATGCGCACGTTTCGTGCCAGCACCATAAAAGCTCGAATACGTCGCCCGAAGAGCCTTACATTTACAAGGGCGGACCATACATCAAACATTCTAAAAAGCTTCGCGCTTCTTACGACACCGCATTCGTCTTTTGGATAAAGCTTGTCAAATCAGCCACTTTCAAGGATAGAAGCTATAAGGCTTATGGCCCTTGTTGACTTATCTGTGGCTAAGATATAGGACCTTGTTGAGTATACACGTGTTATGGAGCACGTGACTATCCCACTCTGATGTGATTGGCTGTTGGGGACCCACCTTACAACAGGGTTTATATCCCTACCATAGTGAAAATATTACTAGCTTACCTCCTAAGACAAGTGGGACAAATGGGTGCAAGGCATCATCAGTTGCATGGGCATGCTCGGTAGAATCCGAGACTTTGGTGATATCGCTGACTACGTGGAAGACGCACGGGAGGCCGTGCTCAACATGATGGTTAGCAAGCTCGACCCCAAGGTAGCCAAGACCGTTCGGCACTTTGATGAACCCCTCGACTTATACAACTACTTCAAGAATCGGTACAGTCCTGATGAAGCTTCGACCGTAGTGAACTACGCCGAGAAGTTCTACCTTTTCAAGTGGAAGCAAGAAGAGAAGATTTAAGAGATGATGGCCAAGTACAACGTCGTCATTAAGGAGTTTGAATACCACGTTTGTTGAAAGATTACTCACCTACTGATGCTAGTTAAAGGACGCGCGAACAACGTCCACGCAGAAATGCAGTCGAGGTGGAAGTCTGACTGGCAGGGTAAGCCCACGTCGGAGGTGTACGAGCTTATGAAAAGCTACACTAATAACAGATTTAAAGGATGGCAACTACGCACTCGTGACGGTAAGAAGGATGATAAATACGATAATACTAAGGTGAAGTAAGAGGGCAGAGACCGAAAAGGATCCGGGAATACTAAGGATAAGGACCACAAGACCGGAGACAAGACTAAGGATAAGGATCGGCGCTTTAATTAAACCTGTTACTACTACGGGAAGCCCGGACACTTAATCAAAAACTGCCGATCGAAGGCACGGGGCGGGCACCAATGTTAATCAGTCTAAAGATTCAGGTGCTGCTCCAAACCCTCAGCAAAGCGAAGCACCAGCAGTGTGCACCTTCGCTTCCGTCACTCACCTTAGTAACGAAGAACTGAATACCGTCATAATAGTAGATGCCCTTAATAACGAAGACGACGTTGTCGACGTTATATACGTAGAGATCCTAAACATGTAGTTGCAAGTCCATCAAGCACCAACAATCTCCCGCGATCACAAAAACTTACCCCCTTTGAAAGTAATGTTAACTTACAACGCCAACAACGTCCACTTTAATAACGCTTAGCTGTTTGACACCGGCAGTGATGTACACCTGGTCAATAGTACCAAGTGGTTTTTGCTAAGCACCGAGGAGGACGCCCAAGTGGAGATACGCACCGGAGGCGGGATGATTAAGCTTTAGAAGAAAGGCAAGGTGATGCTCTACTTGGTAGGACCAAAGGAAACCATGAATACTATTACCCTCAACAGTGTTTGGTACGCCCTAATGTTTTACTTCTACATCATATCAAACCTCTGCTTTTATCGAAGCGGTAATAAGATTCGGGACGACAACTTAGTTAATAGCGCGAAAAAGGTGATTAGCTCACTAGACGTAGAGGTTAGGGGATTTTACTTAAACGTGGTAAAAGAAAAGATCCTCGCTTCGACACCAATCCCAACTAACAACACCGCGTCAACTAAATCCCAAGATCCATTATACTGTTACGTGACTGAAAGCCAAGATCCCAGCACCAGCACCATCCTAAAGGTGCACAAGGCCATTAACGAGAAACAACGCCTTCGTCTCATACATAAACGACTCGGCCACCCTACCTTCAAACGATTTGGTAATACCCTAAAAGGCACCAAAGGAGCACTGATTGGCCCAAAGGCGGTGGCTAAACACCAGCATTTGGAACCTTGCTAGCCCTGTGAGTTAGCTAAAGCTAAGCACTTTTAGCCGAAAGACATACGCAGTGATTGCGCTACCCGGCCAGGAGACGTCTATCACTTCGATATGACCAAGATCAAGCAGAGATCCTTCGATTAGTGCACCTAGCTGACTGTCTTGATGGATGAGCACTCAACCATAACATGGGTCTACCCTACCAAACTAAAATCCGATAGCCCAAGCCTAGTACAAGGGACAATTGAATTCAACTCCAACTTTATGGGGAGACTGCCCCTTCGACTTTAGCTAGACAATAGCACCGACATTCACGTAGCGCACTTTCAGCGCTATGGCACTCGCAAAGGCATCGAGATACGCACCAGTCCCGCGTACTCTCACGAGCAAAACGGTCGTATTGAGCGTATAATACGCTCGATCCTTGAGTTGACGAGGACCTTAATGATTAACGGTCATATCCCGGTAGGCTTATGGCCCGAGATCACACGCACGGCAGCGTTTCTTTATAACGTCACTGCCAATGGCAAAGGAGAGATCCCGTGGAAGAAGTGGCGGCTCGAAGCCGAAATCGACCTGTCTCACCTTCGAGTCATTGGCTGCCGCTGCTTCGTAACCATCCCAAAGGACCAGAGAGCCCGCTTGTCGGTGACCAAGCTCGATCCGAGGGGCGAGGAGGGCATCTTGGTGGGATACTAAGGCCAGCACTTGTACCGCGTTTGAGTTATAATCAGAGAGACGGTTGTTATCACCAAAGACGTCCGCTTCTACGAAGCACTAGTAGATAATAACTAGGAGTACTATTCCTCATGGCTTAGAGGCACTTAGCACCGCACTAAAAAGATCACAGTGCCTACCGACTCTTAGGATAACCTCGGTCCTACTAAAGAAGAAGATATCGAACCCACGGTTTATATCCCCCACCCACCGCCAAAATTCGACGGCGATGAAAGCATCGGCGGTGTTGAAATCGACTTTACGAACCTCGACGACTTTGGTGACTACTACGAAGACCCCCCCTCTATTTTAGCGATTATCACGATCCCGGTTTACGATATGCTCTTAACCCTTGAAATACACACCATTTCGGCTAATTCATACATTCATCCAACCGTAAAGAAGGCTATAGAGGGAAAGGAAGCAAGCTAATGACAAGAAGCAGTTGAAAAAGAGATTATAAACATTATTCGACGAAACGTCATCAAGTTTGTAAATCGTCTCAACAAACAAAAGGTCATCACCGGCCGTTGGGTTTTACACCGCAAGCTTGGTAAGGGAGGTTAAGAGATTAAGAAAAAGGCTAAGCTGGTTGCTCGAGGCTTCCAGCAACGAAAGGGCATCGATTACACCAACACTTTTACTATAACCTCTCGCGCTAACTCTTAACGCGTTGCACTAACATTGTCAGCCCTGTTTGATTGGTCAATACGCCAATTTAACGTCATCGCAACGTATTTGTACGGCTTAATAAATCACGACGTCTACATGGAGATCTCGGAGCTGTTTAATTGATTCTTCGCCCGTCATACAAACCTCGCCCGAGACTTGGGATACAACTCTAAGAAGGTGATCCTCCTATACCGCGCATTGTACGGTCTGAAACAAAGCGGCAAACAATGGCAACAAAAACTCAAAATAACCATAGAGGGCTTCGAACTACGCCCAATGACTATTAATGCCGTTAACTATCACGAAGACAAACTGTTAATAGTAACCCACGTGGATGACGCCCTCTACGTGGGACCAGACGACGTACTCAACACCTTTAAGAAGGCTATTACGTTAGAATTAAAGATTAACCTCATGGGGAGTCCCACCTAGCTTCTAGGTATTGAGTTGGGTGTGACAGTCTCTGCGGGACGTACCAAGATCTTTATCTCGCAAGAGACTTACCTAAAAGAGGTGTTAACTGATTGGCAGATGATTGACTATAGGCCCGTGGCTACACCAATTGAGGACGTTATATCTAGGAATCTCGACGACGAACGCGCGGATCTTACCGAATATTAAAGACTAATCAACAAACTGATATAACACCCGTAAAAGGGCGGTCACATCGTCTCCTTTGAGGTCTATATAACGCGTGGCGCGCGACAATTGTAGTAGCGCGTGTGGCCTGTTTACAAGCCGTGTATCGTCGTAATTGCGACCGGTGCGAAGGGACGCCTTCGAATTAAGAAACATTGTTCGAAATATAGCGCCACGCTAATTTATATAAATCGCGCTTTGAGCGAAACGAGGTGGAAGAAAGAAGCCGTTGAGAAAGACAAGATCTTATAAAATAAGTAAAAAAGAGGAGAGTTAAATGTGAGACGAGTTAGAAAAGGCAAAAGAGGGGCGAGGAAATAAAGGGATAACAAAAGGCTATTCAATTGAAAGGAGTTGTATTCACTAACGTTTACACGCTGTAGCTACAACAAGCAAGTCTTCTCGTCCCTTTAAACCTCGCAATTACAACACTCCGCCCTACGATAACATCCTTATGTAGACGAATTAAAAAAGCAAACGTAAGCGCGAACAATAGCTTTTATAACCTTTAACGTTAACCTTAGTCGTCCGCCGTGCATTCCTCCCACACCACCGACGACGCTTCCTTCCCGGGCCCAAATTTCGAAGCAACAGGTGGCCATCTTAGCTCCGTCGTGCCCGTTCTTTCCATGCGCTTATAGCGTTTAATCCACACCATATTCAACGTCTCCGACGTAAACAAATCGAAGCGGTATATATCCTCCGCCGGCCGGTCATAGTCCTTAGTCGTGGCGAGAGGGAACACGAACGCGAAGTCGGGGTCGTCGATGCCGTCTACAACGTAGTGCGTAATAAGCGGCTCCCAACCGCGCAAGCGGCCCTCGGCCCAGGCCAGGCAGTGTACGGCCGTGGTCGCTAGCTGCTGCGTAGCGCTACGGTGCTCGTCATGAAACACGAAAGGGCCCGGGCCAAACCAGGCGTTCGTGGTAAAGCGCGCCGCCAGCCAGTCGTGGCTTCCAGCGAGGCTAAGCGGCGACGATCGGATCCGCGACGCGCGTGCGTTAAACAAAAAAGCGACGTGGCGCCCGCGGTCCGCGTACACTAAGCAAGCCATCCACACACCAGCGGCTTGTTAAACCGTTAAGACGTGCGTCGTGGCCGCGGGGATTGCGGGCACCACACCGTTGTTCGTGATGCGGCGGCATGTTAGCCTCGTGAAGAGGTTTTCGAGATATCGAAGCGATAAGTCGACGGAGGCAAAACTGCTCATTTCTTAGTTGTGTTATTTATACCGCGCCGCGCGCGCGATAGCGGTGATGGTAGTTATAGTTGGAGGTTAGTAGTGAGACGCAATTAGTATATTAGCTTTTTTAACGTAGTTAAAAACAAAAACGTACACTTACTATAAAGAAAGAGGTGAGTTATAACGTATAAAGGGAAGAGGAGCGAAGAGTAGATGTTAAAAAGCCGGAGATAAAGAAAACAAGTAAAAGTTAAAAAGATTTTGACGGTTTGTAGGGAAGTGAATATTAAGCTTTTTTAGTAGTTGGAAAAATAAAGCACTGGACTTTTTTAATAAGTTAATAAAATTGTAAATATTCTGCCTTTTTACTTACACCGCTCAACTTGTCGCAGTTCTTTTTCTTTAATGCATTTCGAGTACAGCGTGCTCGTTCTTACTTACACGACTTTACGCGGTTAAACCAGTTTAAAAAACACTGTCTTTTAAAATTACCGATAACGCATATTTACTTGATATATGTTTTTAAGGTTTATTTTTGCTTTATTAAGGCTTACGTGCTTTTAAAAGAGGTTTATGTTTAGTTCTCTTTAGTTTATTTTTAGTCTTTATTCATTTTTCGAGATTTATTCCGGGCTTTTGTAGCTTGCGCGTCCTTTGAATAGATTTAACGATTTTTATATAATTTTACTATAAATAAATAGTTTATCTTCGCTTATAACTATACTATTTATTTAATAAAAATATATATATAATACATACGATATTTTTTATTTATAAAACACTTATATACTTATTAAAAGTCACTATTAAGATCCGTAAATAAGGCTTTTTATACGAAGTACAAACGTGCTCTTTATACTTAGTTTCTACGGCCGAAATAAATTTTCTCCCCTACACGCAGTTTAACTCTATTCTTCTTTACATTACTTGCTTCTCACGCCTTTTTATCGCAACATCGAAAAACAACACGTATACTAAAGCAGCAATGTCATTAAACAACCATATATCGACGAGCGATAACACAAGTCTAAAAAGCACTTAGAATGGTAATAGGGTTATACTTACAAAAGATGCTTTATTAAAAACGCTATTCCACAACGAGCGGCAGTGAACAAACTTATTTAATAAAGCACACGAAACGCGTTTTATCTCTAATACCGTCTGTTCGAACTCTCTATTAAATTATATTCCGGAGCTACCGAGTCAGTTAAGTAACATACATTCGATTGTAAAGAAGGCTTCTTAGTAGCTGTGTTCGTCTCGCTACAACGGCCCCTCAACGAGAACCGACGCCGAACGATAGTAGAGGTTATCGCTACCAAGTGGTTTACCCACTCTTTAGTCTTTGTTTAACGAAAGTCTGTTTATATACGTTGATAATCCTACCAATGCATTAACACTTATGTTTCTTATTTAAGCTTATATCTTTTCGACATGTTTTTTCGAGCGATAAAGAATTCGAATATAGTACGCTACCCCCGTGAATGCGTTACGACAAGCTCTTTTTAACGAAAATAAAACCTAACGAAGCGACGAAATGTATATTTGTATTAAACAAGCGTCGATGGTAGAGAGATAATGATGGAGGGTATTGGTGGTACTAAGATACGGTTGGCGCTCTTTAGATAAAAGACCGTTATAAACGCTTACGTATACGGGAAACATTCACTTATACATCGTGATAAACGACTTAAAGGTTAAAGACGATCGCTTCGATTTAAAAACGAGCTCTCCGCTTTTTAGTGTATAAGCTATATACTACCTAAAGAGATTTACCTCTATTTACGACTTTAATAACTAAGCTATGCTTGCGTTAGTTATAACTCTTACTCTTTTTTTATATAACGAAACACGGTCGATAGTCACTTTACTAAAACCTTATGGTTTAATATTAGCATTCTTTTAGTAAAGACGAGCCGCTATCCCCACCTCGCGTATCGATGGCTAGTATAAGAAGCTGGGTTACTATATGATTTTAAGTTTAAATCCTCGTTTCTTATTATCTGCTTTATAAGGTATATTTTGAGAGTTAAGCATTAAATGTAACTATGTTAACGCTTAACTTCAACCGATTCATAAAATAGTTAAGCCTTTGGTTTAAAGCGGTGACTTAAAGCGGCTAACGCATCTCTTTACTCTTCGATGCTTAACCGTGTCCCCGCTTTAGTATAACGTCTTAGCTTATAGCGAAACGAAGGTCTTTCGCGAAATACCTCGCTTTTTAGCAACGCTATAAGCACCGTCAATTTACCGCTTTATACTCGAGGTCGCCGCTTAAACACGATCACCATAATCGTTTATAAACCTTTATAACACAGGTCCGTACTTAGCCGTTTTTATAAATACGCACTATATAAAACGAGCGGACGTATAACGCTTACAACACGAGTTCTACGATATTAAACCTTTAAAGATTCCTTTCTAAAACACGCCATTCTATTCTTAACCACCATTCGGTAAAATAAAGGAAGACGAGATAAAGCCGCCGGTACGTCGACACCTTCGCTACGACCGCCACAAGTGAGCATATACATCATAGACTTGGGTCATCGGAGGTAAAGAGCAATGCACGGTTCGTAGCCTCGTGTTAAAAAAAGAACATAAACTATTTGGGCGAGGTGAGGTTTAAAATAGCAGGCTTATTATAGAAGGGCAAATTAAGCACTTTAAACGTGCTTTAAAACTGGATTAAACTACTTCTTAATAAACCGTCGGCGACATTTTTCGCTAAGCGGTAACGAAAATAGAGCCATTTAGAAAAGCGATCTACTACCACTCGTGAGTAGAGGCTTAAGTCGATTTAAATATGGGTGAGCACGAAGAAGTTAAAGACACGATTAGCTTAATAAAGCTAACGATAGAAAAAAAGCGTTTTATTGAAGAGTGGTTATTAAACTTGCGAAATAAAAGATATAAAACTTGAGTTATTTAAACTATTAAATGTTTCCTTCGTCGTCCGTGTAATAGTATTTACCCAGGTTTACATCTTACTACTATTCTACTTCAAACGCCCGTATATTATTCGGTTTATCGAAGAAACCCTTTAGTTTAAAACCCTTTAAGCTACTTTCGGAGTGTGATGTATAATTGTAGTAAATAAAATACTCGCGATAATTATTATACGATTGTTAATAAATATATTATTAAATTTTACACTTCTCTCACTTAGTCTTGTTATCTCTCGTTTTTTTTCGGTCTTTCTTATCGTATCGAAATCGATTGTGTTTATTATAAGCATGATTATAAACGATATAAAACCTTTTTAAGCTAGAGTTGGCGGATATAGTAGCTTTTTAATAAAGCTTACGGGCAAAGTTAACAAAGGGGGTTAAATAAGGTAAAAAAACTATAAATATAAAGGACGCACACTTAAAGTTAATAGATATTGGACGTTTAAGTTGTCGTGATTTAGTGTATCTCTATTAATATAACTTTTTGTGATAAAAAATCTATAAACATTTTTATGAGGGAAAAGCAGTTGTATAAGCTGGTTAGGTTATTATAGTTAATATATTAAACACACTTCACCTCACCATATTACTGTTTAATAGTATTATATATTGACAAAAACGTGATTTGTTTATGGTTTATCCTTCTTTCTATTAATGCTTTCCCCGATCGAGCCGCTTACCACCAGTTTAAAAACACTAGTAAAAAAAGAAATATAAAATACTTAATTAAATTAAAAGAGCTAGCTTTATACGGGTCTTTTTTTATTAAGGTATTTTATTATTCACTCGCTATTTATATTACTTTAAAGCCGACTTATCTTAAACCTCCTTTTTCATCTATGATGGGTTACTTTACTACGATTACTACTTGTCATTTAGTCCCCGGTTAAAGCTTAAGGAAAAGCGGTTGAGACCGGTAGTAAATTAACAACCATGAAAACCTAAGAATAAACCGAGAACAGTTACACTAGTTTACATTTCGAGGTGGGGTAATATAAGCGCACTAACGCTATTTAAAGCGTTTTAAATAAGCCGCGTAATACATTATTTCAAGTCGTCAAACCCAAAAGCGACGGTATACAAACGGCCGCGCACGTTATCATCTTAAACACCTCGCGCTACATCTAAGCCATTTCCTACAACGAGTTCCGCTAATAACAATGGTGGAATAGCCTTTAACGATATAGATAAGTAAAAAAACACGCAGCTTATTTTTAACTATATCGCGCTCGGCTCTTTTCTCCTTTTCTCCCTCTCTCCTTATCTTGCTTTCTAACCTTCTTTTACTTATTTCCGCTTCTTTACTCATTTCCTTTATCTTTATGTTTTTTTTTTTTAGTTTTCTTCTTATTCTTTACTCTTATTCTCTCTTTTTCTCATTATATTCTCGTTCTTTTCTTCCTCTTTCTCTCTCTTTAAGAATGTGAAAGAAAGGTAAAAAAGAAAATTGGGTATATATTAAACTATTCGTCTTTTCTTATATATAAGAAAGAAAACTTCTTTCTTTAAAAGCGATCCGGGTTTAAGTTAATGTGATAAGAATATAAGCTTCCCGGTTTCGGTAAGAGGGGAAAATGGAGAGAGGAGAAAAACCATATATGTAAATGCGTTAAGTATCGCTTTTACTCGGCTGAAAACCACGCAGTTACTCGTAGTCGCCTCGGCTAAGCATTGTAATGCATTACGGCCGTGTGAGTCTTTTACGGGATATGAGCCGCTTAGTTTATTATAAAAAGACCCGGTTAGGAATGGTTGTCGCTCGTGCTATTGCTACGAGGTGGAAGAAGAATTTAACGAAGGGTTATCGTTAACACATAGTAAAGATAGCTAGTGTTTAAAAGCATCTCGTCGCGTTAAAGCGTTATAACTATACTATTATAAGATGTTAGTTAATATTATCGGATCGTTAACGAAGGTGTGTAAACAGTAGTCGGTGCGTGTTGTTATAAGGGTTAAGCGAAGAAAGGTAGTAATAAAGAGTAAAAGAGGATTAATAATAGTAATAATATTAAGGTAAAGCGTAAAGAGGGCGTAGTTTAACTAATGAAAGGAAAATAAATGAAAAAGGAAGAAGATGAAGGAAAAAAAAAAGAAAGAAGAACACTCGGCACCGAGAGAGTCGTGCGCGAGAGAGCGAGAGAGCGAGAAAGACTGTTAGAAAAAAACAAAAAAAAAGTTTAAAAGCTCGATGCGGGTCGTAAAAACAGGTATAAAGTAAAGACGAGAAAGGAAAGAAGACCTCATAGTAAAAACAGACGAGACAATAAAAAAACTAAACAACCGCTTCCCCCCCCACTAAAAAAAAAGAGGGAAAGCAATCAAAAAAACTTGCGCGAGACCTATCAAAAGCTACCTTATCTATCGCGAGGAGATCCGTGATCTCTACTACTACGAGACTCTCTCCACGATGTAAAGGCGCTTTGTGTCGAACGCTTCTTATCGCGGTTTAGAATGATATTTAGCTGGTTGCGAGTGCGAGTAAACGGTATTCGAGGTGTTGGGGTTGGTCGCGTGGGCGTGAATGTTTGGCGGTGAATCGGGTTATGTTTATTATACACCGGGTTTGACGCAGTCCGTTGTATAAGTAGCTCGATATTTAACTTAGTACTTTTGTAAATGTTAACGGGATTTAAGCTCTTCACCTTTAAAAACATAGCGTTGATAGCTATTATGAAAAGCGTTATAATAAAGGCCGAGCTTATTATTGAAAGCACAAGCGTACTAAGCCCTTCGGCTTTAAGCTGTTGCTACTAATCGTAACTGTTTTGTGAGAATGATTGGAATAAGCGAGGAGCGACGCTCGATATATTACTAACTAAACCCCTTACGCTTACACTCAAAGTCTGCGATAGCCGCGGGATCGCTACAAGCGGGTTGTTAAATGATATCGGGGCTGTCGTTACCGCTCTTCGCCCTACATCCAAGCCACTACTTGCTTCTATACCCGACGACAGTGCGTACTAACGCTTAAAGCCACCTAGTTAATTAAGCAGTGCCCGATTTCGAAACATCATAAGCATCTCTAACATGCTCGAGCCAGTCGACGACGCTATACTACTGAGAGACAAAGACGGACTCGAGTTTTAACGAACAAAAGTCGGGCGCTGGTTTTGGCTCTTCGCCGTCGATGTTGAAATGAGCACACCAGGGTGTATAGTAGATGTTGTTGAAGTGGTTGATGTTAACGATACGCTTCGCTATAATTACGGTGTTTATTGTTATTATTATCGTTACTACTTTTGATGTAGTTATAGCTATAGTTATAACTATTAGTGTTATTAGTGTTATTAATATTAGTGTATATACTAGTTGAGCTAGTATAGCGTTATTACGGATATTACCTCTCGGGTAGTAACAGCTTCGGTTGTAGTAAAAGACTAAGCGTTTAAATGCTTTAACAAGTGAATCTTTCTCTTAAATGTAGACGAGCTTAGAGCTTCTTTATCTTCGATTCTCAACGATTCTAATCCCGTATACTCACCTTCTTCGTCGTTATCGCCGCCGTCGTTACTAATAGGTGTCGGCTTATTTATTCCACTACTACTTTTCAAAACTTGTTGTTGTTAACCACTTCTAAAAGCAGTGTTTACTAGTGCGTTAGCATCTTTAGTCTTAAATACTCTTTCGACAGCTTATAATACAGCTTCGTGTACCATAAGCTATCGTAATACGAGTGAGAATTATACCGCGTAAGACAAAGGTGCGTGCCGCCACTTAGATATGGTTTACTCGTAAGCTAAAAAGCAGCCAGCTTCCAACGCTTTTAACGCTTCTAAAGCAGCCGAGCTAGCGCCACCAGCTATACGAACCGCCTCGAGAAAGCGGTTAACCTCGTAACGAAAGCGGCCGGCCAAGCAAAGCGCGTAAAAGAGCTTGAAAATGCGAGGGCCGTTAAGAGCTAAAGACGTTAAGGACGTTAAAGACGTTAAAGACGTTGAAGACGTAGAGAACGACGAAGCGGTTAGCGTGTATATCTTACCGTTTTCTAAGTTAGTGGTCGACGCTCGCGTGTCTCTAGTCGCTGCCGGCGACGCGCTTAAGTTATACTAAATATAAATATGCACGACCTCCACGGTCTCTTATAACGGAAAGGGGAAAAACAAAAATAAAAATTTAAAAATTTAAAAATTTAAAAAAAGCTCTACTCGTAAAAGTTAAAAACCCAAAAAAAAAAAAAAAAAAAACCCCAAACGTTATATAGTTCGATTAAAAAAAAATATGAATAAAATTAATAAAGTATAAAACAAACCAAACACAATAATAGCGATAAGAAATTAAAACTTATTCGTGCTAGATGGGTTTAAATCACTAAATGGCTAACTGCTCTCGTTTCTCAAACTCCGCTAAATACGTGTTAGTACTAAGTTATTTATTTAGGAGCATATAGTATATAATTTAAAAAACAAAGCAAGCTGTACCATGCGTGTTAGCCCTATCTTAAAAGATAAGTTATAAATAATAGCTGGGTTTATTTAAAACAGCGAATCATACAAGTCGACAAAGTAGTAAACAAAGATAAAAATAAAAACAATGCTTTTATATATAGTTTTATAAAAAGTAACGAGTAGTTGTTTTATATAGTAAGATACCTACCTTAAAGTGGTGGTGGTATCTTAGTTGTAAAAGCGACGGTTGTAATCATATAGTACGTTATAAAAATACGACAAAACAAAAAAGGAAAACGAGAATAAAAAAAGAAAACATAAAAAAATAATAAAAGACAACGAGGAAAAAAGAAAACGGAAAAACGAGAGTATAAAAGTGTATTTACGCAATCACGCATTCACGCATTTATACATTTATACATGTTTATATGTTTATATATTTATAAAAATATAAAAAAGTAATGAGAGTAAAGAAAGATATAAAGCACTAAAGGAAGAAAGACTTTAAAAAAAAAAAAGCACTATAAACGCTAATAAAATTAAAGAAAAAAAGAATAAAGAAACTGAAAGAATTGTTTAAAACCATTAAAAAAAACCTTAAAAAGAAATAAAAAAAAACTAAAATAAAAAGTATATATTAAAACATCAGCGACCTCGGTAAATACGACTTTAAAGAGTCCAATAACGCCTTTTAGTCTTTATTCTCTTTTCAACTGCTTCCTTTCCTTATCCGTCTAAGCAAAGAAAGGTCGCCGTTTTTAACACACGCTTCCTTAAACAAGAATATAAAATCGAGATTGATAAATAGCCACTTAAAGAAGCCGTATAAGAAACACTTAAGCAAACCATCCGATGAAGCTATTTATAAAAACAAGAAAAAAAAATAAACCACTTAAAGAAACTAAAGAACTTAAAAAAACCAAAGAAAGCAAATAAACCGCTTATAGTAACGAAAGCAAGTGTAAGTATGTATATGTGTGAAGCTATAAGAAGAGTTAAAGTTATATGCTTTTTCAACCTTAAGAAACCCGCTCATTAACTCGCGGATTACGGGTCTCAACGCGCTCGCAGAACCGCCGTCTCCCCCCCCCTCCAATTATAACGCTAAATGGAAATTCCGGCTAAGCCGCTACGCGATAAAGCACCTTCAGCTCTATGCTCTCCCCCGAATGATGAAAAGTGACAGATCGTTTTCCCTTGTTTAGAAATAACGCGTAAAGAAAGAAAAAGGGAAAAAAAAAAAAAAAAAAAAAAAAAAAAGAGGTACAAAGCAAGCGAATATATGGACAAACAGCCCTGCTAAAAAAAAAAAAAAATAACACCAAGTT
>PCDI01000003.1:2831973-2998018 GCA_002778195.1 Raffaelea ambrosiae | reverse complement strand
ATGCGCACGTTTCGTGTCAGCACTATAAAAGCTCGAATACGTCGCTCGAAGAGCCTTACATTTACAAGGGCGGACCATACACCGAACATTCTGAAAGGCCTCGCGCTTCTTACGACACCGCATTCGTCTTTTTATCTGAGTTCCTGAAAATAACCGGAAGGCGGACACGCCTGCYACATGAAAGTTGTCTCTCGTTTAGGTGGCGTGGACGTATCGAAGGAGCGGCGTCCGGCTACCTGGTTGATCGAAAGAAAATGGGGGGTTCGGCCATGCTGGGTGCGGATGGCGGGGATTCGCAGATAGGAAACCATGCGGCGGTCGGGTTCTGCGTCATCTGGATGCTTTTTGTGGCAAGCCAGCCCTGCCAGCTTGCAATCCATGCGCCGTAGGCCGGATCCAAGTCYAGGTCGACGTACAAGGACCAGTGGACTGCTCGTAGCCACTCGCGCTCCAGCATGTTGAGGTCGGCTTTGGGAATGCCACTGACGTCCGCCYAATACGTGTTGGAATATGTCCCGTCGTCCAGATATTTGCTGCCGAGCATCATGGCCACAGTTAGCATCTGCCAGGCCTCGTCTTCTGACACCGCCCGCCGCGCGGACCCGTTGGTAAGGGGAAGAGTCTGGTTTCGCTTCGAAAGATATACGAGGCCGAGCAGAATGGTGGCACCGGGCAGTTTGGTACACTCGAGTAAGCCATACAACGATGTAYAGAAACTGGCTGAGACAAGTGTYGTGTCYATCGCGAGACAGCCGGTCATCTCAGTGATATACTCGGTCATTAGTCCGACTGAGTATYCGTACGGTGGGCGGCGACTGTCGTACATGCTGGCTAATGTAGGGGGAGGACGATGTGGAATTGCTGTGGGAGACACCGGTGACATAGAAGACTCAGCTCCAGTCGCAGTCTCACTGATATTGTGTCCAGGGAGAAGTCTATCCGCTGCGGCGGAGAGATYGTCGGCGAGAAGATGTCYCGATAGTGACACGCCGTAGTATTCGGGAYAYAGAGTAGGGGYAATGGAGCCGTTTTGGGGAGAGCTGGAAGTGAATATTAATGGCGAGGTAGTCTTCGGCCGTGGGCGGCAGGACTGCTGCATTCCATCCTCGAATTCTGTCGTGGTCGAGCTGGGTGCGCGCGGGCCGTCTTCTGCGTCGCTCTGATCGTCGAGATTATGAAGTAGATTCGCTGACTTTCGCCAAGGACGACGTGGCCAAGGCGAGTGTATGCTAGGATCATGCCTATCGCCAATGGAGAGAGCATCCGGGCC
Organism: Raffaelea ambrosiae; assembly: GCA_002778195.1. Classification (NCBI taxonomy): domain Eukaryota; kingdom Fungi; phylum Ascomycota; class Sordariomycetes; order Ophiostomatales; family Ophiostomataceae; genus Raffaelea; species Raffaelea ambrosiae. The sequence goes on along the minus strand of PCDI01000003.1, from coordinate 2,996,748 downwards.
TGATCCCCGACCTTGACCACCGTCTCCGTTGTTGCCAAATGGTATTTGAGGCCACGAGTTGACTGCATTGAGTTCCCCAGGTGTGCAATATGCAGTGGAAGACCCCAGAGGGCCCGGTTCTAACCGCGGATTCATTGATCGAGTCCTTGGAGAGGAAACTGCCTGTGAGGGTCGAGAAATCTGGTCGTATTAGCATTGTTTCTTGCCCGCGAGACGGAAATCGAGAAGGAAGGCTTGCCGCGCAGGATACAAGGAGAGCGCGTCCGCGTGCTGTAGGTATGACTTACTTCTTCTATGATCGCTCTTTTCCGAGTACTTCGCTCTTGTTTTCAACAATGCGGCAGATTAAGGAAACATACCACGGTAGTTTCTCACGCGGTGGCCACGGGAGAAGAGGTATTTGGTTATACAGAATTTGTGAGCCTGGTGTTTGAAAAGGAAGGGCAGAGAAGGAAACAAAACGAAGAGGAAAAAAGATAAATAAACAAATCCTTTTATAGGCAGGCGGAAAAATTGAGTAGGAAAAAAGGAGATTGTCGCTCTTACAATTTTAACCCCCTTTTGAGAATCCAGCGCTGCCGAGATCATGTAGCATCCACGTCGACGCCATTAAGCCAGCAAACTCACAACAATAGCGGACAGGGGCAAAGGAAGAGAGACTTAATGAATTTACCCAAATATAGAAGCAAATGGAAAACCCGACCAAAAGAGATATGTATCGTTTCCTTCAAACTTCAATCCAGTCCAGACTCCTGTCTGAGCCCGTGTCCGGGCGATATTTCTTAATGAGGAGGCTGACTGGCCAGCAAAGCCATACAGAGGCGCACAAAAAACAAGACAGTATATGTAAATCAATAGGAAAACGTGCAGTCAATCCAATGAAGGTGATATCGGCCACCATCGCAGAAAGGCTAATACCTGCCGTAACCAGGATTCGGGCGCTCTTTCGCGTTGTCAGATACAATGCTGAATAAACAAAAACGGTAGTGGCCGTCAGGAGTGGCACGATTGAAAACGAGGCGTAGGCAAATGGACGGAAAGTATCGATGACAATTCCAATTAAGACGCAGATAGTGGTGATCAGTGTGTGGACAATCAAGGTAGGTATAGGCCGAACGATACGCGAAACGCGTGAAGGATACATATTGGATAATTCGAGCAGCAGAGGACATAGAAAACGTAGCTAAGAAGATGGTTAGAGTAGATCGACAGGTATAGAGCGCGGGAGAGACCTAACTAGAATAAAGCTAATACAAGCAACGGTGTCGATCTTCAAGGCAACGAGAAGAGAAGAGGCGACGGTGTTCTCGGTACAAAAGTGAGCAACAGTCAAAGCGACCGTGGTGGAGATATAGAGTGGGAAGAGAATAAAGAATTCTCGTCCATTGTGTGAGCCGCGGGTGTAGTGGTAAACAAAATAAAACACATAACAAGAAGTGGCGAGAAGAGCCGCGACGATGCTCCATGCTTCGTCTGGTGACATGGTGTAAGTAAACAAAGAAGATCGATGTCGAAGTGTGCGAGTGTAAAGAAAAGGGGCCGGTGTAGGAGAGAGAGAGAAGACGATAAGAAAAAGAGAGGAAGATGAAAAGATTCCTGTGGTGTCGGTCTTATATTACCTTTACTCTCTGTCTCCTCGACCGGACGATCGATTCGAACTAGGATAGGCGCGACGCGTCTAGGATCGTTACGGGGATAGTAATCACGGATCATTTCTCCAAAGCAACCATCCATAACACCACACTTCTGCCAGGACCGGTTTTCACGTAAACTAACCGTCGACGCTCTGTAGCCGGAGTTGGCCGGCGGGTTGACGTAGGCGTCCGTCCTAGAAGTGAGGACGGGATGAAGACGCGGTATTTTCGACGATACGATACAATGTTAGTGAGGGCAATAAAAGTCACATCCTTACTGGGGAGGAAGATGCAATTGCCGTGGGGCGGGAAAGAGTAAAAGACCAAAGACGTTAATAGTTTTCTCTGCTCTGGGACACGGCCATTTTCATTGGCTTTACGAAAATCAATTTCTTTTCGCGGTAGAGGATTATCTTCCATGGCTAAAGCTGGTTTCTTATTTTTCGAAATATCCCTTTCATGTTTTTTTCTTTCCTTCCGGCAAACTATACGTAGACCTACTTTCTTTCTCTTTGTATTCAACAACTTGAAATCTACTTTCGTCCTTGTGCTTGTCTTCTTGAACTGGTGACTGAGTATAGTCGAACACCAACTTTCTTTTCTACCTCTCAACGTCTCCTCCTCGCCAATTAATATCGAATCTAAGAACTCCTCTCTACCCGTTCCTATCTCCGTGCAGCCGGTCAAGAACGGACCACACTAGTTTTGTGGACAAGATGTCACTGGCATTGGACGCAGAGTTTTGGAAATCGTACTGCTTACTTGGTCAGCCGTGTAGTATTGTCGAAAAAGGTGGACTGTATTAGAGAACTTGCCTTTAAGAACGGCCAAATTTGCTTCCAATTTCCTTCTGAGTCGCGCCTGGGTTCTCTTTGGCATATGTTCGTATTTTCTCGCAAACTTCGGGCGTCAAAACTTCCCTACTTGGTCTTACTCCCTTCAAGATTTTCCGCACCGTTCTGTTTATTTTGTTAGCCGTATATGTTGTATTGTGGCCAGTTGACGGGAGCGGCTGAAGACTTCGATAAGAAACCGCGTTTAGGCCATTTTCACCTGGCTTTTAGTATCAGTTGCTTCTCACTTCTTTGTTCTTACCTCTCTTCACTCATGGCTTTCAACCACATTGAATTATTTTGGCATCTTGCACTGCTTTATATAGGCGTAGTAGTCAACTTTTTTAATTTATTGTGTTCTTTTTTTAAAAAAAAAACACCCACGAGCCATTGCTCCCACTGTTCATCGGTCCATATATCGCCATATTGTTGAAAATCATAGCCTGCGACCTCATGAGGCACCTTGTCGACCAAAATAGTAGCTGCATCCGCCTCCGTGCAAATGTCACTTCGCATCATTCCCCCTCTGCCGTTTTGTAGACCTTGTTGTGACGGGAGCGCCGTAAATTCCCACCCGACCACCGGACGTGGTAGCCGTAGCCGCAGCTTGGCGCTGGCGCTGGCGCTCGTCCTCGGCCTTGCTTTGGGCATCCTCCTCCTTCTTGCGCGCCTTCCACTCCTTGCGAATCTCCTTGAACTCTGTTAAAAGAAACATTGGTTAGCTGCTAAATCCTTTTACGATTAGTTTTATTCGAGCCGATGGCTCAACCCAGCAATCTGGCTGGCCCCTGTCTGCCCTTAGCCTCGCCTTCAGCCGAGGCCAGGAGAATGCGAAGCCAGGAAATGGGTGAAAGGACGACAATAGGCGACTGTTTTGTTGCGGGATATGTACTTACCTTCCGAAGTGCGCCTTTGGCCGTGAGACCGCATTCTCACATGGGCGTTTAGATTGTTCAGAGCGCCGTAAGCCTTTTCGCAGCCGTTCCAGCCGCACTTGTACATCCGTTCGATTTCCTCAGAGCGACGTCCGCGGCGCTTATATTCAACGATTGGGACAATATACGAGTAAACCTGAGAGAGTCGACTTAGTTAATAACAAACGAGTTTCCGGCTTATGTCTTTGCGCAAGCGCGGTCGCGCACTTGGGGGTTTTGCGTAGCTCCCATGCCAACAACGCCAACGGCGTCACCTGCCCATGTTCCTTCTCTTCCCAGCAGTCGTTTGCCTGACGCGCAGAGAATCGGGCGCTGTGTCAACAAAACACCCTTGCTATAGCTGTCCTTACCTGGAGTGGGCGCTTCTGGGGCGGAGCCGAGTTTGGTGTCTGGAAGGACACATCGCTGGGCGTGATCGAAGTCGGCTGGTCGCCGTAGCTGGTCCAAACCGGGCGCGGCTGGGCATACAGCCCACCGCTGTGAGGGCTGCCGTGCTGCATGCCTTGGGCCAACGCATGCGAAGAAGACGCAGGTTGGCATAGCGCCGCAATAGACAGAACATTGCTACACCTCCTTATGGACGGACTTGACTGTGTTGCCATACCGCCTCCATCACCGCCAAGATCGGGAGACGGATGATACGGCCGTTGTTGGATATGCTTGGGGAAGGAGCCAGACCGCGCGGAGGGCGGGTAGACACCGTACTCGGACGTGGGAGTCGCGGCGGTCGAGTATTGTGTAGCAGGCACGTCGGAGGGACTTGAATAGGGCAAAGGCAAACCTGCTTGCGAGTACTTAGGCGTACTGGGGTCTATATAGTTCTTTTGCGGGTGTAGAGCAGAGAAGAGGAGGATGCGGAGGAGAGAGATCTAACGGGACCGCCGGGGGGGGAGGGGAAGGGCATCCATGAATGTTGGGTGAGAAAAAAAAGGAAAGACTTGTACGGATACAGGGCATGGCAGGCGAGGAAACAATCGCCAACCACGGAGACAGTGGTGATAGGGATAGGGTGACTGGGTTGCAGAGTCCGATTTGATGGCTTTGCGACGTACATGTACTCCGTGTCAGGCCAGTAGAAGAACACCTCACCAGGTCGTGAAATGGACATCTTTTTACCACCCATACTGTATCTGGTAAGCGCGAAAAAGATACTTTACGAGTTTTAAAAGCGACTTTCTGAAAGTCTTCTCACCCCTGTCGCAACCCCTGCTTCACCCGCTTTTTACTGGGGCGTGTTTTTGTTTTCTTTTACCCTCTCTGCCTCTTTCGGTCTTTATTTTGATGGTGATTGTGGTTTTTCGACGACAGCCCCCTGTAAAGCCCCCGATTTTCTTCAGGCTGTTGTTTTTTACTCTTGGGGCACTGTACAGGTACATCCCAAGCCCTGATGGGGACCCCTACATATACACGGCTGCTTCAGTCTTTCCAGACGCTGCCCCCCTTGTTTCTCTTCCAAATAGGCTTGATGCTTTAATTTTTCAGTTCGAGCCCTCTCACTTTTGGAGACTTCCATGCCCCACTCGTCCACCTCCTCCAACATACTCCGTACTCGTAGGCTTCCTACCCTGGGAGCCTGGTATCTTGTGTATCACAAGCAGGTCTCACCCATCCATGCAACAGAGTACGAAGGGTATTGTTCTGACCTTATCAGGTACTCTTAGCATGTTTTTCTTGCTGACGGCGGAGCCATGATGTTGGGCGTCCGTCGGTCGGATGCCTGCGAGAGGGAGACGTGAACTAAAAGCTAAGATGATGCAGCTCTGGGAGGTTAGCAGATACAAGGAAGAACGGGCGAAGAGTAACAAGGCGTGGGGAGAAGGACTTGCGTACGATAGAAGCAAGGTGTTTTGCTTTCGAAAGTGCGGAGTTAAAAGAAGACTTCTTTATCACGTCCTCTCGACTTAAATATAAGCAACGCGGTGGATGTTCGCTAGTACGTCTCTGTAAACTGGACACAATGCGCCGAGCTTGTTCCCTTTTAGTAGAACAGAAAGACAACGGGTGAATGGATTCATAGTCGAAGTAAAATAAACTACCTACGCTGTCTTTTCCCAGCACGTTGATGACCCCCATACAATGTCTCCCACGGAGTACGACGCACCTTTGACCACGCCTTCCTCAGGTGGAATAAGTAATAAAAACGAGCGGAGTTGGAAACGAGGAGGGTTGTTTTTTTCCCCTTTTTGATGCGGCTGCTTCCGAGCGCTTACATTAGTGACTCTATTGGTCAGCCGATGTGTTAAGAAATGGGCTTAAGATGTGTTGAACTTTCTAGTCGGGCCTGACTTACTTTTTAGAGACGGTATTGTGCGCTTTTCTCAGGGATCGACAGTTTCAATATGGTAGTTTGTACCTCGACTTTTCGTATTAGCAATCTATCCAATGTGCTTTGTATGTACCCGTCTTCACAAAAGGGCGGTGCCAATCACCGTACTGCGCTTTGATAAATGTGCAGTTGCGACGTTCTCTTTACTTCGTAGGATGGACCGTCCCGAAGATGGCGCTAGAAGCTGTTTGTACCTGTACCTGCTTCTACTCGTATATTACTGAGTTCTATTTGTACCTCTACGCGTTAAGACTGAAGACCCGAGGACGGGCAAACTGTAGGGACAACTGAAAGGAGGGGGGGTTACCCCTCTTACGCTTCCGTGTGCGATTCATATTTAATAAAAGAGCAAGCCAGATTCAAAAGGCGTGTGCTTATTATCAAGAAGCAGGGCACATTGTGATTGAGTTTCCATAACATAGTACATTACACTGCGTGAGCTATGTTAAATACACGGCTACGTATACGCCCGCTGGCCAAGATCTCAACAGCCGGCAGACAAAGAACGCCGACCACATGGCACACGCACTGGCAATTCACGGACGCGAGGTGCTGTCGATGGGCCACATTCGTCAAGTGCTCAAAGTGTAGATGTCATTTGGTCGCGACGCTAAAGGCCACTCCTGGGTTCCTAGACGCAATGCGGAGCCAATCATGGGAAACTACTGGGTTGGTCGTTGTATTCTCCCTCGCCATGGTTTCCAATTTCATTGGTGTTTTGAGATTCTACGTATCAATTCAGGTTCCCCGGCATCTACATGGTGATGTGCCGCCTCTAAGACAGGCCCACCCGCACCTTTTTTGGGGACTAGAGTTCGTGCAGCTGAGCGGCAGAATTGCAACTCAGATCATATTCTTTGTCTTGGCTACGAAGCATGGAGACAACATTTGGTTGGTTCTTTCATCGTATTCAATGATTACTGGAAGCATGGTAGCAGAAGTAAGCACACCGTTCCTCTGCAAAGGCTTGTCTAACTGTTAATAGTGCCTTCGATATGTCGGCGCCTCATGCTTGGCGCAAAACGCTTTTAGACCCGTGCCTCTGTTACCTTGTTTGGCAGTGGCGGTGGTGCTTTTTGTGATCGGAGGTCTTGTCCAGACGCGAGCACCCCTCGCGGAAAGATTTCTCTCGCCTCTTCCTCTTGCGGGATACAGACTCTGGGTTGTCTGGGAATGGGCAAGACTCGTACAAGAATTCTCGGGTAGTCCGACTGCGCTACGGCTGAGGCTCATGGCGGCCACTCTGGCGTTCGGACTCACTATGATGGTCCTACTGCTGTCAGATCAAAATGACAGGCTGCTGGTACGTGCACAAATCCCCCAAAACGGTCCGATGCTTACCGGGATTTAGGTGGATGCTGGGACGTATGTGGCCTATTTCTTGGCTGTTTTTGATATCCCATTCTTGTTGGATCATTGGCAAGGTCGGCGTGGAGAACATTGCCCTTCTAGAGTGAGACCATTGAGAGGTATTTTGCTAGACACGACTAATTGACAGACAGCCAACCGCCGACGGAAGAAATTGTTGGCTTGAAGCTAGACAGGGGTAGGGATGTAAATGTACAAGCCCCGTTTTGGAGTAAAATTGGTGAAGCTCGCAAAATAAAACCCCCATTCTCATATCTGTTAAGACTAGTAAGGGTAGAACTTGAGTCGTTTCCCAACCGGATTTAAGCCGCCGTATTTGTGCCACACTGGGAAACTAGCTCTGTCGACACTACGGTAGTTGGGGCAGTAAGGTGCCACATGAACTCTCAGCAAGCCTCGGTTGTACGTACTTAGATGCTTATTAATAAACCCGAGAAGGATACGAAAGAGACATACTGATGTGCGGCTGTGAGTCCTTTTTTACAAAAGGTCTCATGTTCGAGTATATAACGCTTGAATATGGGGAAGATGTGATAAGATTCACGAGGGGAGTTTTTAAAGCGTGGTTGGTGATTATATAGTTAGCGATTATTAAAAGGATTTCGGCGGGTATGTTGAGTGAGAGGAGGACTCCGGACTGTGCGTACCACCTTCTTAGTTTTGATTTTAATAAGTTAAAAATGAATAAATCGATAAAAGAGAATAAAAATACGCTTATATATAGTATGTTGGAATAGAAAAGAAAAATAAAAAAAAATAAAAAGGATAATTCCTAAAATGAGGAAGCAGCTTCATAGCTTTTAAGAAATAAATATATAAACCAAAGAAGACGAACGTTTACCGCGAATAAAATTTTATTTTTATAAACTTAAATAAAATCGCCGTATCTTAAAGTAAAGAAAGATTAACGAGAGCGTTAACGAGAAACCACACAGTGTAAGGCTAAAGCCGTTAAACGAAGTTAGTAAATAATAAAATAAGATTATATTGGTATATCGTGCGACACTAACGTATGGCTTTTATTAAGAATGTAAGACTCTTAAGATTTATCTTTATCGTAACATCCTCGATATTAAGAAACCGGGTTAAGAAGTCTTTCTCAAAAATCTAGTTAGTAATAGTATTATTATCCCCAACTTTTACGTATTTCGGGATATAAACACCCAATCGGCAAAGAACGGCTCAAAGTCGAGGTTAAACCACATTCTCGTAGAGAAACAAATCGTAGAAATCTTTAGTTTAAATAAACGAGGTACGAACCGTTATAACGCGATTAAAAATAACAAAAATACCGCCGTTTAGCCCGTTAGTATAGCGGAGTTTAAAGTTATACCGAGTAAGGTATATTATACTAAAAAAGTTTCAAAAAGCATGGCCGTATTACTAAATAAAGAGAACGAGAAATCTTTAAGGATCGGCTTAGGGGGACGGGTGTTGAAGAGAGACTCGAGTATTTAAGCGAACGTGTTTCCGTGTATTATATATTTTTATCGTAAAGTTATTAAACTTTATCGTAATAGCGGCGAGGAAATTTAACTTAAAAAATATATAATCGTTTAAAACAACGGTAATTACCGAATTTATCGCTTTAATACCGACTACCATCTAATCGCGCTTGTCGGCTACACCGGCAAAAAAAAACTTTACTAATATCAAGTCAACATTTAACATAAGAACGAGTTTAAACGAGCCATTCTATAGCCTTTACTTAATTTCCTAACACCGAGCTTCTACCTCGTTTACTGTTTCTTCGGTGTCTGCGACCACGATCACCTTAACAAGCCGGTTAACAAAACACATCGCGACGCACTCGCCAAAGTCCCGGTTGCCCGTCGCGGACACGCAGGTGGTCGGTATGACGATCGTAGCATCTCGAGGGCGGAGGCTGTCTTGAGGGTGAAGAGCGTTAGGGTGTGAAAGAAGTGGAGCTTTGTAACGGCAGTACCCGTACAAACCGATAACAAGTCGATAATAACGGCAGATAAAGAGAAGAGCAAAACGAGATAAAGAGGCATCGTACAACCTGACAACTGTATGTGCTGCGTAGATTAGTGCAGGAATGAAAAGTGTAGAAAGTGGGAGATTTGGAAACAGCATTTTGAAGAGGGAGATGAGACTGAATTCGTGGTTGTTAGACGAGAAAGCTGTATATAACAGACTGTCTCCTTCGAGACGCGTATAAAGGATAGGGTAAAGCTCTCTCGGATTTAGATTGTTGTTCCTTTTTTCAAATGTAAATCATAAAGCGTACGCCTTATGGAGAGACCGGCAGCGGTGAAACATCATTTACTTTACTTTGATACCCAACTTGCGCAGGGGAGCAGCGGGGTGGGGGCAAGCTGCAAAACGCCACAAGTACAGAAGCTGCCAAGTTCGTAGCTCTCGAAGAGTAAGCCAAACTGCGGCATAATGTGATTTTTTGTCTCAGGGTCTTGTAAGGGGGGGCCTCATAGGTGGCTCCTTCCATCTCACACTTGGCAGACTTTTACATTTACGGACAGGTGGAACTAAGCAAACTGTCCGGTGAGTGTCGGCCATTGTGGTGTGTAGAAGAGAGAAGGTGCGAACTCGCAACAGACGAGTGGCTCGCATAAATGAACAAAGGGAACAATAGGATATTGACAACCTGATGCGTAGAATAACGAGCATGTTACGATAAAACACTATGTAGTCTTGATCATCCTGCCTAGAGCCATCTGCTCTCTGATACCCCGAAGAGCCATTTTAACCTCTTTATCAAAAACATTCTCGTCCAGACCCATCTTTTTGCAAATGTCCGACCTTATATGATCGTAATCCACCCAGACATCTCCAAGGTCACCGTCATCTCGATTATTTAGATCATCATGCGGAGGAAATGCATATTCCCGTAAACGGCGCCGAACAGTCTTGCCGAGGTCCTCGTCAGGGGTGGCCACAGCTGGATCCAGTAACCTCATCATCGACCCAAAGTTCAGAATGTCCCTGTTCGAAGTATCCGGTGTGTATCCTTGGTTTTGGCGTGCACGTTCGTTAAGAATCTGCTGTAAAAGGTGGAATTCTTCTGAAGAGTTGACGATCCCCGTCGCCAAATGCATCTGCGCCTGTACCACAGAGACAACCTCGTATAGGATGTTCAAATCGCCAGTGGTACACATGGAAATGAATGCCTCGTCGTTCTTGCAAAAGAACCACACCTCACAGAGTTCAGCAAATGTGATGTTGCTCATAATCGCGTGGTGGATCTTGTTTGGTTCAACACCAGTCATGTGTTCAGCATTCTTGGCGAGGGGAAGATCATGAATAACGTCTGGGGATAATCCAGAGCGGCCGAATCTGGCGACAAAATCGTCCCTCATTTGTTGAATATCATAGGTATGATTTCCTCCTTCGTCGACAGCCTTGACGGCCTCGGCCATGTTTGCAGCAGTTTTAAAACCAATGTCGGCGATCTTAAAAAGGGCGGGGGGTGTCGTGGTTTTAGAAATAATGAAAAATAGCAGCAAGGGGTGAAAGAACAATGCACCGAAGGAAGCTGGAGCGACCGGCTGTGGTAAGTGTCGAGTGCTGGGGTGGCAAGTGTTGATAATCGAAGGGACGCCGAGATGACTGTAAAAAGGAGCTTGACGAATGGAGGCTACGAGCTCCTTAAATAGTCATTAAGTACCCGAGAACACTAAAACAAAAAGTTACACATAATAGGGTAAAGGCCTCGCGGCTTCTTCTTTTGTTTTCACGAGCCTTCCAGATACAAATCACGGGGCGTACACACTCTGCGGGGAGTATCAGACTGTCTCTGGACCTGCCACTAGGGCCTCCTTTCTCTTCCATTTAAGTACTTGGTTTCTTTCGTGCCCCCCCCCTCTCTCTCTCACACACACCTTTCATTATAACAACACAACTAACCCTAATTATACATCTCTTAAATACTCTAATCCTCTCTTTACCCGTACGCGATGAGCCGGTATAAAGTGGCAATGTTAGGCGACTATGGCGTTGGAAAGACGGCTTTAGTATGTCAACTGTGTTACGGTTCGTTCATTGAGCAGGTATGTACTGAGTGAAGCAACGTGTGTCATATCAACTAAAAAAGCTAATAGCAACTTGTTCCTGCAGTACGACCCGTCCATTTTAGAATTCTTTCCGACGAAGGTAATCGTCGACGACGAATCCTATGTTCTCGAGATTGTGGATAGGGGCGGTCAAGAGGATGATTTGTGTTTGGAAATCCAGTCATCCGATGGCTTTGTCCTCGTCTACGACACCAACTCGCGGTCGTCGTTTTCACGTGTCGAAGAATTTGCCGACCAGATCCAGCATATGAAAAAGAACTTTGCACCGCCATCACAGCCGACAGAAGCCCCCAATCCGGTCCCTCGGATTCTTGTTGGAAACAAATGCGATCTTGGCCGGAAGGAGGTGTCGTCTAAGGAAGGACAAAAGCTCGCTAAAACGCTCGATTGCAAGTTCGTCGAGACGTCTGCAAAGAAAGATCAAAACGTTACGGAGGCATTTGTGAGCCTCACCCGCACGCTTAAGATGGTAAAGAAGGACGTTCAGACGACAGTGGTTGAGGATAGCTTGCTACCCAGGCTCGTAGCCGAGCTTTTGGGGTTATGTTTCGGTTTTGATAAATATGGTTATTAATTTTGGCGAAATAAGTCACGCCGTTGTTTTAAAGAAGTAAAGTAATAAAATCTAATAGTGGTGGAAGAAAAAGACAAACGGAAAAAGAGACAAATAAAAAAGCCATGTATAGCAATTCGTCTCCTTTTTTTTCTTCTTTACTCGCTCATTTACACCTTTTTTTTTCTTGCTTCCTTTCCTATGTTAACATTTACCCCCATTTTTTTTTCTGTTTGATTTAAGTTTATTTTAACTTTTTTTGGTCTTTTTTATTTTCTATTTTCTTGTCTTTGCTTTCCTCCTATCATTGGGCTTCTATGCGCAACCGCTTTAAAGCCGCCTCCCGGATGGCCCTCCGAGCCGGCTCTATCTCACCGCTACACTCGGGACACACCCAGCCCTGTTGGGCAATCATCACTCGTCCGAGACATCGCGCACACCGCTATCATGTCGCATCGATATAGCACTCCCGCAGCCACTCCTCCTGAGATAATGGCTTCTTGCTCTTCTTGGTAGCGGCCATAGCAGCAGCTGAGGCCGGGGATAGACCTCTTGCGGACGATTCGGGGCTTACTGTCGACGTAAAAGACGAATTCATTTGTGGTGAGAACGGCGTACGATGTTCGTTGCTGTTGCTCCCCCGCTTAAGAATGTCCTCCCTGTGGTACTTGCGTAGGTGTATGCGGAAGTTGTCTTTACGGTAGAAAGGCGCGTTTCGGCGCGAGTAGTGCGGGTAGTCGTAGTAAAAGTGGTCTTTGTTTTGCTTATCCGAGTGGATGTACCGCTCGTGGCGTTGGAGACTGAATATGTTCGTAAAGACGCGGCCGTTACAGTGTTTGTGTTGGCAAACATACTGCTTTCGTTCGTGGTGGTTGTTATTGTTGTTGTTGTTGTTACTATTGTTGTTATTGTTGTTATGGTTGTTATTGTTGCTATTATTACTGTGGTTGTGGCTTGAACGCTTGCTTTGGCTTTGGCTTGAGCTGGCTTTTTGACTTTGGCTCTTTTGCGGTGTGGAGTGTTGATGGTGGGAGGAGTTACTCTTATGACTGCTGCTGCTATGAGAGTTAGACTTTGAGCTGTTGTAACGCTCACTGCTGCTGCCGTCGTTGCTAATATGGTTATTAGAAGACTTACTGTTGGGGCTCGCCCACGCTTTGGAAGATTGGATTTGCTTGGATGATGGTAATATTCATGTTGAAGGGACGGTTGTGTTTATAAAGCGGATTGCTCTTTGGTGTTGTTGTTGTAGGTGTTATTATAAAAGCGTTGCCTTCGAGTTCGGTTTTAGTCTTATGGTAAGGCCGAGCTTTGGTTCTCGCTTTAGAGATGGTTGTGATAGGAGCGGTGCGTTGTGTGCTTGGTGTTACTAGTGTAAAGCCACTTGTTGTTGAAGAAAGCTGGCGTTGGCACCCGACATTTCCAAGCCGGTGGCGGAAAACTCCATTAACCGAAACACTCTAGGAAACTCCATGACATCCGGACTAAGTATAGTTATTTTGTCAACACCATCTTTTTCGACTGTCTTGTCCTCGTTAATTACCGTTAATAATCTTGCCGGTTTAGCTACAACTCACCTTAAGAGGAAGTCCTTGTTGGGGTAAAACCAAGTAGACTGATTCGCAGTAAGCGTCTTGAATGATAGATGGATGTTAGCCATAGCATGGCTTGGGGATGAATAGTCGTCGTTCCATTTGAAGCCAGTCGAACTGTTAGCGAGTTCGAACAGGTTGATGAGAACACTAGCATAGATCGCTAGCATGTTATACACAGTCGCTAAGCTAGGGTTGTTAGACGAGACACTAAAAAACAAGCGGCTGCTGCTCGTTGTTAACAAGCAGCTGGGTGTCGTGCCATAAGACAAATAATGCTAAATGCTATAGTCTACCGTGGTCGTTAACACTTCGTTGTAAGATGGTACCACAGCTTGGAAGTCCATAGCCTCAACGCCGTTTTAGTATACGTAAAACTGGGGTACTTACGAGTATAGAAAAGCGGCGTTGTGGTGCTCGGGGTCATTGTTGTTATTGTTGTTGTTATCCATTTCGACTGTTTGCCTGAGGTGGCCGTCGCGCTGTCGTGTTTGCTTGGGTGCTGATGGGCGTCATGCAAGGCTTTTCTGTCTGATTTTATTTCTGGATCCGATGCTTGGATCTGCTTTTTGTATAGGTGGGCAGAGAGGGTAGGAGACTAAGAGGGACCGTGGATTCGAGTGTGGGAGTGTGAATAATTATATATCTTAGAACTAGACTGGTCAGCCTATGCGTTGTCCTTTTTTTCGAGAAAGCCTACCATAACGCGAGGTCCAACTTGCGGGTGGGAAAGGCAAAGCAGAAATAACTGAAGGCAAGGCTATACACTCTGAAAATGAAAAGGGGTGACAGATTACCTACTAGGCTGTGGCTAAGGAAAGCGAGCCACATCAGAATACGTCCAGTGTCATGTTCCATGCGTGCGTGTGCTTTTAACGAYCGGTATTAAAGCCCTGCTCCAAGGGATGACAGAAAACAGAGGAGCTCCCTGCTTCAAGTCACTTATCACCAGATCCATAGTGTTTCTCTCAGCCGCACTTCCCACTACTGGCTCTCTCCAGGGCCTCCCTTCTCTAAACCAGGCACCTCGGTTCTCTTTGTTTTATCCTCGCTGGTGTTCAGCACGTCAGTATCCGCGCCGTCGTCATCAGGCTCGTGTAGAGGAGGGTCGGCTGGCGACTCAGGTGGTGTATCGTCCATGTCTGCTTCTGGTGCTCGCCGGACAAGTGTGTTCTGTCGAAGTGCATTCTGTCGAGGCCTCTTGACGCGTGGGGTGACTGTGTCAGCCTTACGTTTTGTTCCTCTGCTCTGTGATGGATTGGCCTGTAGCTCTGGACTCTCCAAGAGGGACTGTAATACGGATTCCTTTGCCATGGGCTTGACYTAGATCGTTAGTTACAGGCAAACAGATAAGGACGCGAGTAGATTACCTGTTGTTGCTTTGGAACAGAAGAGGTGACTTTTCCTGTAGATGCGTTGTCGGAGCGCATATTTTATAGAATTTTTGCGGCTTCTTGGTCCTCTATATCGAAGTCGCTGTTGGACAGTAGGAGAGCAAGGGAAAGTAAGGAGTGGAGGGGGTGTAGGGGGGTTATAAAGACGACGCTAACAGCACTGAAAAGGCTAAAAAATCCGCTGTCAACTAATCCTAGTATCCTTGACTCAATATAATCCAATAGAACATTGACTAACCCTCCGCTTAAGGTATTCCTAACCCGCGAGCTGTATTAATTTCGCGGCTCAATGATTACATACGGTGAGTAACAATACATCTTAGAGAAAGCCCGTCGCGCTTTGTGAATAATTCTCTTTGATTGTGGTCTAGCAAACGGGCCACCGGCATCCCACTTCTCCAGTGTATTCATGGAAATTACAGGGCGGGAAGAAGTAGGCGTAGTGTACATTGGCTGATTGAAAATCTGGCCGGTGCGTGTTGCTGCAGGGGTTAAGCATGCTGCGGGGGTTATGTTGTTGCAGTCGAACGGCATACACTAAGGGGAAAGATGTATTTGTTTTATGAAAATCAAGTATAGGTAGTGGTCTCGTGTGATGAAGATCTGAATCAGAAGACCAAGAAATGGAATGCCGATGAAAATACACAAGCCAATAGAAGAAGAAAAGGAAAGCAAGTCTCAAAACGCATTCACTGCAGCTCGGATATCTCACTTAGATCCGTAAAATAAGTGAGCTCACTGGATATGCTTGCCCCATCACTGGCGTTGTCGTCCGAAAGAGCACCGCCTGTTGGAAGACCCACCTCAACAAAGTCCCAGTCTTCTTTTAAAAGAAGCTCGCTTGGGACGGTTGGCTTGGGGCTGCGGAGACGCAGCGGCTCGTTGGCGATGAGAATTGCGAGTTGAAACCAATCACAGAGAATTCCAACGTTGTCAGATCGCTCCTCGTCAACTTGGCGCTGGCCATTATCGCTTTGGCCGCCCCCGAACACCAATATTTTGCGACACAGCGATATTTCGTGCATATGCGTCTTTTTGACCTCATCGGACAATGGGCCTGTCTGTTGGGCCAGCCACTCTATTCTGCTCCGGCCATATTCGCTAAAACGACGAAGCCATGATTCGTGGTTCCATCGGAGGATTGTTTCGCAGCAGTCCAGAGGTGGGGGGCGCATCGTGCTGAGTTGCCGCAATATTGCGAAGAGACAGGCCAGCAGAAACTCATCGACAATCATATCAGGAGCAGCCTAGGACATGTTAGTGAGCCACCTGTGGCGTGGAGCGGGGAAACATACCATGATGTCCTGAATAAGGATCGTCCACTGCACGGCCAGAAACACCCACCCCTCTGTCGTGTGCTGATAGAACCGGCCCAGTCCCCGAGCGTGCCCACATATGCCTTTGACAGCGTTTACTACAAATCGCTTCTGAGCCCTTTGTCTCGCTGCCGTTGTCCCGTATACACGCACCTCTCCATGGCTGGGCTCCCAGACACGACTGCACGCGGGTGAAGACGAAAATCCATTCACAGATGTACAGCCGATACTCGAGAGACTGTCGACGTAGGAGCTCGCAACTGAAACCAGATAATGCTGTGCATCTATGCTGTTCTTCATAACATGGACTGCAGGGAGACTTTTGACATTCGCCCACAAGGAAGTGCTAGCATCAAATTCTTCTGTGGGGACAAAGCCTCCTACCCAAAGCTCGTCATCTGGTGGCAGATTGACAAGCTGGGGGCAGTATCGAATGCATTCTTTCTCATCAAAAGCCAGAAGACATTCGTCGTCATCCGCAACTGAATTGGCCGGTGTAGCGGTGATGGCGAGTGCCGCGGACTGGGAAAGGGGAAGGTCCATCTTATTGTGCGCAGCCGTATGAAATGTATGTAAAGTAAGGACAACCGAAACGTGCAGTTCTGGGGATGGAATGGAATTATATATGCGTAAACACCCACGTTCCCCTACGAGACCAATTCATATTGTACGAGGTAATGGATGGGACCCTACCCTGAGTGTAGGGTACCACGGAGTACTGAAAAGGCCATCTCGGCCTAGGTGTGACGGCCTTACTTCTTATTGACAGCCGAGTAGCTGCAGGGTTGGAGACGAGTAGCTGTAGGGCTGGAGAACGCTGGTGGCGGGTATTGTCTCCGGTCGTAAAACCAACATCCAGTCCAACCACACGAAGAATCATCACCGGAGTTTAAACTGGGCTGTGAACGTAAAATCAGATCAGACCGGCGTGTTTCCCGCACACGCCTATAACCCAGTTCTAAGCTCGCAACCTGCTTAAGAAGGCGCGTACGTCGAGAGGCCTTAAATGCGCAGCCTTTCTTGTGTATGTTAAGGCAATTCCCTTGTCACCTACGGGATTATGATTCCTCCTGAGCCACTCATAGGTATCAGGGGAAATTCTAGGTACTTTACACCAGTCGTGCATCTTGTTCATTGAGTGAAAAAACATCCCCTATTCAAATATAACAATAGAAAGGAGATCTTGAAAGAGCGAAATGAACATCTCCTTCTTTCGGCCAAGTACATTCTCAGATGCCTCTAGTGCCCATTGTGTGACTGCAAGCCGCTACCTACAACCTAGCTCGCAAGGGATCAGTGCTTCCGCAACCGCCTGGTCTCTTCATCATACGATGATGTCGCTTCGGGATTGTAAACCGTCCGCACGTACCTCCCCTTCTCCAATGTGTGTGGCCTGAGATGTACTCGCCAGTTGCCTCTGTCGTGGAACATCCGGTCGCAGAATTTGCAAGGAAACTGGCCTTTATTATCATGACATGTGATAACGTAACGCTTTAGGTGACCAGGTTCTTTGAAAGGCGGCGTCGAGTAGTGCGGGCACTTGAAGCGATTATGGGGTATATTAAGCACGTTAATGCTGTTGTGACGAACGAGTGGTTGGGTTGGTGAGGGAAAGGGGCTTTTAGGGTAACCGTAAGCAGTCATGGTAGAGACCAAGGGTGCGCCTGAGACACAGGATGCTGAGGATGGTGTCGTGTGAGCCTCCTCGGCGAGAGAGGCATCTGAAGAGTCGGGTCTTGTGCCCGAAACAGCATCTAGCCGGCAACGACCAACCGAGCCCATTTGGTGATGAGAATATGGTGTCGACTTGTTAAACACCGTAGGGAAATAACGCCTTTCTCTATTCATATATAGTCCCTCGACGAAAGAGGGAAAGGTACTTGTACTCGATAGCAGGTTGGCAGTCCTGTCGCCATACCGAGACATTGGCCCAGGAGAACACACTGCGCCATTCTCCAAACGCTGCCATTATTTCCATGCTACTGAGCGATAAAAGATCTATTGCTACCTTGCATGTCCGCATTGGAAAGAATGTACCCCCATGACACATCCACCGGCTGTAGGACATGCAAGCCCCGGCTGCCCCTTAAGTAGACGCCCAGAATTGGCGACTTGCTTGACCCCTGTGTTGGTATCCTTTGACTGGGAAAATATGCACATGTGCTTCAGCATGGTCTGGGTGCTATGACTCTCATGCACAAAGACATTCACCGCCTGTGCATGAGAAGGTGTATGCAAGGCACACTAGTAATTGTTAGGCAGTCAGCCGCAGAGCCGCAAACCATCAAGATCGCGACCCCAGATCGTAGAAGCCTTTCTTATTCCTGATAAAACCTCGGTGTTTCTTCACGATCGTTGTCGTTCGAACCCAGGAGTTCGTCGCGACGCAAATGGCCGTTTTCTTGAGGTCCGCAATGCCCCGCTTTAGAGCTTTTTCCGTTGGTGCCGCCCGAGTGGGAGAAATCGGCTTGCCTTGGGAAAAATACGCAAAGTCTCCTCCCTCTCTTTTGCACATCATTCTAAGATCCGCCACAACGACTCACAATAGTCAAAACTATTTCTTTCCATCCCGTCTAAACATCCGCATCAAAACCATAAAACCACCGAGTACTACAAGAATAAATACAGTCGCGCCGCGCACGAGGTGCGTACAGCGGATCTCGTTAACAGCGCAGCGATGGTGGTATGTAGTGCTCATTTTGTGATTTCAAATCTCCAAATGACCAGTATTTAATACCTCCCGCCACCTAGCTTCCGCACTTGAACGAATGGGTTCGAGTTCATAACCAGTTCACGGCGCCGTTTAACCTACGAATTTCGTACAAGACACCGGTAGACATTATAGTGGATGGTACTGTGGTGGCAGGCCATGGTAGCTCTGAAGGCAGCTGCGATGTTCATCAAGGAAGCCATGTTGTGATATTTAATTATACTTGGGTTTACATACAAAGACTATTCTAGTTCATTCAAGAATATATTACACAAAAAATTCACGGACTCTCTATCTGTTGGTAAATGTACGCAGACCGTGAAAATCCCGTTCCGTGAACTGTATTCATAGGCTAGGCTGTGTTTTAACAAATCCCAGCTTAATCGTCTTTGGGGTTTTTCTTCAAACCCTCTTTGTATCATCCATCCTGTTTCTTCAATTCGTATGATCAAATGTATAGTATTTTTTTCCGGCTCGACCTTTATATGCAGACAGTACCGATCCGCTTCAACCAGGGCACAAAGCAGCTCGCCTCGGACATACGGAAGAATGCGTTCCTTTCTCAGTTACCAAAGGCAACAATTGCTGTAAGCTGTACAAGCACGGGTGGCGCAAGGCAACGCAGAGCACGGTGCTTTAGCAGACAGAGAGACACAGAGGTAGGTCTGTGAGTGGGCCGCAACATTTATGTTGTTTTGGAGTTTGGCTCGGGCATCTTCAATTCCGGGTGTCTGCCGATTTGGTACCGTGGTGGCTTGGGTGCTGTAGGGGGCAAGCACCAAATATGTGTCTAATACAGTAGTGGGAGGATGTGGCTCTATCATCGGAATGTCGGTGTCGAAAAGTGTCTGGTGGCTGACGTGGCCCACTACACGTAAAATTAGCGGCGGGGAGGTAAGACATGCAACTGTATGTCAGAATTACCTGAGGACTGGTCGGACAGCGGAGAGGACTGTTGGTCTGCGGGGGACGGAGAAGGCCATTCTTGGTCTTCTAGGCCTATTTTGTTAGCGCCATGCTTGGTAGAATCAGAACTGCAGCGTCCTTACTCGTGTCGTCCAACAGGTCCTCTTTGTTTGTTTGACTGTTAGTGAGTTGGAGGTTCGGATCGATGTGCATGGTCTTGGCAACGGCCAACCAGTCTTCGCGGGGTAGAGTATTTTGGCAAGCCCGAATGTATGTCGCTGGGGGAGTTGTTAGTTATGGAACAATTGAATAACCGGTGCCTTGAATGTCATACACAACGTGGAAAGAGCTGTTTCTGTGGTCAACTCTGGATCCGCCTGCTGTGCTTGTCGGGTGCCATAATGGCCGACTTGAGAGGCAAGTGAATCTTGCGTCGTTGCATGTCTTTTGTATGATCTCGGCGGGGTTAACGGTGCCAATGCTCTCCGCTTCCGACTATGGACTGGCGAAGTGGGCGAGCTTGGATTTGTAATTTGTATATCATCGTCACCCGCCATGCCACCGGGAAAATCTGTGCCGGAAAAGCTGCCGCTCTCGTTGGGCTGGAATTCGCCTTCGCCTGGGCTGAGCGGACTGGCTGATCGGTATCTCTTGGACAATTTCACCGCGCGGAGAAAGAAATCGTCATCGGAGTTTAAAAGGTTAACTGCGCGGTGTTAGTAAAGGTAAAACCAGACCAGAGTGTTTCCCGCACATACCTATACCAGAGCGCTCCTCAGTCTTGAGCTTTTCCATTGCGGCCTTTCGCAGCAGAACACGTCCGTTTTGAGCGTCAACCTCCCAGCTAAAGCCCGTTCCTCGTTCTACCGCATGCTTAAATTTGCTCGGGTCCTGAAGGAAGTATTTCGCATATTGCCAAACGTAAATGCCACAGTTGAAAAGGTCGGCTTGTTTAGGCAGGCCCGTGGGCGGTTGTGCAACCTCGAGACAAATGTTGAGACCTAAGAGGTACTCTTTTAGAAGAGGAAGATGTTCGTATTTTGCCGCGGAATCCGGCTGGGGATCTAAAATCACAATCTTAAAATTGCATGGTTTGCTCGGGGCAGGGTTACCCGGGCTCCGCCAGAGGACGGCGATTCGCCAATGCTTCATTTGTCGGTCATGTAGTGGCAGGATGATCCTAAGGTACTCTGAGACGTTGGCGCTTTTCGTCCATGCAGCAAAGGGCTTTCGGTTTTGGAGATTCTCGACAAGGAATGAGTTGAAAAAGAAAACGCTTTCATTGGGATGCTCTTTGCCTAGTTTGTGTAGGCCGAAACTGATTATACTGTCATTGAGAAATTCGCCGTCTTGGAGTGTATCGATGCTGTGTGTGTCTATCACGTAGGAGACGAGTCGTAGATTGTTCTCCCTTTCCTCTGGTATGGCTGGAGCCACACTAGCACTGTCTGCGGATGTACTTGTCTCGGCCGGATGACTGTTGCGTTTTGGCTCCTTCTGTTTCGATGGGCGGCCGACAGAGCTGGGACCTGGACGGACACTATGTTAGTTGAGTTGAGCAAGGGCATGGAATGCTATACATACCTGGTTCCCCAAGTAATTCCGGGACGTCTTTCCCAATCCTTCTACCACCGGTGACAGTCCTGTTTTTGTTCTGCTCCTCTGTTTTGCCATCCTTCTTGTCGTTTTTCTTTTTGTCTTGCGGTGCACCAGCATTGACCAACTTCTTTATGGCCTTCTTCACGGCCTCCACATCCCAGCCACGTTCTACCCCCTTATATACCAAGCCCATGAATTGTGCATAATCAGACAGAATATCTTCCATGCAGGCAACAGCAAGGAACGCCGTTGTATCCTGGTCGTGTTGGATCTTGGTGGTAACACGCATTTCCGACTCTGGCCACCTAGGGCACGGCGCCTTTTGTGAGAGCGAAAGGATAACCCACTTCTCAGAAGGCTTCTGGCAGCTCCCGTAAGCGACATACCACCAACCGCCGTCGTAGTATGGCATAGCCGTACATTCCCAGTCGTTGCTCCTTTCGGTACGAACCCGCCGCATTTCGTCGATCTTCCGCTAGTTTGTCACCGCTTTCTTTACCAAGACCTTCGGGTTTCCTAGGAATTGCTTTATGCACCAATTTATCACGCCTTCCTTAATCGTGTCGTTTAGAGGGCACACCAGTCGGACTTTACCAAAGAGAGTTTTTTGTAAGGCAGCTTTGTTTATCGACACGTCGTGTATGAGTTTGAATCGGTCCAATTCGTATCTCGACCGGTCTTTGATTGGTACGTTAAAGGTGTTGTGTATCGGCGTAATACAGTTGTTACCCTTCAAGTGCTCGATAATCCGTTGCAAATGAATCTTCTGGAGGCCTGCTTGGCGTTGATGTTTTCTCCCCCGTAACTCATACAAGGCTCCGTTGGCCAACGGCGCGAATTCCGCCAACTTCATTCGCATTGAAATGAAGTGCAACTGTTGGAAAAAATTAAACCCGCGCTCGTTCCAGTTTTCGTAGTCGACAACGTCTTTGCCCCATTTTTCGTACACACGCCTTCGAGCTAGATTGCGAAGTGCGCGGTCAACAGCCGCCGTCTCCTTAGCCGTAAGTTTCGTGCCGTCACTGCATACGACCTTCACCGCGCCATTTGCAGTAATGGGGTCCAGGAACCGCGAAAGCCGTCTGAAGGCATCTGCTTTGGTGATATTGTAGTTGGTGCAGATACTGTCAACCTCAGCTGCCACCTCGGGGCTGATTTGTCTGATGTCGTCAACTGTGAATTGGTCTCCGTTTCTTTGTGAGCAGTCATTCTGAACATCAGAAGCGGCGTCGTTTTGCATCTCCTTCGTAACCCGCTCGGAATCGGACGTCGGATGCATGGCAATGTTGTGCTATTTCTCCATTTAGTTCGACGATGCTGTAGAAGAGGTTGACAGACAACGAAAAAGCAGGATAAACTGAAGATAAAGGCGTAGCCTTTATTAGCGATTAAAGAGGTTACATTCGCTACGCTTAGGGCTGATTTTCTTGTTACGGGGTTCTTAGAAATAGGGTGGCCTAGTGTTTTAATTACCCCCCCTGTTTGTCCGAGTGCCAACAGACGCCACGAACCTCATTCGTCGGTCTACATTAGACGTGATGCCTAAGTCTGCTAGTCCCCTCAACAACCCCCTGCATCTTCGGCTACGCTACCCTTGCCCGCGCCCACGGCCTCAACACATTTGTCGCCACTTAATACAGTGTTGTGCGAGAGTCTCTAGACCGGTTCGGTTATTACCTGCTAATGGTTTTTTTCGATCGGCAGGAAGCGCTAAGACGCAGCTGGGGCCAGTGACAAAAACAGTAGCCTTCTCGCCGGCCTTCCCGCCGGCCTTCCCGCTTCTGGTTGCTACTAGGTGGCAAATTGACCCGTTTTCCCCTGTGTATTGTCCCTTTATGATCCAACCCGCCGTGGTAAGTCAGGCTCGGTTAGTCTCGTTAAGAACAGGCTGTCGCACATTGGCTGTCAAAATTAGCTCATCCTGGGCATCACCGCGAGAGTTACGGAGTACAAACCCTGTATATTATCGCATCCCCTTTTGGAAGTTTTTAGACTGTCAGCATTATTCTCCAGTCGTTCTTGAGTTTCGCACCAGGTGGCCAGCCAGCCTATTAGAACGTCCCACTTAAATAGGGAGATGGATGAGAATAGCGGTGAACACCCCCATGTCTGCCCTCCGAATCCTTCCTGCGGACTCACCCCCTATCATCATCACAAAAGAACCCTAAACCCCACTCGTCAAAGCTTAACCGTCGTAGCTGGAATGACCAAGCCGTATGCCTAGCCTCGTCCTAGTCTTACATCTCTTGATTACCCCGCCCGCTGTATATTACCCTACAACAGTCCTTTTCATCCAAGCGTCAAACCGCCCATGCACCTGTGCTTATTGGAAAAGATAATTTCTTTTTCCCACAGAGCTCATAAAGAAATACGAGGCCAGCCCACCCGGGCGGCTAAGATAGAGTTGCGGTGGCAAGTGGACCGCAAAGAGTCGTTACAAAAACGTCTCTCCTTGTATGTTTGACCAGAATGAATTCGGCCCTTTGCCTGGGACCAGTGCCTTTTCACAAGCCAGGGCTTGGCAGTCAGTCACAGCCAATAAACAAGCCTTGTAGTCTCTTCTAGTCTATCCTTACCCCCGGTGCATCCGTCGCTCATGCATTGAATTCAATGCGGTGCTGTGCGAGCTCAGTAGCTCATCTAGATTCGGTAAGTGATGTGTGACCTTTGTTATCTCCTCACTCGTAGTCGCATTGATGGCTGTGGCGTCTCACAAGAACAAGGCTCGGCTGCAGAGCAGAGAGTTCTGCCCTCGAATATGTGCTGCAAGAGTCTTTTGCGTGTCAAAGTCCCCCCTCCTAAGGGGTTATTGTCTTTTAAGAATAAGACGATATGTATGTGTTGTGAACCAGCAAACATTTCTGTACAAAGACACAAAAGTTGCGGTGTATCTGTGCCAGGCCTGCAAAAAGACCGCCTGGCACCTCGGAAAAGGTTGAGACCATATATCAATTAAGACCATCATTTCCCGTCACGATTGCCAGAATCTGGCACATTCTTCACCTTGACAAAGCCAACACCCTAACAATGTGGGCAACACTCGCCATTGTTGAGGTCCTTCAAACGATTGTTTCTGCCGCCATCCCAGTCGTCTTCTTAGGGGCTCAAATCACGACGGTTGAGACACGCCGGCACAATGGAACACCCGTTGTGTGGCTGCTGGCGACCAGTCTGTTGACCTTGATCTTGGAGATGGCCATGTTCAATCTTCGATGGCAAGAGTCAGGGCAAGGAATTCGAGGCAAGGGTGGGGCGAAGGATCCATAAGCTAAACCTAACTTAGCCACCAAAACACGTGCAATTTTTATGTAGCTTTTATGCACGATTCTACATGAGAATAACGAGCTCTTTGTACCGAATTGCTAGTGAGATCTTGTCACCGGACTCTTGGCTCACAGTCTCGTGACTTTCCATCACGTGCATTGTATCACGGGACCATATGATCACGTGTCTTGAAGGAAAACAATAAAATGTAGCTTTAAATATAATACTTGGTATAAACTAGTTGTTATTATATGGTCACGTGGACATTCACGAGATATATTGTCACGTGTAAATCTAAAAGATTTAATAGTGCCGTACTATACCGCTAAAATAAAATGGATAAATAATACTCCTTTTTCCGAAGCCAGTATAACTTCCAGTCTTTGAGCGGCGAGTACTGAGCTCGTGCATAAAAGAGACATGCAAGTCTGTATAAATGGCTAACTATAATAGGTATAGTATATGATCCTTCGCCCCACCCTTGCCTCGAATTCCTTGCCCTGACTCTTGCCATCGAAGATTGAATCGGGCCCTTGCCGGATTACATTGCCACGAGTCACAACATTTGGATGGTGGCATCGACAAAGCGTACACCAGTGTTGTGTACAAATATACCGGCTAACATCCCCACAAGAACGTGGAAAAATGAACTTAAATAAACCAGGGTACCCTGTCGTGCTAGTAGGTAATCTGTCACCCCTTTTCATTTTCAAAGTGTGTAGCTGTCACGGCCGGCAGGCAGACAGGTAGGCAGGGACGAGATGCAGTATATTTAGGATAGCTAGTCTTCTACAGAGGTGCAGGTAGGGGTCAGGTTGTAGACGAAGACGTAGCTCAAGGAGCTACGTTCAGGAGGCAGATGCGGCTCAAAGAACTATCTACGATAGCGGTAACAAGCGGCAGTAATCTCAGGGGGGATCAGCTAGGTCTGCCAGCTAGCATACGAGCAGACARACAATAAGCAAGCAGGGTGGGGCTCCGGCACGGCGGTCCGTGACAGTACTCCCCTCTTTACGACCGAGCTTCGTCGAGGTCGAAGGTTAGGGACCAGGCTTGTCGGGGTAACGGCGGTGGTAGTTGTCTAGGAGTTGCTTAGCATTCGTTAAGTACTTAACGGGTTCGGTGGTCGGGTCTTCGTAACCGACCCAGCGGACCACGTACTTTAAGCGGGGGGGTCCACGCCCTCGGCGATCGAGCTTGRAGTCGAGGACCTTAGCGACCTCGTACTCAGTCTCGTTAGCGACCTCGACGTGCGGCGGCGGCGGGCGAGTTTGACCGGGAACTGGGTCAAACATGTCGGCTATGCGGAAGCGGGAGACGTAGAAGACGGGGTGGACTCGGATAGAGGCGGGCAGGTTTAACTTGTAAGCATACGGGCTAACAACCTTAGAAATACGGTACGGGCCGAGGTTCTTTTAGTTTAACTTCTTCGTCGAGCGGGCGGTAGTTAGGGTGCGGGCGTTTAACCAGACGTACTCGCCTTCCTTAAATAAGCGAGGGGGCTGTCGGTGCCGGTTGGCTTGCTCTTCGTAGCGGTTTTGCGCGGCGGCCATCTCGTTTCGAGTTAACTCGGTGATCTTCTTCATGCGGGCAACGAAGCGGGCAGCATCTCGGGATTGCGGTGTGTCGGGCAGGTCTTCGATGGGCTCGAAACCCAACCGGGGCTCGAAGTCGTAGTTGGCGTAAAACGAGGACAAGCCGGTAGTTTCGGAGTGGTGAGCGTTATCGGCGAACTCGGTTAGCGGCAACCATACGTTTCAATCATCTTATAAGTAAGCCACGTAAGCGCGGAGGTATTGTTTTAAAACGGAGTTAATTCTTTCCGTTTAACCGTCGGTCTCGGGATGGTGTACCGTAAACAGGGCGAGCGTAATCTTTAGTAAGCGAGCAAGGCTGCGCCAAAATTCTATAACGAATTGTATTCTTTAGTCCGACACGATCGTCGTAAACAGGCCGTAAAGCTTTTAAACGTGGTTTAGGTATAGGTGAGCAGCGTTCTTTACGTTACAGGTTTCGTAGTAAAGGATTAAATAGCGCATCTTAGTTAACCGATCGACTATAATCATAATAGCGTTATAACCGTAGCTTTTAAACAGGTGTGTAATAAAGTTTATAAAAATATTACGCTAAGCTCGATTAGGAACGAGTAAGGGGTGTAAAAGTCTTTTTTAACCGTCTCGAAACGAAGCGGCCTTACGGCAAGTATAACACTTCCTCACCCAACGAGTAACGTAACGGGCTATGTCGAGCCAATAGTACTCGCAGAATAATAATTTATATATTTTAAAGCGGCCGAGGTAGCTCGAAGCCGGGTAATCGTAATAACAGCGAAGTAGGTTAGCTTTTAAGTCGTCGTGGTTAAAAACGTACATCCGGTTTCGTACGTATAAGTATTCGTAGCGGTTAGTACACTCCGCGAGGGTTAGGGTGAGTAAGCGGTGCGTCTCTGAGTCGGCTAAGGCTTTTAAGGCTTAACGAGGGATCGGGTCGGCTTCGTACGCTTATCGAAACAAGTCGTGTAAGTTAGGAAGCAGGAGCAGTGCGTGAAATCAAAGGTTTGGAACGAGGTTTTACCGTTTTAAGACCGTCTAACTTTGGTACAAGAAGCGTATATCCCCCTCCTTAAGGAGATCTCCTAATCTTCGTGTTAAAGAGTCAAGCTTAACACCTTGCTTTCCGAGGCGGTAGTGGATTTGGAAGTTGAAGCGGGATAAGAACTCGGACCAGCGGGCTTAGCGGCGGTTAAGCAGCTTCGTAAAAGTAAAGTATTCTAAGTTTCGGTAGTCGGTTAAGACTTTAACAAGTGAGGGAGCCCCCTTCAACTCAAAGCGCCACTCTTCAAAACAGCGAATAATAGCGAGCAACTCTTTGTCGTAGATCTCGTAGTTACATTCCGTGGCGGTGAGCTTTTTCGAGTAAAAAGCGATAGGGTGTAAGACGCCGTCGTCACCGTATTAGGACATAACGTTAGCGAAGACGTAGTCGGAGGAGTCAGTCTTTAAAATCACGTCTTTTTCTTATTCGAAATGGGTTAAAACAGGGGCGGTTACAAAGCGGGATTTCAACAATTCGAATACGTTAGAACAAGCGGTATCCCACGCGAAGGGAGTATTTTTTTTAGTTAAGCGGGTTAGCGGTGTAGTGATCTTAAAGAAGTCGGCGATGAAACGGCGGTAAAAGTTAACAAAGCTTAAGAAGGCTTAAACGTCGGTTAAGCAGGTTAAGGCGGGCCAGTCTCGAATCGTCTGTGTCTTAGCTAAGTTTATACGAATGTCGTCGCGGCCGATAATCAAGCCCAAGAATTTAGTCTCGATATAGTAAAATTCGCATTTAAAAGCCTTAACGTACAAGCCAGCCTCGCGTAAGCGTGTTAAGACGGCGCGAACATGTTCCGTGTGTTCTTCACGGGTCCGGCTATAAATCAGGATGTTATTTAAGTATATAGTGTAAATTAAGTCTAAGAGTTTTCGTAAAAAGGCGTTAATATAACGTTGAAAGGTTAACGGGGCGCCGGTGAGCCCGAATAGCATAACTAAGCTCTCAAACAGGCTAAATCGAGTGCGAAATGCGTTTAAGTACTCTTTTCCTTCTTTAACGCGGAGCTCGTTGAAGGCGGAGACGATATCTATCTTACTATAGTATTTCATCTCAAACAGGTTATTTAAGGTCTCCCTAATTAAAGGCAGCGGGTATCGGTCTTTAATAGTAACGGCGTTTAAAGCGCGGTAGTCGACGTAAAAGCGTAAGCTACCGTCGCTCTTCTTTACAAACAGGATAAGAGAGGCGACAAGGGACGAACTCGGCCGAATGAATCCTTTTCGAAGATTCTCATCCAACCATTCTCGTAGCGCGCGGAGCTCTTCTCGCGACATAGAGTAAAGAAAGCCGTACGGCAATATAACGCCCTCTTTTAACGTAATATAGTGGTTCATCGAGCGATACGAAAGCAATTTATTAACTTCTTAAAAAGAGAAGACGTCGACGAAGTCGGCAATCTCCGGCGATAGAACAAAGAGTAGCGGCCTAGCTTTCGAAGCGCTCAAAAGTTGGTCTAAGGTGTTTAAAGTAGTAGTATAAAACCGGCAAGATTTTCGACGAACGTAAACGGTAGCTCCTTCCTTCGAAATCGAAGCGATGTTTATATAGCAAAAAGCTAACGAGCGTTGGTCTTAATATATCGAGCGGCTCTTCTTTGAAACAGTGTGTAGGGCGCGGACTTTCTCAAAGTAAGACGAGACATTACAGTTAGTACGGCAGTACTCGTTATCGAAGGTGATTGAGTGTTTAACGAAGCGAACAGTCGGGTCGTGTTGCTTTAACCAAAGCATTCCTAACACGATAGGATAGTGCGCTAGTTAAGTAACGAAAAACAAAACGTTCTTTTAGTGATAGTCTTTGATTTTCAAACCGGCGCGTACGTAATACTCGCACTTGCCGGCTTCGATAACTCTCTCATCGAACACTTTGATATCGAACGGGTTACGTAAACGGTACAAGGGCAAGTGGTGGCGAGAAGCTTAGTCGGCGTCGATAAAAGCTTTTCCTTTAACGCCGCAGTCGGTCAAAGCATACGTCAAGAGGGCAAGCTGGTCCTTCGCCATTAGCTCGGCGAGTAGGATTATCAAGTTAAAACGTTAATTATATTCTTCCTCGATAAGAAGTTTATAAACAGCGGCTAAAGAGATTCGAACGACGGTATAAGGTGCGTTGAAGAGCGGGCTTGGCACACGACTTAGTCCAAGCGCACCCCTTCCCTCGATAGTTGTCGAGGGGAACGAGAGTTGGAAGAACGGCGAGAGCGGCGGCCACGCGAGTGGTGACGGCAGCCGTTAGAGGAGTGTTGAGACGAGGCGGCAGGGCTAAAGACGCCGGCGTTACGAAGGCTAAGCGCGCGGGGGTCGCGGGTGTTAGGGTACGAGCAAGCGGCTATAAAATAATCTTTCGACCCGTAACGATAACACTCGCCACGGTCTTAGCGGGTGGTGTCGCGGCGTTAGTAAAACAGGTCCATCGAGTCGAGAAGCGGGGCGGCGTTAGGCTTTTTGGCGAACGGGGTAGAGAGCGAAGGAGTTAGCGTCGTAATAAGCGCTTGGGGAGTACGAGTAGGGGCGGTGTTCGCGGCGGGGGGGCGTTGGAGGGAGCTTCGGGCGTTTAAACGGAGGCGGTGGTTGTTTAGAGATTATAGTAACGTTATAAAGCTGTAATAGTTTGATGTAGGAACATTAGCATAAATCTAGTGTTGGTATAACTCACGGGAAATAGCATCTTTCAAAATGGTTTAAAGTTGTTCGTTGAGTATTTCGGCTTCTATAGTAAGCCGTTGGAATTCAATAAAGAAGGTGTTAAAGTCTTTATTCGTTTAACGGTAGCGAAGCAGTTTTTAACGAGAATTTTAAACTAAATCGGGGTTTTTAAACGCTCGATTAAAGATTTTTAAGATATTATAATAGTCGCGGAGTATCTCGTAATCGTTCCAGCAGTACGAGAGAATTTACGCGTAAGCCGCGCCTATTAAGCGGCCCGTTGTATAAACCAAGCGAAAGACGAGAGTAAAGAAGCGATCAACGTTAACAGTTAGTTTATCTCGTACGACTTGTTTAAAGCGGCGGAGGTTCGAGCGAGTACCGTCGAACTTATTAGGGTCGGGTAGCTTTTCAAAGCGGGTGGTCGAAGGAGGTTCGAGAGGAATCAGAGGATGCGGTGCCAGAGTTCGACCTTCGCCGACGTTAGTGGACGAGGGTAGGGGGGAAGCAGACGAGGGGGTAAGTACAGTCGGGGCTTGTAAACGGCGGAGGTGCTCGAGGTTTATACGCGCGTCGAGTAGTTACTCAGTTAAGCCTTTAACAGAGTAGCGGCTCTCTTCGAAGCGGCTATTAACGGCGACAAGTTCGGTGCGGGCGATAGTTAATTCTTCGTCTTGCTAGCGAAGAAGTTCGTAAGTGGCTTGAAAGTAAGCTATTCAAGCCTTGGGATCGGCGGCTATCGAATTAGCGAAGTCTTTCGAGTCGGAGGGCATAACAGGGGGTTCCGGAATCGTAAGCATCTCGTCGGCACTTATAGGAAGGAGCTACGTAATGTTACGGCCGGCAGGCAGACAGGTAGGCAGGGACGAGATGTAGTATATTTAGGATAGCTAGTCTTCTACAAAGGTGCAGGTAGGGGTTAGGTTGTAGACGAAGACGTAGCTTAAGGAGCTACGTTTAGGAGGCAGATGCGGCTTAAAGAACTATTTACGATAGCGGTGATAAGCGGTAGTAATCTTAAAGGAGATTAGCTAGGTTTGCTAGCTAGCATACGAGTAAACAAATAATAAACAAGCAGGGTGGGGCTCCGGCACGGCGGTTCGTGACAGTTATATATTATTACGGTAAAGTTATAAATAATTATAATAAAGTTATAAAATTTAATAATTATACGAAACGTTAATAAGTTATTAAAAGTAAAGGTTTAATTATATTATTAATAATTATTTTATTAATAAAAACGTATTAAAGTTAAAAATACTTTTTTTTTAACTTATTTAATAATTTATTTATATTATATGTTAATATAATAATTATAAGTTTAATTAAAAGGGTTTAATATTATTAAAAAAGTATTTTAATTATTAATAAAAAGTAATAATAACGTTAATTAAGTATTAACGAAAGAGGCGTAAAGTTAATAAATTTAACTTCGGTTATATTAAAAGTAACGATTAAAAAGATTTTATAAGTACTAAAGTTATTTATAACTTAAAAGGGCGGGAGGCAGAAATAAACGCTAGAATTTTGAAGCGTAGGCGTTAAGTAGGCTATAATAAGAGCAGTATAGGAGAAGCATAGGAGCAGCACAGGGTTACACAGGTATGAGCAGGATTGTAAACGAAATAGGAAATTTTAAATGATAGGATTCGTCTTTTATATTAGGATGATATTAAATAGCCGCACTTGTTATAATAACAAGAAACATCTGGAGACCCGTAACACGATTTATCTGAAGATAATTTCAGATACTTAGTAAGTGAATTCAGTAAGGGTAAAGTTGCCGAGATAAAGATATGCCGAGAAAGTAAAGTTTTCAAAATATTTGTATTTATTCTTAATTATTCTTATTTTCAGTTTTACGTTCTGGTTTATTTTATTTTATTTTAGACTTTAGCTTTCATTTTCTTTTACCCCCGGAATTAAAACGTAGCTGTATTTTTAACAACTCTATCGTTCCTAGTATTACTGCATTTTACGGATGGCTTGATTTGGAATAGGGCCACCCCTGTAATTATAACCTGTAGCAGTCCGTGCACTCGCTGACGGCCCTACTATTTCAACCTTGTTTTTAGGGCCCTCTCTTTTAACATTACAACTGTTCATAGCATTAAAAAAAATAAAAAAATAGAGAAAACACGTTGGAGAAACTAATAAAGCCTTAATCAGAGAAAATAAATTTCAAGCCCCCTGTCGGACGCAAATTGTGTGGCTAACAGTCTTAACCAAAAGCAGCGTGAAGGATTCGCCAAACCACACATTTGTGCGGTCATCAACCAAGAATAAGCCAAGAACTCAACAACTATAAAGTCTGTCTCCCACACCTTTCTATACGCAATAACAAAGACGGCTGATTAGCGTCATTCTTCCCATATCACAGTAATGAAAGGGGCCCAGGAATGCTTCCGCGAGCCGCGTCGACCTCCCCGGGTTGCAGGACTCTATTATGGTGTAAACTGTCGCAAGTGAAAAGATCCTAACAAAGTTTGCTCCTTACTATCTGAAATTTTCTCCTCTTTTCATTGTATTGCTTCTGTTTATTAACTACTGCTTTATTTTCTACCTTTCTGCTTGTCGTTGGTCTATTCGTTTATTTGTTTCCTCTTTTACCATTGCGTCGTCTTTGGCTTCGTTTATTTTTGCGTTTTATTTTTATAACAAATAACCCAGTCTGCTGTCTTTCGCACAAACACTCGCCCAGCACTCTCCACAAGCCGGCCTCCGCAGCAACGATGCCGACTCTGCTCTGTAAGCTTTGCGACCCTCCTGCCGAGCTCGACGCGACAGTCGCTGCTTTTGACGTCCACCGACAACAACACCACAAATTTTTCAACTGCAAGTATAGTGATGCTTTTCCCCTGGTCTTGGAAAGCAACCCCGGCGTTGCGATTCGAAAAGGCAACACCTGCCGGTCGTGTCCATTCTTGACGCGATGTAACCGTATGAAGGGCTAGCACCGCTATGATCTGCTCGAGGTCTTCGTCGTGTCCCAAGACTGGGACAAACCAGACAAGCTGATGGAGCTGTTTCTTCCGGGCGACAATAGCGGCCTTCTCGAGACCATAGCCCGCGATTACGAGCTTAATACACGGCAAACGTACCGACAAGTCGTCGGAAACTTGGGTCTTCGGAAGGATTTGGGTGTAAGACAATCGTGACACGACTCTCTTTTCTGCAGCTAACGGTTTCTGTCTCACATTTCACAGACCAGCCTGTTGAACGAACCATTCTCACATCCGGGCGAAGAAATGAAGATTGCGACAGTAGGCCGCCGATACGACGAGCTCTCCAGCCCCAACCAACCGGAGCCGATCTCTATTCTGGGGATGCTCTTCCCGAATCAATACAAGCCCCGTACTCAAGGCAGGCTATGGCCGTGTCCCGTTCGTAGCTGCAACAAGGAACACACATCCGTTGTCTCTCTTGGTCGCCACTTCAAGGTGCGTTTGCTGTTCGTGTATCCCTCTGGTGCCCGTCCCTGTGGGCGGTGCGTTGACTCCACCCCTCGGGCAGGTGCACCACGCGTTCTGTGCTTTCCGCGACAATCTGGATGGAACCCTCTCGCTTGTCGGCACATGCACCGGCCCACGATCGATCGTCGTTTCGAGAGCCGATGAGACGACCCCAGGTCCGGCACCGTACCCGGCTGCTGGGACAAACGACGCGTCCGGCATGCAACTTCAGCGATCGCTGATCGTGACTATCAAGCGGAGGCTGGAGAATCCGCTGCGGATGCCAGCCGTAAAGAGACCCAGGCCTCTGCAGGGGCCGGAGCCCAAAAGCGGCGGCGCTGCGATCGGCTTCATCCACGACAATCTGTTCCGCCCCGTGCGACCCAGCAACCCTCGGGCCCGGCAGATGGAGGAGTCTCTTTCCCTAGAAGAGGTCATCGCGCACGTGCCTGGAATGGCCGGGCGATGGAAGCTGTCCGATTTGAAACAGCAGATGGAACCCGGCGTGGACCTCAACGCGGACACCGCCGCTCTCTGCCTCTGCTTCTACGTGCAGCCGGCACACAGGAATGCCCACTGCGTCGACCCCAAGCTCTGGGCATACTGGAAGCGAGAGGGCAAGATCAGCGCGTGGCCCGAAATGTCCTCGGCCCTCAAGTACTACATCATCCCTGCCCGCGAAAACGACTGCTGGTACTGTATTATTGTGGCCGTGAACCGTGATGGGGACGTGGGCGTAGTGTTTTTGGATCCTCTGCAACGGCGCCACCCCGGCGACGCCTCCCTCCTCTTCCACTGCTTCACCACCGGCAACTTTCACATCTACTATGCAAAGTGTACGCGCGCGCAGGCGCTTCAAAACGACTCGGGCATGTACATGCTAGCGTACATGTCGACGTTTCTAGACGATCCCGCCAAAAGTATGAGGGCCGTGGCCAAGGAGCAGATGGAATGGTCTGCGGACCCTGTGGCCGTCCGCAAGAATATCGCTCTGGCCATTCGACGCGCCGTCGCCCACTCTATGCTTCTAGATGTATCGCGGTATCTGGATAACGCTCTGGCGCCGATCAAGCAACACCTGCAGGACTTGGAAGAACATTTTCCGGGAGTGGGCCAGTATCTCGCGACGCGATCCGGCGTAGTGTCTGGCTCGGAGCAGGCTGCTGGGGTACAACAGCTTCTTAGCAACATGTGGACTACTCCTACGCCCACCCTCGATGCCAGTGCCACCACTGCTCTCGATGTCAATGGCTTGTCCTCGGAACCGGGAACGGCCGAACCCATGGGTAAGCGCCCTCTACAGCACCGCAATGCAACCCAACCAGGACTGACAGGGCATTCACCAGATGAGCATGTTAAAGCTGCCCAGCAGTTCACAGTTTCCGCAGACTCGTCGGCGTCATCGTTGCCACCTTTACGATCTCCATCGAGAGGGTCAACCACGGCAAGCGAGCAAACAGCGCCGCCTTTGCCGAGGCTCTGCACGCCGAGGATTGGATTAGGGGAACCTTTGCCAGGCTCTGTGTCGGACGACCGTCTTGACGGAACGACAAACGACCAGTGTGCCAGAGCACCAACGGCCAATATGGAGACAAGGGGCGCGACCACCTCGTGCCTCAGTCCTTCGCCAGCCCGGGTGGTCTCGGATGTTGTAGTTGATCCTTTTGTCAAGCAGGAAGACACCAGGTAGCTCCACTTTGAGTTTTCCATTCTACCATGTTTGGCCTTCCGTTCTGAATTTATCTGCATCTGGCAAATGTCGCAGTCTAGCGTCAGAATGGGGCTCCGGAATTATTGATATCCACTTGAATTACCACAGCGTCGACGATGCCCCATGAGATAAGCTGAATTAGCCCAAAAATCTTCCATCAGCTCATCCACAGGGTATGTAGCTCAGGGGTAGAGCGCTCGCTTCGCATATCAGCGCTTACTGCGAGAGGCCCCCGGTTCGATTCCGGGCATATCCAGGATTATTCTTTTTTTGTTTCTTTTTTGTTTTTCTTTTCTCTGCCTTATTTTTGAGGAGTATCAGTTTCCTCTATTAATTTTTTCTTCTCTTCCTTCTTCTTTGTTTTCTGGTTTTCACCTTCCGAAATCCCCTCTCAGTTTCCCTATTTTACTAAATGTACAGTATCACGAGGTTCAAAAACAACAATAACGGCCACGAGACAGAGAGAATACAAGAAGGCATTAACTCTCCCGTGTAAGAGTGGTGTCTTTGCCGTTGCCCATACCTGACCCGGGCACTGTCAGGCTCACTGCGCTGCCCGTCTCTGGATCCAACGTCACCACGAGCCGGTCCACGAACCCGGCACCCAGCGACCCAACTTCTTGCCACGTAATGCACGTCGGCGTCCCCTGGTCGACCGGTGCCGCCCGGTCCTGGAACACGGCCACAAACACCTGCTGCGATCCGCGCACCACGTTGCTCGGGTACACGCGCAGGTCCAGATTGGCGAGTGTGATGTTGGCCGCCTCCGCCGTGGCCCGGCGCAGATCCACCCCGCCAACGACCAGCGACGTGACGGCGATGCCCGGCCCGCCGTCGGAGGCGTCCAGCACGGCCCTGTCGCTGGTCGCGGGGGCACCGGTAAAGTTGCCGCTCAGCTGGGCGACGACCTGCTCGGCAGCCAGCTCTTCGAGCAGGGCGACGGCCAGCGAGACGTAGTCGGCGTACACGTTGAGGTCGGGGGCGACGCCGGACGTGTCGTGAGCGAGAATGGCGAAGCCGGTGTCCAGGTCCGGCGAGAGGCCAAAGTAGCTGGCATAGGCAGCCACCTCGCCGGTCTTGGTGTAGACGTCGAGCACGGACGAGTTGGCATACTGGCCAGCGTGGTAGATCTCCCAGGGGCGGCCGACGCCGTTGCGGAGGTTGGAAGTGTCGGCGACGGGCTGGAGCCAGCGGCGGGTGAGAGCGGGTGCGATCAAACGGGAGGCGAGCATGGCGTGGCCCAGGGTGGCGAGGTCGCGGGGCGTGGAGAGGAGGCCAAGGGCACTGGAAGCAGTCAGCAGGTGGGCTGGCGGCCTGGGAAAGCACAAAAAAGAACCTACGCAGGCTCGCCAGTCGTGTGGGACTGGATATTCTGGCCAAAGACGGCGGTCTCACTAGCTGGGCTGAGAAGACTGGTGCCGGTCAAGTTCAGCGGCCGCACCATGCTCTCCGACACAATCGCAGAGAAGTCCTGGCCGGAGCAGGTGTGTTCGAGGGCAAAGGCGAGGACCTGGAAAGCCGCGTTGGACAGGAGGGGGGTGGTATCGGGCAAGGCATACGGAATGGAGCCGGCAAAGCTAGAAACGAAGGCTGGAAAAAGACAAGTTAGCACCAGTCGCATAACTATTGTAGGCTGCTGTAGGGGGTCAAACGCACTTTGGCAGTCGCAGGGTTCTCCAATGTGGCAAGCAAACGCTGGTATCTCGTGTCAGCACAGACATCAAAGAATAAACGACTACAAGTTGGCCACGTCGATTCTACTCACAGTCGCGTGCGATGCCGGACATCTGGCCGGCAAGAGCACCCACAGTCACCTCGTCCCAGTTGACAGCCAGCGAAGGCGCGGACGGGTCGGTCTTTAGCTCGGGCAGGAAGCGGGTTATGGGAGTGTCCCAGTGACTGTCGCCCATGCGGATGAGCCACATGTAGACAGTAAACACTTGCGTCAGCGAGCCCAGAGGGAAGACGGTGTCCAGGTTGAGTTCGCCGGGCGTCACCACCTCGTCGGCCTTGTGGTGGTACTCGAAGAAGATGGGGTCGTCTTCAGCATCGGCGGCACCCGTGTAGAGCAACACCGAGAAAGAGGTCGTGTTGGGCGTGATGCTGCCAAAGTCTTTGCTGAAACCGGTTGCGACCAGGTCGTCAAACTTGGCAGTGAACTTGGACGCCATGCCCTGGATCAGCTCGGAAGATTTGTTGATGGTGGGGGCCGGGTAGTAGGACCGCAGCAGGGGACATGGCTGGTAGGGGAAGTCGTCCTGGGCAGCCGATAAAACAACAAAAGGTGCCACTAGCCAGAGGCGGGCGCGTAGAGAGGACGAATGCATGGCGTTGGATAAAGTTGAACGTTGGCAAAAAGAGACTAAGAAAATGTAGAGTCATAAATCGAACAGGAAACGAATGAATCAAGGAACAAGTAAAGAATGATCGATGCAGTGATATTCCAGCCCAAATGCTCTCCTTCCATGAAACAAAATCTCCAGAGCTCTCTCCTTTATAGACGAAGAGTTTTCATCCCAGCTCGCTGGAAACGATCGTATTGCTAGATGCGGTCTTGTACGTCTTGAGATGACCCACTTTTCCAAGTCCGTCCCGTATTCTTCGTGTGGCCCATCAAGTAGGCTTCGTGCAGTACACTGCGGGCGCTTCTCCTTGTCCGTGTCCGTGTCCGTGTCCGTACCTGACCCACCAAAACCGAGTGCAGCCATGCTCGCACCCCTGTGCACTGTCGCCTCATGAAATTCATCAAATGAGCATGTGAGATTCGTTGTGAGAAATTCGAAGGTCTCTAAACGAAACGGGGAGCAACGAGTAAGATGAATCTACAAAGTAATCTATCCGATGCCCTTTCTGATTTCATTGTGAATACGAACTGGGATAGGAGAAGAACAAAAGCGGGTTGAATTGCAAGTTGCTGTCTCCGCCTGCGTCCAGGAGAGTCGAGTCAGCAACCGGAAAATCCAGCACGGAAACATCTGCAAAATTCGTAAAGTCCTCTAGAACCACGCCTCCCGCCGAGCCAGGCCCAACCAAGGTCAACATATCTGGTGGCTGTGGCCTAGACGAAGCGTTATGGTCTGCAACAACTGGCAGGCCCTGGGCCACAGCCACTGCTGCCCTGTCGCTGATTGTACCAGGAACGGATGGGCTACTCTCAGCATGACTACCTTCTTGGCTGCCTTCGTGGTGGTAGAGCCGATCGACTGCTGTCGCCCCCGTTGCTGCCAGCTCCCTGATCTGGCCGGTGTACCACTCTTCAATGGCCTTCACTCGACGCAGGAACTGCTTGAACGTGCCTTGGTCCCGGAGATGCGCCTCGTCACCGGAAGGCGGTGGCGACGATGCGGCCGCTGCTGCCGCTTCCAGACGCAGCGTGACCTGCCGCAGTGCGTGCTGTACATCGAGGAAGAGAAGCAGATGCTGCGTCAGTGGGGCGAGCCGCGGCCCGCGCGCGAGTACGTCCAGTCGCGTGGCCAGCGATAAGCTGCAGCTCAGCATGATCCAGGCGAAGTTGGTGATGACAAACTCTTCGCCGGGCGTCATATTCAGCAGAAATCCGATGAGAGACTTGGAGGCCGACATGGACGCGGCCAGACAGCGGAGAAGCTGCTGGCTGTCAGGGATGCGGCGCTGGAAGCGGTCCGAGCCAAAGGGGAAGCCGGGCAGGAGGACTTGGCTGACAATGAGCTCCTGGGAGAAGAGCTGGAGAGCGAGGGTAGCTGGACAAAGGTGAGCATACAAGCACAGGACGTTCCAACAACACCATGGCAACGGGGGGGGGGCACCACCTACAGCAGCCGCTCAACGGGAACGCGAGCGAGGACTTGAAGACGCCCAGGTCGGTCTGCAGCTGGGCCAGTCGCGTGTTGACCTCGGCCAATGTACTCTGGTGGGGTGACTGCCCCAGCGTGTCGCCGAGGTCTTCGTACAGTTTCTGGACGCGGACAATGTGCGGCAGGTAGACATCGGACGGGTACTCCCCAGCAGCGCTGACGTACAG
Source organism: Raffaelea ambrosiae (assembly GCA_002778195.1). Lineage (NCBI taxonomy): Eukaryota > Fungi > Ascomycota > Sordariomycetes > Ophiostomatales > Ophiostomataceae > Raffaelea > Raffaelea ambrosiae. Next base: position 2,957,860 of record PCDI01000003.1, on the reverse strand, counting down.
GCTGCTCTCGAGAATAAATGGGCTGTAGGGAAAGTGGCGCATCTTTTGCAAGATGATGGAGGAGCTGCAGTGCGGTCCTGACTGTCAGTCAAGAACGGCCGGAAGGAGTTTGGGGATCGTCCAAGAACGACCCTCCCAGACAGCAGCCATCTTCTCACCTCGATGCAAGATAATAGGTCCCAATGAGTGCCCTGAGAGCCTCCAGGCTCCACTGCCGCTCCCCGTCCTGGTCCTGGGCGAACTTTTGGACATTCCACAAGTTGGGATTCTGGGGCCGGTCCAGCCGTAGATCGGAGACAATGCTGGTGGCCATGTGCAAATGCTGTGAATATGCTTTGGGCGGTGGCTGGTAATGCGCCCTGCGTCGGATTAGCCCTCAAATCAAATCAAAAAAAAAAAAACAACAACAACAACAACAACCCGAGGAGGGTTGGGGAACTGCAACGGAAGATCCCACCATGCAAGGTACACAACCAGCCCCTGCAGCACGTCGAGAGAAATCAGTTGGCCCCGGATCAGCCGCGTGGCCACCATGTTGTTGAACATCCGGCACAGCGTCCGCTGCAGCTGTGCGCTGGCATAGCTGCCCACCGCCAGGACGGCCAGGAAGAGACACGGACGCTCCGAGCGCAGCGTCTCGACCGTTGCGTCGGCCGGGATCATGACAAACGGGAAATGCTGGGCCATGCGGTTTCGGTAGACATCCAGAATCGTCTGGGCCTCCGCTGCCGACACCGTGCCACTCTCCATGGGGCCCATGCCGCCCGAAAGCAAAGGGAGGGCGTCGCCAGCAGACTCGTCTTGCACGTCGACCGACCCTACGGCACCCGGACTTTTGGAGTGGGCCCGGGTGCCCTGGCCGGCCTTGCCACCAAGAGCGCCCGCCCGGCTGCGCTGCTGCTGGTGGCGCCGGCGCGACGGCGCAAAGTAGCACTCCTTGCCCAGGCGCAGGCACCGGTCGCACGCCCCAGAGTCCTGCGTCCGTAGGCAGCGAATCTTGGCCCGAAAGCACGTGTCGCACGTCTTGAGTCTAGGAGGCTCGTCCATTTTGGGTGTGTCCGTGATTGGCCGTCGGCATTGGCCTTGGCAGGGAGAACGATGAAAACAGAATGGGCGAGTTGTCTCGGTGCTTATTGGCAAAGTTGAAAATTGTTCCAGATGTAACGCTTACTTAATTCCTCATGAATACAATCCCCAACGATAGTCTGACAACGTGCTTCTTACACCCTTATTTTTACATCCTTATTGCACTGGGAACGAAAGTCCCCCTTTACGTTTCATCTGACGATGTTGACGGAGACCAGAATGGTTCTAAAGTAAAGCTGGCATCGTCCAACGTGCAGCTTCGACGCCGGGTTCCCTCTAGGAAGAGTTAGTCGTGTTCACAATACGCTGGGATTCACGGTTTTCTTACTCTTGCCTGTCTCTTTCTCGTGTGGCCGTGGGCAAGGATCCTCTTCCGCCTCAGTTGTGTTCGCAGCGTGACTTGAGTCGGGTGCATTGGTGGCCGAACCTGCTTCTGGCTCTTTTGGTGCCTCTGGCACTTCCGCAGCTTCTGACACTTTGGGCGCTTCGGGCGTTGGCGCCAAATCGGAAGGCTGGCTTGATCCTTCACCATTTCCACCACCCGTGGGCCCGTCGCTCTGATACCGTGTAGGGCTCGAAGACGCCACCGACGATAGCTGCTCTATGCTCGACAAGCCAAAGATGCGCAGTTTGTCTCGCACTTGGGGGAAATGGTCTCCGTGCTCCTCCAGCTTTTTGTATGCGGACTGAAAGGCGCCCCCCAGTGTCTGCTTCAAGTCTTCAAAAAACCGCTCTCCCTGGATTCTCGCAATGGACCGAAAGATCTTGCGTCGGGAAAGAACAGGGTCGATACTCCATCCCAGGTCCTGGTTGTCCACGATACTCTGGATGGTTCTCTCGGGTGCCTTGATGAACCGAGAGATGTAGACGAGCATGTACACTCCCGAATCGGCAAACTCGGCCTGTCGCGGGATGTAGCGTGCGTGTTTACACATAAAGTCGCGCTCGCGAATAGAAAAGGCCATGGCCCGCTTGACGTAGGCCAGCAGCAGACTGCAGTCGTCCAGATGGTCGCGCTCGAGCGGATCCAGGAACGCAAAGAGAGTGTCGTCGTGGCTTCCGGGCTTGCGACACACAATGATGGCATACCAGTGGCCTTCTTCGCAGGCAGGGATGACCAGGTACTTGCCAGGCTGGAGCTCGGGTGTATTCTTCGGCGTGAGTCCCTGGTCGCGCCACTCTTCCCAGAGCCCTGGGTCCATGATCTGAATTTTGTTCCCGTCTGGCGGGAGACAGAAGCTGACGTACTCCCGGATGCTGTTGGTGCACATGGGCACGCCTGCTGCGGCCTGTCTGACGATGTCTTTGATGTCCGACTTCTGGGTGTCGGAAAACACGGGCTTGCCCGGGGATGCTGAGCTTCTGGCCCAGTAGTCCTTGATGGTCACCTTCTCCGGTGTGTTTGTCGGGGTGGGGGCCGCTGGTTCGATGTTCTCTATTTGTTGCGGACTCGGCTGCCGCACGTTGCCTGGTTCCTCTCGGAGTTCCAGAATTTCCGTGCTGGCGCTAGATAGCCGCCTTCGTTTGGCAGCGTGCTGTCGCTCCAAGTCGTCGGTGTCCAGTGTTCTCTCTCTTGGCTTCCTCTGGGGTGGGGCGTCGGCTTCTTCGGGCTCATTTGTCCGCGTCAAAGGTCGGGCAGCATCGTCGTTGTCGGCGGGGGCTTCCCTGGAGACAACGATAGGCCGCGGCCCACTGCATTCCCCAACAAGTGACAATGTCCCGTCCAAGTTGTCGTTGAAGGCCCAGAAGGCATGGGCCACCTGATGCGAACCTGTCAGTACCGTACGTCAAATGGTAGGAAAGGTGGCAGCGGGATGCTTACAGAGAAGTGCCGGCCCAGCTCTTCACACGTTCTGTAAAGCTTGGAGCAGATTGTGACAGGACACACCGAAACGTCCTCGCAGGTCATAAACTGGTATTGAGCCGGAAGCAACGCGCCATGCGCAGTCTGCAGGTCGTCGAGGCCTTCCCCACGCTGGCGATACTGGCGATACATGTCGGCCAGTTTGATCTCGTCTTTGGCAGCGTACTGTCTTTCGGGAAGTGTTACCTGCCGATCGGTTAGAATATGGAGGCATGGAACCGTGAAGACAAGGGCGATCAACCGGCGGTGAAGAAACAGCGCATGGCAGTGAACGAACCTTTTCTCCTCCGCCAGTTTCAAAAACGCTTTCTAGACACCCAAACTCCCCGCGAATGTTGCTTTCGTACTCCTCTGCCATCCGAGCAAGATGCTCCAAGTGTGAAGATGGATCGCCGCCGCCATCTGCGAGAACAAGTTCTCTAATTGATTTGGTGTTGTCCCAGTTCTTGGCAGTCACAAATGTGCATTCCATGGGGTGCGAGTGTTTTCCTTTTGTCCTGTTCCCTCGAGTCGTGAGTCCGCACGTTCGACAGGCAAATCCCAGCCGGATCGCAATGCCCGGGTTGCTTTCCAAGGCCAGAGGGAGGTCATCGCCTCTGATGTGCTTGTGGTCGCCAAGATGATTCCGCTTGTGTTGCTTGAATGCAGTCCAGGTCGGCTCAATTGGAGTAGGCGGATCGCACCAAGTGCACAGAAGTGCTGGTATTTCGGCCATCGCGTAGCGCAATGGGCTCAAAGTGGAGAAACGGGAAGGGCCGCCAGGATGCTGATCTCTACTGCCAGTGTTGGTGCAGCCTGGTGAGCTATTAAATAACTCGAGCCATGGCTACCCCTCCCTCCCCAGGAGGGCTGGGGGCTGTGCTGCTTGCGGGCGGCAAGGCTGACCTCGCGATTGGACAGGGCAAACTTTGCACAGGCAGCCATGGGCAGCCTAGACTGCGCAGCCAACCAGAATTCGCCCAGATTAGGCACCGCCGCAGCCAGTGAAGCAGTGCGCGTTTCAAAGAAGGCTATCGCGATCTCAAGGCAGCACACAGACCGCCGATAGATAAAATGCTCGAGGACAAGGGCAAGGCTGAGAAGTAGACAAAGTAAATCAGCCTTAAACACAGCCACAATCATGCAAACAAGTGCCAGTTGTACCAAGTTCTCGACGTGGAGGTGACGAGAAAGGGAACCATAAACTGCGACAATGAATTCAATTTTGTTATATTGTAACTACGTATCACATTGAGCTATTTTTGGTCTATTCTTCTGTTTGGCGCAGTGTACAATGAATTATGCACTAGATAGAGTGCATTTCTAGACATCTCAGCTGTAGTGCAACAATAGAATCAGTGTAGACTTGAGGTTCAATGATCTCCATAGGTATAGTTGTACGACATTCCAATATATGCAAGACCATCATGCGTGCTCAAAATGCAAGTGTTTGCTCGGCAAACTTGACCAACGAGTTGGAAGTAGCACAAATTTGTCGTAGTACACCAAAGTTGTACTGGGTCAGATAGCGTAGTTATGGCCCAGCATCTTCGCGATTGTGGCTTATGATTGCGTGACGGCGACAGAACTTTAAATCAACTTCACAACAACTTCACGTTTTCAGCCGGAGTAACTTTTCTTGCGGCCGCAATGTTTCGTATTTTTAAGTATGCAATGTATCTAATCCTAACCAATCCCCAAGATGCTAAAGTAGTAGGAAGAAGAATTTTAAAAGGAGTGACATGGAAAACAACCATCAACCCGTTCCAATGATCCGATGCAAGTAGATGTTATGAGTGGCCAGAAGAATGTGAGCAGCAGAAAAGCGGCAAATAATCAACTGGCTTGCTAGGAAAGACATGGCCTCTCTGCTTAGTTGATGCAGAAGGGGATGTTGTTGATGTAGTCGCAGTGCGAGCCGTTGGGGCAGTCACCGACTTTCTATACTTTCATTAGTGCTCGTGTCTCACAAAGAAGAAGCAATTGGGACAATCTCGTACCTCGAGCTGGTTGGTCGTGTTGCAGACCTGGATGGCACCCCAGCCGTCGCAAGTGTACTGGCCCGGGGTCGCGCACCAGTTGTAGTCACGCTTCTTGTGGGTGGGCGAGTTGGTGCAGAAGGGAAGCTCAAAGCCGTTCTGCGGCAGGAACTCGCAAGAGGTGTCGCCGGGGCAGGGGCCGACGAGCTCCCAGGAGCCCTCGATGTTGCAGATCTGGATGCCAGTGTCGTCAGGCGTGCAAGAGTAGGTGCCAAAGGTGCAAGACCCGCCACGCTTGGTGGCAGGAGTGGCAGCCGCGGTGGCGACAAGGGCAGCGATGGCAGCGGTGTACTTCATTTTGAAAGTGGGAAGAAGTGTTTGTGATAAGAGGAGAGAAGAACGGATGCTTGAATGGCTGTGCTGAGAAAGTGTTGTTGAATTGTTGAGTTGAGTTGTTGATGGAAGGAAAGAACGAAACGAAGGAAAGGGTTCAGGACGGCGGTCTTTTATAGAAAAACTCAGGCATCGATAGCCGGGGACGATGCCATAGCCACACGATGTTCGCTGGCACACACAGTCAGATGTTCCTTGGCTAGAGGTCTCCCAACTGGGATTGCCTGATCTTCGATTCTTCTTGCCAACACGGGGTTGCAGTGCAGCTTGATGTTCTGGACGCAACCCATTTCCGTGCAGAGCTAATCTGGGTATGGGTGTGTAAGCGAAAGAGCTAAGAAAAGACAACGGGCCCCAGCTCACTGCCAAGAACGAGGTGAATCCTGGAGTAGGTAGCAGTGCTTGGTGTGTCTCACAGCCACCCGAAGGCAAGGCTCGTCGCATTCAATTTAGCATGACCAGCTATACGACATGAATGTTGCTACTCAAAAAGGCAATACACATGCACCAAAGCGGCCAAAGACGACAAATATTACGCCGCCAAAGTCCCGGGTGGCTTGTAAGTAGGCGTATAGGAAGGAATCTCACACGAGAATAAGCACAGCCGAGAGCAAATGAGAAGTTCTCTCTACCACAGTACCAGCAAACCAGATGCGGTTTAGTCTGACAAGTCTGATGTTTTCTCTCCGCGGGTGATGCGCTTGTAGAACCTCAAACGCGGTGCTGTGGGCTTGAGCTGTGTACTACAGGACATGCATGGGACAATAGACTAGACTAATACCCATGGTAACACCCAATCACAACAAAAGTACCTTCACATCAATAGGTACAATGTGCCAAAGTTCGACCATTATGTAAAAGCGGTGACCCCCCTAAAGTACCCCATCTACTCAGCCATGCAGGTGAAGACGCCCGGTAGACATCTGGGCATATTCACAGAACACGAGCTGTCCGATCCATGGGTCAACCCTGTTTTGAAAGCATCGACACGAGATTTCGTTGACAGAAGAAAATACCAAAAATGTCGTACACGGGTCTGCTGACTGCCGCCTGAGAGGGGATGCAGATGCACGTGCTTGATGAGGCGGAGGGAAGGGTGGCCAGCGAATAAAATACGCATGCGATGAATACGTCCATGGGCAGTGCCGCCCTACGATCACCATCTTGGCTTTCAGCCAAAGCCGGAGATGCTTGCCGAACAGCCAATCAGATAAAATCAGTGACCACACTACGATGTGAGAGACCTGGCGAAGTACCGGAGCTGGCCATTCAATGAAACGGACGTCATGTGAAGCTGGGCTGTGTACAGAGCTGACATGTCTTGAAATGGAGAAGGGCAGTTTTGGTATTCTCCGCACTGTTCAGCCCAGTTCGGTTCATATTTATTTGTGCTCGTATTTTCTAGCCCTAAAAATAAACGATGCCGTTCCATGTTTCTTCTATTCTACGATTAGTCCAAGAGAACGCCAGTGCCCCAAAGGCTGAACGCCATGCATACTGCTTGCTAAAATAAAACCTGCGAGAGTTGAATACATTAGTCACCGCTGGACCGAAATATGAGCATGGCAGCCCACGTTTTATTCGCCTTGATTGCACAGTATCTCATCCAGTATGAAGAAAGTCACTCTCACGAAAGAGGCCGAATCTTTATCTCAGTCGGGGTTTCTGACCAAGCACCGAAAGACAAAGAGGAGGGGGGGCGGGGAATGTAATGAACGAGCACAAGGTCAGCTTTGTTTCAGTGCAAACTGGCCTACACTTCGGAGGTTCATTGACGTATCGAGAGGCAAGAAAAAATGAAATGAACATCACCAGCACCGACACTGACACTGCGGACACAAGAGCTTGTACAGAGATAAATCACAACAATCGCCCGGTTCGTTTTCAGTTCTGAGATGTTCGGCAGGATCTGGGTTCTCCATGGTTTGGGTGTGCCAGAATCAGACAGAAAACACCAATCCAGCACAGTGTATTTCCTCAAATTCAATTGGCGGAATCTCGTGGAACTGTTGATGGGTTCATGTATATGTTTGTCACAAAATCCAACCATGTGATGCTCTCCATTGCTGTGTAGTCTATCTTGTATCATACATGCGTATTACTGCGCCATGGCCAACAGCTTGGCCCAATCCTCGTCACGATCCACGCGAATCTCCACTGCCCCCTTCTTTGTGTCTGCGTACAGACGAAGTCCCTTAAAGTACGCCAGAACACCGCCCTTGCCGTCACCACGAGCCGTGATGCGGTACAGGGGGCCCTGTGCGTGGACCTTTTTGCGCTCAGGGATGAACTGCAGGTCATTGTTCTCGCACCACTCCTCGACGTAGTGGCGAATGGACATTTCCTCCGACTCTTCAGGCGCGGCAGCCGGAGTGGTTGCAGCCGATTCATCGCGCCGGTGGTGGCCGTTGCTGTGGTGGTGATGATGGCTGTGCCGGTGGTGGCGGTGCCGGTCGTCCCGGTAGGAGGTGGAGGACGTCGACGTCTTCTCAGACGCCTTGAGAGCCGGGCCTTTGCTGGGCGGTGCCAGGGACTCGCGCACGCGCTCCGGCTCGCCGCCCAGGTCAAGAGCCTCGTTGATCATCGCCAGGCCGCGCTCAAACTCGGCCGTCACGGACGGCAGTCGCTGGATGGCCGGCGGGAAGACCTCCTCGGCCCACCACTGGAACCACTGCGCTACCTGGTCAAGGGTGGCCAGTCCGGGGGTGGTCAGCAGGTGGTAGAGCGTCTCGTGCCACATGGGGAACACCTCGGACACCATGACCTCGCCGACCAGCTCGGCGGCCAGGAGCTGCTCGTCCAGCCACTGAAACTCGCCCGTGATGACCTCCAGGTAGGGTGCCTGGTCGGCCGGGTCAACGCGGAACTGCGCCCGCACGTAGCGCCCCATGCTCGGCAGCACGTGCGACATGACCAGCGGCCGCCACTGGTCGTTGTCGGCGCGGGGCCGCAGGACGTCGCGCCATTTCTGCAGGCCGGGCACGACGCCGCGGTAGAACTCCCAGACGTCGACGAGCTGGCGGAACTTGCGCTTCACTTCCGCCACGAGGCCGTCGGCGCTCTTGGGGTCGAGGTGGCGAGACGGGAGATGGGGCAGCCAGGGAAACAGCCACAGATGCGGCAGGTGCTGGCTCTGCGTCTGGTGGCGCCGCCGCTTAGGCTCCCACTTGGCGACGGCGTCGTCGAGCTTGCGCACAATGTCCTGCTCCAGCAGCTGGATGCGGACAAAGTCGGGCAGCAGGGGCAGCCAGGTCTCGTAGAGCGACAGCACGCGGTCGGTGTCGTGGACGTTCCACTGCCGCACAGCCTTGGAAACGTGCGGCAGCCACAGCTTGTAGATCATGGTCTCGTAGGGCGATGCGGCTGCTGCTCTGCGGCGGGTCTGCTTGCGCTGGGGCCCGGGCGCGTCGACGCCCAGCAGGTTCTGGATCGACAGCAGGTCCTCGGCCAGCTCCGTGTTGGGGTGCTGCAGCGGTTCCCACGCGTCCAGCGCCTGCTTGAAGAGTGGGTGGATGGCAGCCACGCTGATGCTGGCCAGCTCGTCCTTCATGTCGGCCAACGAGGACGCCGGGATGGTGTCGGCCGCTGCTTTGAGCTGCGCAATCGTGGCGGTCCACTTCTGCTGCCACGAACTCAGCCCGTCGAGCACAGACAGCTGGGCAAACGCGTCTGTCATGACCTTGTGCCCCTGCAGGTTGCCCTCCAGCTCGGCCAGCTCCTGCTTCTCCTGCTGGGCCTGCAGCTCGGCATAAGCCTTGCGGTTCTGCAGGCTCTGCCACTCTTCCAGGATGGCCATGAAGTCGTTCTGGGCGCGCCGTGCGAGCTTGCGCGACTCCGCCTGCTCGGCCGTCTCTTCGGCTGCCGCGCCTGCGTTCGGTGTGCCGCTGGTCGGGGTCATCAAGCCCGAGGATGACGTCAGTAGCTTGCGCCCGGGTCCGGTCATGTCGAGGATCGGCGTGAAGGCTTCGGGGATGTTCAGACCCGGCGCCGCCTTCTTGACCTCGTCCATGGTCATGTACTTGGGCTTGGCGCGCCGCGGCGTGCTCATGCCGCTGCTCGTCGCGCCGCTGCTGCCAAAAAGGCCTGCCTGCTTCTTCTTCTTGCGCGCTGCCGCGGCGGCCGCCTTGGCCTGTCTCTCTTCCTCGTCCGAGTCGGGCACGTCCTCGCCCCGCAGCCGCGCCTGGCGCCGCTCTTCCTTGCGCTCCTTGTCCGATTTTTCCTTGACGGCGCCCAGACCAGCGCCCTGCGGACGAAGGTTGGCTTCGATGATGACGCTGCGGCCCGTGCCCTCTTTGCCGAGACCCTGTCCGGCGACGTAGCCCATCTTGGCCATCATGCGCGCACCGAACGAGTTGGTGTTGAACTTGGGCTTGTCTTCGCCGCCTCGGCCCCCTTTTGTCTGCATTTTGGACGAGAAGGCGCTTGGGCGCGCAACCACGGCTGGCTTGGTCGGCTGGTTCATGGCGGCTTCGCTGAGGACGGGCTCGTAGGCAGAGGACGGCACGAAGCCGCGCCCGAGGGGGTTCTGTGGGTCGAAGTCGTCCGGTGCATGGGGGCCGAATGATGTGGTGGTCGTCGAAGGGGATGGCTGTGGTGGCCGTGGTGGCCGGGAGGCCGAAACAAATCCAAGTCCCTGGCCTCGTGAAGATGAGCCAAACCCAAGGCCTATCCCTCTCATGTCGTCTTCGTCTTCTTCTTCGTCCTCATCCTCGTCCTCGTCGCCTTCAGCTTCCTTTGTTCTTGGCTTTGTAAACTTTCCATACTCTTCATCATCCTCTTCGTCGTCCTCGTCGTCGCTGTTCTTGGGTTTGGCGCCTGAAGACACAAAGCTCATGCCTTGCTTCCGCAGCGGCTTGCGCTTCCAACGCCGGCCGCCAGGTCCCGTACTCTCGTCTTCGCTCTCAGATCCGAATATACCCAGTGCCGCACTCTCCTTGGCGTTGCGACCAGTGCGCCGCCGTTTGCGCGGGTTGAAGTCGCCGAACTCGTTGGCCAAGGGGTCGGTCTGTGGCCGTTGATACGCGTTCTCTTCGTCCGATTCGGAGTCGGACGTGGAGTCATACTCCTCAGCACCGACCTTGCCCATCTTGGCCGCGTCAAAGGAGAAGTCCTTGGGGAACGACATGTTTGGGCTGGTGTCGAGCGGCGAAGCTCTAAGAGTGGCGACGCCGTTTGAAGTCGAGAGGCACGAAGAATTGCAAGGCAGCAAAATGTCACGTGGGCAATGCGACCCCAAAATCCACCGTTAATGAGACTCAAAAAAGCACGTGATCCTCGCCACCAAATAAAAATCACCTCGAAACCCCCCTCCCCCCCAAAAAAGAACACAACACAACACAAGAAGTCAGCGGAGGTTAGGGATTAGAGGGCTAGGGATTATCAGTAAAAGTCTGCTTTTTTGTATGGGAAGTGTCATGTGGCTTCTATTTTTTGGAGGCGCATTGTTATTAAGAGGCGTTGATCCAGAATTTGTGTCACGTGCAACATATGCTGCTCGAACTAGCACTCCAGGCTGATGCTGTTTGTCACCCTTGGACCACGCTTCACTGTGGATCCTCAGCCTTTTCATTCCCTTCCTTTTCGGTGCTAGCTTTTGGTTCAAGCTGGGGATGTTCTATTTTCCTGGAGGACTAGAATGTTGACTATCTCCAGGATATCAGGCTACCTGCCCGTATGCGTTGGTGTGGACGAGATAGCGTGTATGCTTGCTGAATGGGGTATTTGGAAAGATGTCTTCTATATAGGAGCTGAGCAGGCAGCAGGCAGAAAAGTGTCGATTATACGACGAAATTAGAAACGATATTACTATGTACATTATCTTTGCGTATCCTCTAGGCTATGGCCTTCTCATCGGCAACGTCGATACTCTGCGCGATCTCGTTGCCATGGCCGTCGAGTACACGTTTCTGCTCGTTACGGTAGCCCATGTAGGTCAAACCGGTAGCCCAGACGACAAGAGCAATCGAGGTTGCAATCATGGCCCACATACCCCTCTGTTATTGTTGTTAGCAAACGTATCAAAAAAGAAGACTAGAAAGTGTACGCGAACTCACGTTGAACCATGGAGCATACGAGGCTCCGTAGAAGATGATGCTCCACCATGCGTTCACGGCATTGCTGCCCAAGTTCATGCCAGCCAGCACAATGCCGCGGAACAGTGGCTCCTCGAAGCGCATCACGTCATTGCACCAGGCGAAGAAGGTAGCCTGGCAAGCATACACAGCACCGGCCCAGTAGTAGGCGCCAAAGGTGACGTTCGTGGAGTGCGCGCTGGTCGGGTTCTTCGCAGCGACCAGAATCATGGCCGACGTGACGATGCCCGTGATGCCAATAAAGTAAGCCACCAGGTACCGCTTACCGCCCATGATGTCGGTGAGACCAGCCCAGAAGAGTGTCGAGATGATGCCGACGGCGGGCACGCCCGATGGGTAGTTGTTGAGCTGAGACACGGTGTACTTGATGGTCGGGTGGCTCTTCATATAGAGGGCAAGCAGGGAGTTGCTGCTGAAGGACTCGGTCTCGCCGGCGATGATCCAGAGCACGACGAAACCCCACCAGTACCACGAGGTCAGGACCTTGGCGGCGAAGCGCCAAGTCAGCTTCTGGCGTTCCTGGCTGATCGTAGGGACGCGGGACTTGGCGAGTTCCTTCTCATGTTCGGACAGGTAGAAAGCCTGGGTGGTGTGTGGTGTGTCGGGGAAGAAGATGACGCCATAGACGGCAACGGGGATAGTGAGCAATCCATCAATCTGAAGACGAGTGTTAGTAATTGCACTATGAGAGGGTTTCCAGGACGTCCATCCATGTGTTAATTTTTTAAGTTCTTACAATGAACAGCCACCGCCAACCGGCCAGACCATTGCGGCCGTTGAGAGACTTGTGGATGCCAGTCTGGATGAAGCCGCCGATGAGGGTGCCGGCGAGACCGGACGACGTGAAAATGCCGCTGCGCTTGCCGAGTTCGCGTTCGGTGTACCAGGCACCGAGGATATAGTGGGCGCCAATGAAGGACGAGGCCTCGCAGATGCCCTGGAAAAAGCGGATGGCCATAATGGACTGGGGACGTTGGGCGGCAGCGGTGACCATGGTGAGGCCGCCCCAGAGGACCATCATAAGGGGGAAGTAGTACCGAGGCTTGACATAGTGGAGGGCGATGTTGGACGGGATCTGGCCGATGACATATCTGGGGGCGATGTTAGAGAGAAAAGAGAGGCGAGTGTTGGTAAGGATAAAACTCACCCGACGGTGAAGCAAGTGTTGATCTCATTGAGTTGGTTGCCCTTGAAGTTGAGGTCTTCTTTCATGCCCGAGACATATGCGTTGGACAGGTTAGAGCGGTCAAGCTGGAGAGGTTAGCAGTCTGCGATGGTCTAGTACGGTGTGCCATACAGCGTCGCTTGTTGATGGTCGAAAGTGATGCGACGCATTGGGGGATAGGAAGTTGCCATGGCTCAAGGATGGCAACTTGACTCAAGGAGTTGTCAAGTCGAACTCACATAGTTGATGAAATAGCTGACGCAGCAAAAGGTCAGAATGAAAAAGTCAATCTTCTGGACTAGCACGCGCTCGCCCGGCTGGTAGACATTGTTGAAGTATTCCTTGAGGCGTGAGTTGCCCATGGCGACTGTGTTGTGATGAGAAGCTGTAGCAATGCGCAGATGGGTGAAGACTTGACGAAGCTCTAAGAAAGGCTCTCAAGCACAGAGTTGTGCAGGGCACAGGGCGCAAGCAACGAGAGGCAGACAAGGTTGGATGGAAGAAAAGAAGGATCAAAGACAATGCCGATCAGGAGAAATGAAAGCAAGGAAGAAAGACCCGGCGATGTGGTTCCTCGTGGGTTCTTATGAACTCATCCTCTGGACTACCTGCTAGGTTCTCATTCCAGACCGCACTTCAGAGGCTATGCCAGGCGCACATACAAAGTACTGTTAGTTATCGTGTCTCTAGCGTGCCTGCCGGGTGAGATGGCCCGCAGGGTGGTAGCATATCCCGGCCAAGATGGTCTGTCTGATCTGACAGGGTTGTCGAAATTTCTGCGTCCGGTGCGCCTTGGCCGACTCGGGGGGGGCGGTTTGGCTGCCCAAAATGCGATACTGGCTAGAAGCCACTAGAGCGTAGGGGTCAGGGGGGGGGGGGGGCTTGAGCAAACCGTGACTAATTCCCGTGCAATGTGATTGCGGGGAAGGAACCCAAGTGGGGACTGAGATAAGGGTCGCACTTTCTCTGTCTCTGCGTGCAGCTTGGGTGGGCTGCCTACCAGCCAACGGGCGCCGGTGCGCTGCAATAGAGAAGATCCCTTATCTCGGTGGAGCATAAGCGCCCTGCGGAAGTCACAATGCTGATATTGGAACCCCTAACCAGTCGCTTTGTAGGCAGTTCCTCCCCTCTCCAGGCTCTTCTCTCGCAAAGGTGGTGGCACTCTCCCCTCAGGGAAGGCGCGAACCCGACGCTCCTGCCCCCAGCCCATGGCCGTATCTTTGTTAGACTGCCGCATTGAGAAAGAAATCTAAAGCTCTCGTCTCTTTTACCTGCTTGGCCTCGTTTTTGTTTGTTTTTTATTTCGACGACAGCGACAACATCCACACCACCACGTTTCCGCCGTGCACGAACCCACCCACCCCCGGACGGGACTTGCATCGCCAGTCCGCGGCCAGTGTGTTTCCCTTACGTGTTTGATTGCTTTCCCCATCCAGCCAGACAGTCGGGGCCCAAACCAGTCTGGGGCGCAAACCCGCAATTTCTGCCACCGTCTACCAACCAGCCTGCTCACCAGCCTGCTCTGCAATCCTCCTTGGCCAAACGTCTTTCCATGTCGGCGCGACGACCCAAAGCCTCGGCCGATGGCGGCACCACCCCTGCGCCGCGCAAGGGCAAGCCACGGGGCATCCGCCGCGACCGCGACTGTCTGACCTGCAAGCGCCGTGGACTCAAGTGCGACCTGAATCGACCGCAGTGTCTGCCCTGCGTCCAGGCCGGCCTGGTCTGCGGCGGCTACCCCTTGCGCGTGGTGTGGCCGGAAGAGAGGAAGCGCGGGCCAGGCGCAGCGGCGGAGGATGTGGCCATGACAGCGCCCGAGGGCGCAACTGAGAAATCGGCAGACAAGACAAAGGACGACAAGGCGGTCCGGCCGGGGTTGACAGCTATGATGCGTTCCATGAACACGGCAGAAACGACGTCATCGGCATCAGCGACAGGCATCACGAGACGAGCATCGACGGCAATACCAGCAAGATCGGCAAAATCAGGAAACCCAGCAAAGCTGGCAAGACCCCCACCCGCAGCAACACCCAGCGCAGCCTCGTTTTCATCCTTCTCCGACCCTCTACCCCCGTCTTTGCCTCCGACACATCCTCTCTCTCCTCCGAACCGTTCCCACTCCCTCGCCAGCTCTCCGACCGTGGCGCGCTCGAACTCGACCTCCTCCACCTCCCCAGCCCTCATCACCGACCTCAGCCCGCCCTCGACCACCGAAGGCGACGTCGCCGCCCGCGAGCCATGGTCCGAGACCGACCAGAACAGTCTTATCAAGCGCCTCGCCGCCCTCTGCAGCCATATCTTGTCTACCGAAGACGCGCACGCTCTCACGAACCAGTATCTGTCGCCCGAGACCATACGCCTGCTGTCCGATCTCTGCGTCTTTATCCAGGCCCGCCTCGAAGGCCGCAACCCGCCGGCCACCACGGGGGTCAACAACCGCGCCGAGTCTGTCGACATTGTGCGGCACCGGCTGACCGCTCTGGCCAACGTCAACCGTGCCATCGAGGCTGCCAATCCGTTTGCGTTTCTCGGCATCGCTACGTTTGCCGTCTTCGAGGTCTGCGACACCACCTTTGGCGAGTGGCAGTGCCACCTGTACGGCGCGCGCTATCTGCTGGACTACCACCACTGCCGCTCGCTCGAGGACCTGCATCGTCTGGCGCGCTTTGTGCCGGGGCTGCTCGACATCCTGGCCCGCCTGGTGTGGTTTGACGTCTCGGGCACCGTTGTGCGGGGTATCGACGAGAGCGGCCATGGCGAAAGCGGGAATGTTGCCAACCAATCCAAAAGCCGGCTCATCTTCGACGACTGGCACCGCGCTGTGCTCGACGACGACTTTTTTGGCACCGTGGGCTGCCCGCCCGACACGTTTGCGCTGTACGTCGAAGTGGCCAAAGGCAATTTGGCGCGCAAGCCGGTTCAGAGCTGTCTGCGTGCGGCCGAGCAGGTCTTGAAGCTGGACACCTACGACGAGTCCGACTGGGGCGTGAGCGCAAATGTGCAGCGGTGCGCTGTGGCTCTGGCGGTTCTGAACCAGATCCCAGACGACGACGGCAATGACAATGACGACGACGACGACAGCGTGGTGGACGCGGATGCCATGGACACGCGGGCGGTGGACACAACAGGGGCTGCCATGCACGACACTGCTCGTCTGAACAGCACCAAGAGCACGAAGACAGCGACCATTGCGGCTGCCGTGGCCAAGCTGTGTCGCGTGCTGGACGCAGCGCCGCCGTCGTCGCGCTTCTACATCCACATGGCCGTCAGCGCCTACCTGGCCGGCATGCATGCGCAGACGGTGGAACAATGCGACACCGTCCGGCGCTACTGGCAGAACTGCAACATTACGGGCATCTCGCGCTACCCGGGCGGCCAGGCGCGGTGCGAGGAGCACTGGCGGCGGGTGGGTCTGATACCAGCCGAAGGGGTTGCGGTATCTGTGACTTGACACCGACGGAAGGGGTCAATCTTCTCCTATTCTGGCTCATGCCTAATTTTACGTCTTTTTACGATAGGGATTTTCAGCCAGGTTGGTTTCTCTGGTCGGGACGGTTTTTGGGGGGCACGGCGTTTTCGATCGGGAATCAAATTAATGTGAACAAGATAATTTTCAATGTATCCAATGTGTCTGATGTGTCTGATGTGTCGGATGCGTCTGGTGCAGCTAATGTGTTTTGATGTCTGAAATGCATATCCACACAATCTCGTAAACCCGGAAAAGAAGCCACGAGACTGAGATCATCCTGAAATGGGAATCCAGGATTCTCCATGGCCAACGAGAAGATTACGCAGTGTCCTTATTTACAAGACGCTAATAGCACGGGAAGATAAGAGAACAACTCAGCTCTCGTAGGATTCCTCCGGGGCTGCTATCAAAAAGATGTGTATCAAGGAGCAGTCTGGCCGACGGGAACTTTCAGAGAGAAGCGAGACCAAAAAAAAACGGCTGCACGTCTGATATCAAACCACCCACCAGCCGTCGTCTTGTAATCCATCGGGCGGGGGTCGCCTCGGCACTAGACCTTCTTGACACACGGCCTTCCGGGTACCACGTCTTAAACTGCACCCACCCGCCCCATCACACCTGCACCAGGCCGTAACCGGAAAGAAACCTACGGAACCTACAGCATACTGCCGTAGGTTATGCAACACCTCCTCTTCATGTTTGGGGAGGGAGGTGCAGGTGCAGCTTGGAGGAGCTCCCAGGCTCAGAGGGGGAGGTGGGAGACTCTAGGATGACTTCCGTCTTGAGTTACTTTGTATTATTACCATCGTGTATTCTCGAATCCCGCTTTCCGTTCCCCATTTCTTGGTCCAAATACTGGATTTCCTAAAGGAGTTGATCGAGTTGTTCAACAATCCGTCCAACATCTGACATTTCCCTTATTAGTCGTATAACCTATCTGTCACAGTACTTACTGCATAGTATCTTCCACAATGTCTTGGGAAGAAGTCGCCGAAAAGAAACGGGCCGCTCTCTTTGAGACCTTCCCGGCCGACCTCATCGTCCCAGACGACCTCCTGCCACCGCCTGATCAGAACGAGGTTCTCTCCTGGGCCGACACGTCAGGCTGGTTCACCAAGGAGGAGCTCGAGATAACCAATGCCACGGCCACCGAGCTGGTTCCCCTGCTGGCCTCGGGCAAGCTCAAGTCCGAGACAGCTATTCGGGCGTTCATCAAGCGAGCCATTGCTGCCCACCAGCTGGTAGGTGTCTTGCCCCGAACGCAACGTCGAGTTCTAAACTGGACTGGGCTCTCACAGCGGCTAACTTCCCAGACAAATTGTCTTTCCGAAACGTGCTTCGACCGTGCCATCGCCACGGCCAAGCGTCTCGATGAACACCTGGCCGCGACCGGCAAGCCCGTCGGCCCCCTCCATGGCCTCCCCGTCTCCCTCAAGGACAACATCAACCTGGCCGGTCTCGACTCCACCGTCGGCTTCACAGCACTCGTGGGCGACCCGGCCACGAGCGACTCCGCGCTGGTGACGCTGCTTGAGTCGCTCGGCATTGTCCCCTACGTCAAGACCAATGTGCCCACCGCCATGATGATGCCCGAGACCGTCAACAACACCTTTGGTCGCACCACCAACCCGCGCAACCGGCAGTTCACCCCGGGCGGCTCCTCTGGCGGCGAGGCCGCCCTGATCTCCTTCAAGGGCAGCCCGCTCGGCGTCGGGTCCGACATTGGCGGCTCTCTGCGCATCCCGGCCGCCAGCTGCGGCCTGTTTACCATTCGTTCTTCCGGCGGCCGCTTCCCTGTGCGCAACTGCCGTTCGGGCATGCCGGGCCAGGAGGCCGTCATGTCCGTCAACGGCCCGCTCGCCCGCACCCTGGAAGACATTGAATTCTACTACCGATCCGTCGTGGGTGCCGAGCCCTGGCTGGTCGACGCCAAGTCCATCCCCCTCCCCTGGCGCGTGCCCGTGACGCTGCCGCCCAAGCTCACGATCGGTGTCATCTGGAACGACGCCATCGCGCGGCCGACGCCGCCCATTGTGCGCGCCCTCACGGTCGCGGTGGAGAAGCTCAAGGCCGCCGGCCACACGGTCATCGACTGGGATCCCGTCGACCAGCCCGAGGGCAACCGCCTGCTGGGCCGCATGTTTGTGGCCGACGGAGGCAAGGCCATCAAGGGGGTTCTGGCGCGCAACAGCGAGCCGATGCGGTCCGAGCTGGCGGATTTTGCGGATGTCCCCGAGCTGAGCACGAGCGACATGTGGAAGTTGCATCTCGAGCGGTCGGCCTACCAGAACAAGTACCTGGACAGGTGGAACGCGGCCGGGCTGGACGCGCTGCTGTCGCCGACCATGCCGTTTGCTGTGGCCAAGCACGGCGAGTCGAGGCACTGTACGTTGGATCCCTCGTTTCCACAGGAACTTGTGCAATGACATGCCACTAACCAAATGTTCTAGTCGGCTACACGGGCGTCTTCAACGTCCTCGACTACTCGGCCGTGTCTTTTCCCTGTGGTCTCACGGTCGACAAGGCCATTGACAAGAAGGACGCGTCTCAGAAACCGTTCACAGACATCTGCAAGCTGATTCAGGAGGACTGTGAGTTTCCCAAATTTTGTGTCTTTTTTTTTTCTTTTTTTTTTTTCAAACATTTACTGACACAACAAGATGACCCTGAGGCCCTGGATGGCCTTCCCATCAGCCTACAGCTGGTAGCTCGTCGCCTGGAGGAAGAAAAGGTCATTGCCATGACGAAGGAGGTCATGTCTGTCCTGTCTGCCTGATTTACTTTGGATGAAGCTCGTTATGCCAACCTGATTGAATATGGCCGTGAATCTAACGGTCTATTGGACTATCCATCTTGTTCGTGTAATGATTCCCCAACTTTTGCTTGTCGCAGACAATGCTTCCTAAGTCTGTCTAGTTTTGCTTCCAGACCACATTGTGCAGCCACTCGCCCACCTGCTGCACGTATGCCTTGGTCTTCATCTCGGCATCCCGCATCGCCTCCTCCCCGCCCATCACCTGTCGGATGTTGAAGTTGTCGAACCCGTGCACCACGTCCGGCACCAGCAGCCAGTTCACACTGCCGTCCGCCCACCGCTCCTGCCAGCTGTACCGCTCGTCCCCGGGCGGCTCCAGCGCGCCCTTGCGCTTGCTGCTCGCCCGCCTGCCCACGCACTTGACCTTGTCCACCCGGCTGTCCGGATCGGGCACCTCCCGTGTCACGCTCTGGTTGTGCGCCGCGCGCCCCTCGTTGCCCAGCCGGCACGCCATCCGCCAGCTCTCGTGCGCCAGCATGTCCAGCTCCGCCGCCACCAAAAAGACGTGCGGCGGAAGCGCCGTGCGCGGTGCGTACGCGGGGCTCAGCAGCGGGTCCGTCAGGTCCTGCCCGTAGGGGACGTAGCTCCAGTCGAACACGGGCGTGAGCGACTTGAGCGAGTCCACGCGGCTGCCCTGGGGCAGAGGCAGGGCGGGCTTGTAGAACCGATTCCGGAGCTTCGCGGCCGGGGCGCGGGACAGGTCGAGGCACCCGTACACGCTGATGGCCGCCGAGGGGCTGTTCCCGCCCACGATGCCCCTGATGCTGGGCAGCTGGGGTAGCGCCAGAGCCAGGTTGCCGCCGGCACTGAACCCCAGCACGGCGATCCGGCTGGGGCGGTGGCGGCTGCTGTGGGCGCCGCCGCCGCTGCCGGCGCGCGCAATGGGCAGCGACTCGTCGGCCAGGATGGCGTGGTAGAGCGCCTCGAGGTCGTACAGGGCCACGGGGAACGTTGCGGTCGGCGACTTGGAGTAGTTCATGCTGATGACGAGCACGCCCTGGGTGTCGGCAAAGTCGCGGTTGTACTCGTCGTCGTCGCGGTTGACGCCGATGCAGAAGCCGCCGCCGTGGATGGTGAGGACGGTGGGCAGCGGCGTGGGCGAGGTCTGGTCGTAGTCGGCGGGGAAGAAGATGCTGCTTCGGTGTCAGTGTGTCTCTCTCCGTGTGTGTGGTGGTGACGAATCTGTCTCTCGTGGCTTACCGTATTGGCAGGTTTGGTCTGCAGTCGTAGCTCTTGACAATGTCGGGCCCACGCGACGGTGGATAAAAGTACTCCATCCATCCGCGGTACCACAAAGGTATCGACAGGACCGTCTGCAAGGTATACATGTGGATGGCGAACTCGAGCTTCTTCGAGAACGGCGGGACCTCGCATTTTCGTTTCATGGCTCTGTTTGCTGCCGCGTCACTGGGTGGCAGCGGTTGGCCAGATTCGTCACGGGAGACGATGGCCATGATGGATGTGTAGACTGGAGTCGATTTTCGTAGACGTGTCAAGCAGACCCCAATGAAAGCAAGAACGATGATTATGGTCTAGGGTAGAGCAAGGTGTTGTATTCGAGGAACAAGACCAGCAGAATAATCACCGGTAGGCTCTTTTTTTCTATGTGTTGGCTTGGGGATACGAGTCTGGCCTGGTCGGTTTGAGGAGAAGTGAACAAGCTGTCAATAGGCCTTTCAAATATATCCGAGTCCAGAAATAGACAGGGCAGACACATGTCCTACGGCTTATTTAGGGGCTCCTTTTTAAAGCGTGGATAAGCTGGAAGAGATTGCCCGGCGCAGAACATCAGAAGGGCTGAGCAATATGTCGTGCCGTTCCATGGTCTGTCTGGTGGGCAGGTCAGCAGCAAAAACTCGCATCATCGACCCGTTGCCGAATTCCGTGATATTCTTCGACCATGACGTTCTTGGATGTTTTTGGGGGGCCGGCATTCTGCCGTTGAACGACGAAGGATCTGTTGTCAATATATGTTTCTTGGTCAGTGATACAGCTCGTGGAAGCTGCCATGGAAACTTTCAGAGGAAGCATTCTCGAAGCTCTCGGCAAAACGCCAAGAGAAGTGCGGAAGATGGGCGGCTCGGTAGGCATGAGATTGCTTTTTTTTTTCTTGCTACAGAAATAGACTGCCGCTGCCATTTACCCGAGTTGCCTGGTTAGAGGTGGAGAGGGTGGGAGCCAACAAAGAAGAGAAGGCGAGTGCCCGTGCATGCTCTGTGATACGTTCCCGTTTTCAAAAAGAGCCGCAAACGGACGATCCACGTAGCAAATCAATGCACAGGTGCACAGGTGTTCCCAAGAAAAGCCGTGGCACGCGGCGAGGCAGCTATTTTCAACAGACACGGCATTGGCTCGATGTCCGAAACAAGGATGTACGAGGCTATTCTGCCGCCAAGGAGTCGCAGCGAAAAGGTCTACAGTGTGGGTTTGATTAAAAATATGCCCGTGGCTGTTCACTGCAACGGGAAATCTTGTGTTATCTGATAGAGTCCATTGTTGTTGAATCTTAGTAAAGAATCGAGGAGACGCATGTCGAGTTTGGACTTCTTTCTCTAGTTGGCTGTCCGGTTGTTTAACTTTGGGCCGATTTCTATTTGTACTTCCTTTTTTAAATATTTTCCCTGCTACCTTGCTTTCAGTACCATTCTTCTAGCTGATATTCTTTAAATTCAATATTCTTCTATTTTCCCATATTTTTTTCGTATTTTTTTCGTATTTTTTCTTATTTTCGTGATTATGTACGTAGATTTTAAATTATCCGGCACAACAGGGCCAGAAAACGACTGAGGTCTCCGAATCTCGGCATACCAGAGAAACCTGACAAAATGGACACAAAGTTCTTCGGAATATTTGGAGACACTTCCATGGACCATCAATATTGCAGTGCCCTCGCCATATTGCCAGATTTCCTCCCGGAAATATTTCCTGCCTGGCTTAGAATCCACTGCCTTAAGTATCAAGTCTCGCAAACTGCGAGCTGGGAATTCTCTTCTTGAGATATGGGATACTCTTGGAGCAGTCAAAGCTGATATGTCACAAATGCGACTTTGCTACAGCTGCTGGTGCCAGGTGCCAGGTGCCAAAATGGAAATTATTTGGTTTCCTCGCCCCAAGAAAAAAAAGAAAAAAAAACCAACGCCGAAAAACCCAAACATAACAAAAACGCCATCAACTAGAAAGCCATCGTATTAAAAGAGAGAGAAAAACACCGAAGATCAGTCTGTGTGGCTTAATGAGAGACCGCTGCTACGTGTAAATCACTACCATTTGCCAAACTAGATCAGGCCCTTCTGGGTCGCAGGTTTGTTTACATTTCGATGGATGCAGCCCTTTGTAGTGTGACCTTTATACGCTAAATATGTACCCTTAGCTGTGTGGGAGACGCGCCAATCTCAATGTATTATTTATCCTGCACAGACCCAATCAAATGTATGACTACGCGGGGCCGTGTCTCGAAATCACCTGACAGCGGCGGCAGCCAATTGTGGGGTGGATGGACCCTGCCATGCCAACGTCTGCCCAGCCAAACAAATCGCCAAATTTTAACTGTCGCGATATTGATGCCCTATTGTCATCTTTACGCACGCGACAACAGCAACCATGGCAGACCAAGAAGAAGACTTCAGCTCTCTGCCCCTTTCAGACCGCTTTGTGCACAAGGTACGCCGCCAATCCGGAGAGAAACGGGACATAGCTCGCGTCTGGAGCGGTCAGGGACCAAACTAACGCGCTCTTTGTAACAGGTTTGGAAAGTTCGCAAGCAAGCGTACGAAGATGCTGCAAAACAGTTCGAAGCGACGCCCGACGAGAGCGACCCAGCCTTCCGGCCCTTCCTGCAGGATCCTAGCCTGTGGAAGGGCGCCGTCGTAGACTCGAACGTGGCGGCACAGCAAGAAGGCGTGGCAGCGCTCTGTGCATTTCTCAAGTTTGGCGGTCACGAAGCTTGTGTGCGGTCGCGAGGCCACACCATCAACGGCCTGGTCGAAAAGGGCCTGTCGTCTACACGCGCAGCAACCAAGGCGTCCGCGCTCGAGGCGCTGCTGCTCTACATCGAGCTCGACGTGTCCGGCCCCGTCATCGAAGACATCCTCCCGTCCCTGTCCGCGAAGCAGCCCAAGGTGATCGCAGCTTGCCTGGCGTCTCTGACCGCAATATACCACAACTATGGCTGCAAGATTGTCGACCCAAAGCCTGCCCTCAAAGCCCTGCCCAAAGCGTTTGGCCACGCCGACAAAAATGTTCGTGCCGAGGCGACCAAACTGGCGGTCGAGTTCTACCGATGGCTGCGCGAAGCGATGAAGCCGATGTTCTGGGGCGACCTGAAGCCCACACAGCAGAACGAGCTCGAGGCGCAGTTCGAGAAGATCAAGGCCTCCAATGAGATGCCCAAGCAGGAGCGGCTACTCCGGTCGCAACAGGAGGCACAAGCCAAGGCATCAGCCACGGGTGGTGGCGGGGACGGCGACATGGGCGACGAGGAGTTCGGAGACGACGAGCCGGCAGAGATGGACGCGTTTGACTTGGCGGAACCGCAGGATGTGCTGAAGAGCATACCTGGAAGCTTCTACGAGAACGTGGCCTCATCAAAGTGGAAGGAGCGCAAAGAAGCGGTGGACGCGCTGTACGGTGTGGTCAACGTGCCGCGCATCAAAGACGCCGACTTCAACGAGGTCAACCGCTGTCTGGCCAAGCTGATGAAGGACGCCAACGTGGCCGTGGTCACGCAGGCTGCGCAGTGCATTGAGGTCCTGGCCAAGGGCCTGCGGAGAAGCTACGGGAAGTACCGGACAATCGTGATGCAGCCGATCATGGAGCGACTCAAGGAGAAGAAGCAGTCTGTGGCCGAAGCGCTCGGTGCTGCACTCGACCAGGTGTTCCTGGCAACAGACCTGACGGAATGCCTCGAAGATATCACAACATTCCTTTCGCACAAAAACCCCCAGGTCAAGGAGGGCACGATGAAGTTCCTTGTTAGGTGTCTGTCCACAACCCGCGACGTGCCCAGCAAGCAGGAAATAGCCTCCATTGTCGAGTCAGCTAAGAAATTGTTGTCCGAGTCGAGCGAGGTTCTGCGGTCGGGCGGTGCGCAAGTGTTGGGTACAGTCATGAAAATCATTGGCGAAAGAGCCATGAACCCTCATCTGGAGGGCTTGGACGACATCCGGAAAACAAAGATCAAGGAGTTTTACGAGACGGCAGAGGTGAAGGCCAAGGAGAAGCCCAAGCCCAAGCCACAGCCCAAGGCAGCCCCGGCAGCAGCCCCAAGAGCTGGCGGTCCTCCCAAGAAGCTGGCGACAGGTATGAGAAAGGGACCGTCACCCCTGAAGAGGTCTGGTGCCGCACCAGCGGCAGCAGCCGCTCCCCCAGCAGACGAGCCACTCGCACCACAGCCAACATCTCGAGCCGCACCGGGCGCCAGCAAACTCGGTATGCCAAAGTCGTCCGCTATTGGCGGCATCAAGGCACCACAGAAACGCACCCTGGCGGGCCCAAGCAGCATGTCACCGCGGCGACAAGTCGTGTCTCCGCCTGTGGAAGAGGACCCAGAACCGACGACACCAGCACCGAGACCACGGATAGGTATGGGACGCGGCGGGTTGGCGTCGCGGTCTCTGGCAAAGCCATCAGCAGCAGCTGCTGCGCCAATTGCGGCACCGGCCTCACCCACTCCCATGTCCGGCCTGACAGCGCTGGAGCGTGCTGAGCTCGAGGAGCTGCGCGTCTCCAACGAGCGGCTCCTGCGGCAGGTTGAGGACTTCCGGCACGAGCGGTCCAAGTTCATGTCGGAGATCCAGGAGCTCAAGAACCAGAACGCCGGCCTCATCGAAGACCACACCCGCGATGTTCTCAGCATCAAGGCCAAGGAGACACAGCTGGTGCGTGCCCGCAGTGATGCCGAGGCGGCTGAGCAGACCAACGAGCGTCTGCGTCGCGAACTGGACCGGCTCAAGCGGGCCCTCAGTAAGGCTGAGGCTGCCAGCCACAATGGCGGTGCCGACTACGGCCTTGCCAGTCCTGGTCTCATGTCGCCCACACACGACGATGCCGGTATCTATCGGGACGGCGGCAGTGGTGGCGGATATCCTGGCAGCATAGCCAGTGGCAGCGCGGGTGGTGGACGCAACCGCATGAGCTTTGCTAGCACACTGTCGGAGGAGAAGGAGAACGGCGAGACGACATATCCGCGGAGCAAGCTCGACACCAGCGGCAGCGGGCGCGGTAGCCCAGCACGGGGTCTGCGGAGAGACATGCCGATTGACGAGGCGACATCTTCGGCGATGGGCGGCTACGGCAGCGGTTCGGGCTCCAGCTCGAGCTACCATGTTGCGAGCCACCACCACGCCGGCGTCGGTCACAGCAGCGGTAGCGCGGCTGGTGGTTCTGGTGCAGGCGGACAGGAGAGCTGGAAACGCGCAGCGGAGGTGACGAATCAGTTGAAAGCACGGATTGAACAGATGAAGGTGAGTCCATACGATACTCGTTTCCCGGTGTCCCAGCCCCAGTGTCCCATTTGGTGAGATCCACGTACTAACCAATATACCATCACAGGCCAAGCAGGGGATCAGGAGAGGATAATGTAGACGGGACGACTGGTGGCATATCTCATAGTCATAGCGATACATTAATGTATATGTACAGTTTGTGATGACACGCAATGAAAGAAAATGGAATGAAGTTTGATTTTTCCTTTGGCTATCCTATCGAGAGAAAAAAATATATATAAAAGCTTAATAGCGTGCTTAAAGTATTACGTGTACGGGGCGAGACGATTCTCGCTTGACCAACGTGAATTTGTTCGGTCGGCATTGAGTGTTATGGGCTCAAAAAGTACGACTGGTCTGGCCGCCTAAGAGTTCGTGTAGTGTTTTACCCCATCACCGTGGGCCCTTATGAGAGCTTAGACTAGCCATCGTGTCTTAGCTTCAGTGAGCGTCTCGGACTCTCACTAACCACGCCCGAGCAAACCCCTTTGTCAAACCGCCTCAGGGCAGCTGGCTCGAATGCGAGGCAATGTAAAAACGAGCCTGCATGGGTGTCTTGGCATAAGGCTGTATTAAGCTCACAGTTAATTCACACAGTTAGTTTTACAGCTAGCTATGGAGTATATAAAGAGGGGCGGATGCGCCTGTAAAAGAAATTAAAAGCACGGCTCGTTATTGCTTTTCTTCTATTGAACTTCGTTAACCTGTTATATTTTCTAATCAATACCACACCGAATACCCCCAGTCATTGCGTAATGGCCCCAATGGCTGCATGCAGTGCTTCCAGGCTCTTTCCCCATTCGATCTGCTGTACCTGCGAATTCACTTGTTTTTGCTTAGTTGTAAAAGCAAAAAGCAGGAACCAAACACCCTCCTTGCTTGGTGACGTAATACACTGAGACACGACCCCACCCCGGTCGCCCCTGCCGTTTCCAGCGTTATCGCACCGCCACAGTGAGAACTGCCAGGCAGCTTGAAAAGGATAGGCCCCAAAACATCATCAGGCAAAGCGCCATGGCCCGAAGTCTTCGTATGCACCCCCGCCCTCGACCTTCAATTCCGTCCAGCATCACCCCCCCCGTGCCAACCCCCTAGTCCGGCACCATGTTGGAGGGACTCGTCGCCGGGTTGCTTAACCGCTTCCTTGGCATGTACGTAAAGAACTTCGACCCAACCCAGCTCAAGGTCGGAATTTGGTCTGGCGACGTCAAGCTCCGCGATCTCGAGCTTCGAAGGGAGGCGCTCGACCAGCTGAAGCTTCCCATCAACGTTGTCGAGGGCCACCTGGGCCAGCTCACGCTTACGATTCCCTGGTCCAATCTCAGCGGCGCACCCGTCAAGGTCCAGATCGAGGATGTCTTCCTCCTGGCCTCGCCCAAGGAGGAGGCCCAATACAATGAAGAGGAGGAGGAGCGTCGCAAGCAGAGACTGAAGATGGAAAAGCTGGACTCTGCCGAGCTTCTGAAGGAAAGATCTCAGGAGGGTCTCAGCCAGGAGGAGCAGAAGAAGAGCCAGAGCTTCACGCAGAGCCTAGTCACGAAAATTGTCGACAACCTGCAGGTTGCCGTCAAGAACATCCACGTGCGCTACGAAGACTCCATCTCGGCACCAGGCCACCCCTTTGCCCTGGGCGTCACGCTCGAGGAATTCAGCGCCGTCAGCACCGACAATGGCTGGCGTCCGGCCTTCATCCAGGCCGCTGTCACCGCGACGCACAAGCTGGTCACCCTGGGTGCCCTGGCCGTGTACTGGAACACGGACTCCGAGCTGATTGGAACAGGCCGCGAAGTCACCTTGACCGACGACGAGGAGATGCCGCACGACGAAATCCTGCAACGATTCAAGGCGATGATTGCAAAGGCGGAGAGCCTGGCCACGCCGGTAGACGAGACGGCTGTCGCCAGCATCGAGTCCCGACGAACAAACCACCAGTTCATTCTGCGGCCTGTCAGCGGGCAGGCCAAGGTCGAGCTCGACAAGACTGGCGATGTGCGTGCCCCCAAGCTCAAGGCGAATCTCATTTTCGACGAGATCGGCGTCGTGCTGGATGACCATCAGTACCGCGACGCGCTGATGATGGTCGACCTCTTCCACTACTTCATCCGCCACCAGGAATACAAAAAGTACCAGCCTAAGGGGACGCGCCCGCTCGAGGCCCCACGAGCATGGTTCAAGTTTGCGGGCGACGCGGTGCTGAGCAAGATCCACGAGCGCAACCGGCGCTGGTCCTGGGACTACTTCCGCGAGCGGCGCGACGACCGCCGGAGATACATTGAGCTGTTCAAGAAGAAGAAGCAGCTGCAGCCGCTGACTCCCGAGGAAACAGACGATCTGTCGAGCCTGGAGTGGAAGCTGGGATACGAGGACCTGCGGTTCTGGCGTTCTCTGGCGCGGAACCAGCTGAAGAAGGAGAACGCAGCGGCCCTTAAAAACCAGCCGAAGCTAGACCCGGCGGCGCAGCAAGACCAGCAGCAGGGCTGGATCTCGTGGATGTGGGGCTCCAAGCCAGCCGAACTGCCGGTGGACGATTCCGAGGAGAACACGCAGATCACCGAAGAGCAGAGACAGGAGCTCTACGAAGCCATCGAGTGGGACGAAAAGGCGGCCTTGGCCGACGAGGTCGACATCCCGCGCGATGCCATCAAGCTGCAGATCGAGGCCTCCCTTAACACGGGCAGCTTCACGCTGCGCCAGAACCCGCACGGCCACAATCTCAGGGATCTCCTCAGCCTGCACTTCGACGCCTTCAGTGCCAAGACCCTGCAGCGGCCAGACTCTCTGCTGCTCGACCTCGGCCTGGGCGGCCTTCGCGTCAACGACGGCACCACGCCCGCGAGTCTCTTCACCGAGATCGTGCGTGTCAAAGACGCGCCCGGCACGGGCATCAAGAAGAAGCGCCTGTCCATCAGCGAGCTGGAGCAGACCAAGCCGGCCGAGGAGGAGGCTTTCTTCCGGTTTCAGGTGGAGCAGCACCCGCTCGACGGCCAGGGCGACATAGCAGTCACCGCCAAGCTGAAGCCGCTGGAGATTGTCTGGAACCCCAACTTTGTTGTTGGCATCTGGGAGTTCTTCAAGCCGCCCGAGCGCCACATGGAGTCCATCAGCGCGCTCATGGAGACGGCCGGGGCCACCGTCGAGGGCTTGCGCGAGCAGACGCGGGCGGGTCTCGAGTTTGCCCTCGAGGAGCACAAGACCATCAACGCCAAGCTGGACTTGCAGGCCCCGCTCATCATCGTGCCCCAGAGCATCACCACGCAGAGGTCGACCTGTCTCATTCTCGACGCCGGTCACATCAGCGTCAACAGCGAGCTGGTCGATAGGGACACCATGAAGGACGTCCAGTCCAAGCAGAGGCAGAGCTTCACCGACGAGGACTTCAAGCGGCTCGAGTCCCTCATGTACGACCGCTTCATTGTCAAGTTGACCTCCACCCAGCTGCTGATTGGTCCCTCTATCGAAGACACCAAGGCCCAGCTGGTCGCCAAAGACGACGCTCTGCGCTTCCACATTGTCGAGAAGATCAACGTCGACTTCATTGTCGAGATTTCCATCCTGCCCAAGGCGCCCAACCTCACCCGCGTCAAGATGTCGGGCCGGATGCCCGTGCTCCACGCGGCCGTGTCTGATTTGAAGTACAAGAGCTTGATGCGAATCATCGACGTTGCTATTCCCAAGATTGGTGGCGGCGATCCCGCACAGCCAGAGATCCCGGGCTCGGGACGATCCACGCGCCGTAGCTCGCGCCGCAGCTCGCTTGTCGGCCGTCCTCGACTGCTTAGCTCTGCATCGAACCGTTCCCACAGGAGACACAGCCACCGGCCGCCCTCACAGTTGCTGTCGCTCGCCCCAACGCAGGAGAAGGCCATTGTCCTCGACGACAACGAGGACGACAACGACAACTTCCAGGACGCGAACCCTGGCGGCTCTATTAGTGACCAGCTTAAGATGCAGCAGAAGACCTTCCAGTTCACGTTTGCCGTCGACGAGCTCCGCGGCTCGCTGTATCGAAGCGACCCGGACATGCAGCAGCCCGACTCTCTCCTCGTGGAGCTTGTCGCCCACGACTTTGACCTCAACTTTTACCTCCGCCCCTACGACATGGCCGCCGAGGTGTCTCTGGCCTCTGTGGTTGTGGACGACTTCGTGTCGAACCCGTCGGTCGAGTTCAAGTCGATTGTCTCCTCTGGCGATGTCGAGGACCGACAGCAGCGTCGCGCCCTGGTGCACGTCAAATTTGTGCGTGTTAACAAGGAGTCGCCCGAGTTTATGCCTGTCTACGAGGGCGTCGAGATGAATGTGAACGTGGCCATTTCCACCATCAACATCATTGTGACGCGCAAGACCCTCCTGACGCTGCTCGACTTCATCCTCGTCACCTTTACGAACGGCGGTGAAGATGCAGGCAATGCGGGCATCCAGGGGCAGGCTCAGGGATCCGTCGTGGGCGGCGTCGATGGACAAATTGACGGCGCCCTCGACGATCGGGTTACTGTCATTGAGCCGCCGAGCAACGAGGCTGGTGCCATCCGCGTCAAGGTCGATTTGAAGAGCATCCGCATGATTCTCAACAACGACGGCATTCGACTGGCAACCCTCTCGTTCAACCACGCCGACGTGGCTGTGTTCCTGCTTGGCGGCACCATGCGGGTCTCCACCCGACTCGGCGATCTGAGCCTGACCGACGACGTCAACCAGGGCGTCTCTGAAAATTCGTCGTTGCGGAAGCTCATCACCATCCAGGGCGACGACCTCGCCGATTTCCGCTACGAGACGTTCGACTCTGAGAACCACAACACGTATCCTGGCTACGACTCGTCCATCTTCTTGCGTGCCGGATCCATCAAAGTCAACTTCATGGAGGAACCATTCCGGAAGATCATTGACTTTCTCGTCAAGTTTGGCAAGATGCAGGCCATCTACAATGCCGCTCGCCAGGCCGCCGCCAACCAGGCCACGCAGTTGCAGCAGAGCCACAATCGCATCAGATTCGACGTGGTCGTCAAAACGCCCATTGTCGTGTTTCCCCGCGTTGTCATCCCTGGCAGGCCAAAGCGGGATCTTCTGACGGCCTATCTCGGCGAGATTTACGCGCAGAACAAATTTGAGCCCATTGAAGATTCCGGCAACAGCGACGTGGCTATGAAACTCTCGGCCGGCTTCCGCAATATTCGACTCACTTCTCTTCTGCACTACGGCGGTGACCAGTCCGAGGAGCTGGAGCTCATCGATCATGTCGACCTTGTGTTTGATGTCACCCATGCCGAGCACACACCGGGCATGAAACGACCTGACACCGAGATCGTGGGACACATGACGGACTTCAACCTCCGAGTCACGCAATATCAGATGCAGTTTCTCTTTGAAGTGTCCAAGTCTGTCCCAGCTGCGTTTGCTACCGAGGGCGACCCGAACCTCGTCGACGAGGCAGTCGAGCACGATATCGACGACCGCACCCTGCAACGGGCAAAGTCAGGGCTCGCGCCACAGATTCCAGAGGACGCCCTTATTGACCTTGGCCCCGAGCTCGGCTCCCACTCCGACACCTGGACAAAACTGGACCTCGTTTTTAAGATCAAGACGATTGGTCTTGAACTGGTCAACGCTCCAGAGGACCGCCCAGTTGGCAACCTGGACAGTGCCAGTCTGTCTCGTTTCTCGCTCGACGATAGCAAGCTGAAGCTGAGAATGCAAGAAAATGGTTCACTCGAGGCCGAGTTCGTCATTGCCTCCTTCAAAATCTACGACAGCCGCCCCGGAGAAGGCAATAGATACCGCCGCATCATGTCCTCCTCCAACAGGAGTGTGCAGCAATTCATGGCCAGCATCACCATGTCCGGTGGAGGGACCCGAGACATCATTGCCATTGTGGCCATCGACAGCCCGCGGATCATCTTTGCCCTGGACTACATCTTCGCGATTCAGAAATTTGTCACTGCCGGCATGCGCGTGGAGGAGCCAGTCTCGCCTGTGGAAGAGCTGATGAGCCCAACCGAGACACCAGACGAATCGGATGCAGATTCCATGCAGGTGACGTTCACTGGACGGGCATCCGAGGAAGAGCAGAGCCGCACTAGCGAGGACACGGCAGCTCAGCTGCAGCACGGCGAAGAGCCACAGCCGGTGCAAGAAGCGCCGAAATTGAACATTGCATTCCGCGTCAACATCGTGGATGCCCAGATCATCCTGATCGCCAACCCGCTCACAACAGCCTCCGAGGCCATCGTCCTGAGCGTCAAGCAAGTTTTGCTTTCGCAGCAGCATGCCCTGACCTTCCAGATCTCCGAGGTCGGCATGTTCCTCTGCCGGATGGACCGTTTCGAGGATTCCCGCCTGCGAATCATTGACGACTTCTCGATACAAATGTCCATGGACAGCTCCAAGCCAGACACGACCAACATTAGCATCGAAGTCGAGCCTCTGGTCTTACGTCTTTCTCTTCGCGACATTCTTCTGGTGCTGCAGATTATCAGCCGCGCATCCGAGCTGTCCCAGAATGAACAGCCAAAGCAGCGCGTCACCTCTGTTGCCGACGAGAAGGCAAAGCAGCTGCGCCAGGCCGGGGTGAAGCAGCGGACGGCCAGCGGGAAGGGCTCGTCGGCATTGGCTGCCACAACGACAGCCGGTGGCCGACCCGCTAGCGGGAGTATTTCGAGAGCGAGCCGTGCCCTTAGCATCAGCGGCGGTGGCGCTCGGCCTCTGGACTTGACGGTGCGGCAGCGGCGTGACACCATTGGCAGCATCCACGACCTGGAGCAGGCGCCTTCAAGACACGAGGAACTGTCGGCCACGATTGATGGCGTGCGTGTTGTGCTGATTGGCGACTTGCACGAGCTGCCCATCCTGGATCTCAACATCAAGAACTTCACAGTCCTTGCGGAAGGCTGGTCCAGCACGCTCAAGGCTGACACCTCCATCGACATGTACACCAATGTCTACAACTTTGCCAAGTCGGCCTGGGAGCCTCTGATCGAACCCTGGCAGGTCGGCTTCGGCGTGTCGCGGCCCCAGGACACAGGTCTGCTGTCTATTGATGTGACCTCGCGGCGAACATTTGACGTCACCATCACGACTTCGACAATAGCACTGGCCTCAAAATCGGTTGCCTTTTTGACACAAGATCAGGATGTGCTCAGCAAGCCGCGTGGCGCCGAAGCTCCGTACCGCATCCGCAACTACACCGGCTTTGGTGTGGTTGTCACGTCGAGGAGCACAACGTCGGACGAGGAGATTACTGCCCGCTTGGAAGACGGCGAGGAGGCTCCGTGGTCGTTTGAGCAGTGGGAGAAGATGCGTGAGAACCTGATCACCGAGTCGCAGTCGGCAAGCGTTCAGGTGTTGCTGGAAAGCTCGGGATTTGATGTGGTGAAGAACGTCCGCCTCAACCGAGAGGGCGAGTTCCTGTTTGGTCTCCGCCCGAAGAGCAACCATATCCTGCACCGCCTGATGGTCGATGTCAAGCTCGGCAACGACAATGTCAAATACGTGACGCTGCGCAGCCCTTTGATTGTAGAGAACGAGACGCAGATCCCCATCGAGATTGGAGTGTATGATTCCCAAGAGGGCCATCTCCTGAAGATTGAGAAGATCGCTCCTGGCGAGGCCCGCCCAGCACCCGTCGGTGCGGTCTACCTTAAAAGCCTGGTCGTACGTCCAGATTCTGGGTTTGGTTATGACTGGTCTAGTGATACCTTGTGGTGGCGAGACCTCCTCAAACGCCCGACGAAGACAATGCTGTGCAAGGGCAGCGAGCGCAACGATGCATTCTTCTTCCAGGCCAACGCCAATTTTGACAAAGGCCACCCGCTTGTTCAGTAAGTTTACCAAAAGTTTCTCTGCCGAAAGCTCAGGGTTGCCTGCCATCTACGCCATCTACGTCTATTTACTAACCCACCCTTTCTCTTAACTAGAAACTACCCCTACATGAAGATCAAGCTGTCGGCGCCCATTGTCCTCGAAAACCTCTTGCCTTATGATTTCAAGTACCGCATCTATGATAAGAACACAAAGAGAGATTGGACCAACTTTCTGCGCAAGGGTGGTGTCAGCCCCGTGCACGTCACGGAACTGTCCCATCTGCTGTTGCTCAGCGTGGACATGCAAGACACGGTGTTCAAGCCGAGCGACTTTGCCATCATCAACTCGGGCACCTCGGACGACTTCAACAAGGAGACGGCACTGGTGTGCAAAGACGACGCCGGACTCAGCCTGCATCTGCGACTGCACTATTACCGCATTCCCGATGCCGGCGGCGCATTCAAGGTGACCGTCTACAGCCCGTATGTGGTCCTCAACAAGACGGGTCTCAAGTTGGAGGTCCGTTCCAAGGGTTTCATGCAGCAGGCGAAGGCTGCCGCCGGTCAGATGTTGGCCGAGCCAGTGAACCGACGGGGCAGCACAGCCGAAGGGCAGCCCACGGTCTTGCCGTTCATGTTTTCGTTCCCCAAAGACGACCACCGGAATCGTGTCCTGCTCAAGGTGGGCGATTCGGAATGGAGCAAGCCGCAGAGTTTTGACGCCATCGGCAGCTCGTCAGAGGTGGTGCTCCAGTCGACTCGAACGAATGCTACTGAGATTCATGTCGGCATCACGGTCGAGCCGGGCGATGGCAAGTACAAAATGACCAAGATCGTCACGCTGGCGCCGCGATTTATCATCCAGAACAAGATTGGCGAGACCATCAACATCCGCGAACCCAGCTCGCCCAATGTGTCGCCTATTAAGTCGGGTGCATTGCAGGCGCTGCATTTCCTCCAAAAGAGCACGGTGAAGCAGCTTTGCTTCAGTTATCCGGGTGTTAGCAGCCAATGGTCCTCGCCCTTCAACATCTCCGACTTGGGAACGACATATGTCAAGATCGCCAAGCCAGGCCAGCGGCAGAGGCTCGTGCGTGTGGAAATTTTGATGGAGAGCGGTACCATCTTCCTGAGTCTGAGCATGGAGACCAAGAACTGGCCATTTTCGATGCGCAACGAGAGCGACACCGAGTTCACCTTCTACCAGGCCAACCCCAACGTGGACGAGGACGGTGTCGAAGACCTCTCTGGCTGGCGGCCCATCCGCTATCGACTCCCGCCGCGCAGCATCATGCCATACTCGTGGGACTTCCCAGCAGCCAAGGCGCGCGAAATCGTCATCAATGCGTTTGGAAAAGAGCGGCATGTCAAGCTCGCTGAAATTGGCAATCAGTTACCTATGAAGTTTGTAGCCGTCACGGGCCAGACCAAAATCATCGACATCAACGTCACGGCAGACGGGCCGACGCAGACGCTGATTCTGTCCAACTTTCGCTCGTCCAAGAGTCTGTACCGCCAGCGCAGCCAGGCTTCTGGCACTAGTGCTGCCGGAAGTAGCAACAGCGGCAGTAGCGGCGCCGACCGAAGCAGAACCAGCTTCGAAGCCAAAGACCAGGACACGGGCGTGACCTTCCGCGCACAGCTGCGACTTGCCGGCATCGGCGTCTCGCTGATCAACACCCAGATGCGGGAGCTGGCCTACATCACAATGCGCGACGTGCAGCTGCGCTACACGGACTCGGCTCTGTACCAGACCATCAGCCTGGCTGTGAAGTGGATTCAGATCGACAACCAGCTCTACGGCGGCATCTTCCCCATGATACTCTACCCTAGCGTGGTCCCGAAGCGAGCCCAGGAGATCGATGCACACCCTTCGCTCCACGCCATGGTGACCCGGGTCAAGGATGACTCGTACGGTGTCGAATACATCAAGTATGCTACCGTCCTGCTGCAGGAAATGACACTCGACTTGGATGAGGATTTCGTGTTTGCTGTGCTGGACTTCTCCAAGATCCCCGGTGCGTCGAACGAGGAAGACGACAATGCGCAGCTTTGTGACGAAAACTTGGGTCTGCCTGAGCCGAAACTGCAGCAATCCGGCCGCGACATCTACTTTGAGGTGCTCAACATCCAACCTATGCAGTTGGACATTTCGTTTGTGCGAACAGAGCGCGTCAATGCTGAGGACAAGACGTCGTCGCGCAACCCTCTGATGTTCTTCTTCAACATCCTCACCATGGCCATTGGCAACGTCAACGATGCGCCCATGCAGATGAATGCGCTCATTCTGGAGAACGTGCGGGTGTCGATTCCGGTCTTGACACAGAACATCTCGAACCACTACAGCCAGGAGGCGCTCTATCAGATCCACAAGATTCTCGGCTCCGCTGATTTCCTGGGCAACCCAGTGGGCCTCTTCAACAACATCTCGTCCGGCATTACCGACATCTTCTACGAACCGTACCAGGGATTGATCATGTCGGATCGCCCCGAGGACCTGGGCATTGGCCTAGCGCGCGGTGCCGCTTCATTTGTCAAGAAGTCGGTCTACGGTGTCAGCGACTCGGTCTCCAAATTCACCGGAGCCATGTCCAAGGGCCTGGCAGCGGCCACGCTTGACAAGCAGTTCCAGGACCGACGGCGCATTACGCGCGCGCGCAACCGGCCCAAGCACGCATTCTACGGTGTGACGGCGGGCGCAAACTCGTTTATCACGTCAGTAGCATCGGGTGTGGGTGGTCTGGCGCGGAAGCCTCTGGAAGGCGCAGAGCAAGAAGGTGCCCTGGGCTTTTTCAAGGGCATCGGCAAAGGCATGATTGGCGTGGCAACGAAGCCGGTGATTGGCGTTCTGGACCTGGCGAGCAACGTGTCAGAGGGCATCCGCAACACGACAACCGTCTTCGACGGATCCGAGCTAGATCGTGTGCGACTGGCGCGGTTCATTCCAGCTGACGGCATCGTGCGGCCGTACAGCCAGCGTGAGGCTCTGGGGCAATTCTGGCTGAAGCAGGTGGACAATGGCAAGTACTTTAACGAGGTGTATATTGGCCATTTGGAGCTGCCACAGGAGGATATGGTTGTGATTGTGACATACTCGCGGATTTTATTGATCCGGTCGCGGAAGCTGACGACGGAGTGGGATGCGCCGCTGAAGGACATTCAGGGCATCGCCAAGGAGCGCACGGGAATGAGCATCACCCTTCGGGGCAACATGAATGGGCCGTTTATCCCGGTGGCGGAAGAGAGTGGACGTGCATTTTTGTACCGGATGGTATCAGTGGCTGTGGAAGAATTCAACCGACGGTCGAGGGGAGGGTAAACTGGGCAAAAAAATGATGGACGAAGTATTTTTTGATGGCATGCTTTTGTAATGACTGCTCTATGAATTGAGCTCACTTTTTTGTTTCCTTTCCTTTGTAGTGTATTACGTTATTTTTTTATTTTTTATTTCTTATTCTGTAGTAGCAAATGGGGTTTTTTTTTTCAATTATTCAAAACCATAATCATTCAAACCCATTGTATTTCTTCAAACTCATTGTTGTTGGCGGGAAGCACTGATTCGGCTGTGTGTATCACCTGATGTTGCACGTGCCCACAAGATAGGCACTATCACGACGTCAACCACCGGGGCTTAATAAGAATTATACACAAGTACTCCAGGCTGTCCTATTTCTTCATATGTATCACAATTCTAATATTGAGAAGATTGAAGGTTCTATTTTGGGATATTGCAGTATTGTTTTTATTATGATTTAGCAAACTAAAATCTGCACAAAGGTGAAACATCTAGAAATATCTAGAAATATTCAAAACTACATTCGCGATAATAGGAGATGTCCACGACATCTCTACATGCCAAATAACTCCCAAAGACAGAGAGGTACAAGAAGAAGGTATGGATGAAAGAGAGAAGGTGTAGGCAAAGAAAAAATTAAGGGTCTCAAAAGAAAGAGACAAGAAAGGCCTCTAAATGAGGAGAAGTAAAGCAAGCGGGACGAAGACGAGTGGGAACCAGAAGACAAAGGCCAAGAAGCCGGCGACGACAATCTGGAACATTGCGGCGGTTCTCTTTGCGACGAGGTTGAGAACGAGGAAGATTCACAGTTCGTTCTTCCACGACTTGCGCCACTCGCTAGCCAGCGTCTCGGGGGTGCCTTCGACGCAGCGAGGCTTGTACTTTTGCTGGCTGGCGCGGGCGATGTGCTTCTCGATGTCGCACTTGTTGGGCAGGCCGCGGCTGCGGCCCTTGAGGACGAAGTCGACGTGGGCGTTGCCCTTGACGTCGTAGATGCAGGTGAAGTCCTTGATGCCGCACGACTTGAGGTTGTCGTAGAAGCTCTTGCCCGGGAAGCCCTCGTTGTGCTTGCCGTAGGCGCGGCCGTTGGGGATGCGCATGTAGTACTGCACATCCTGCTTCTCCAGGTTCTTCTTGACGCAGGCACCGGTGTAGCCAGCGGAAGCAGAGGGAACGATGGCGCCGAGGACGGCAATGGCACCGACCAGAGCGGTGAGAATTTGGCGGCGAGAGATACGCATTGTGGCGATGTAGGCAGTTATAATAGAAGTTGAGTTGAAGTAGAAGTAGAAGATGTAGAAGTCGATGTAGAAGTCGATGTGGAAGTCGATGTGGAAGTCGAAGTCGAATATGAAGTGAAAGTTGGATTTGGCGAGGAGAATTTTGAAGAGATGAAAAAGAAAAAAGGGCTGTAAGAATTATGGTAAAGATATTTATTTGTGTGCAGTTTACGGACGTAACAATAATCACAAAACCTGAGGCTAACAAAAATAATTGCTGATATACAGCCAAAAAACACACCAAAAAACCCCCCCCAAACCCTCAAAGGCCAAAAACACAAAAAATACAAAAACCCAAGCCCTTTCGCACGAAACACCACGCTAGTTTTCTACTATGAGTCGAACTTGGACCAGTAGGCGCGTCTTGCGGACGAGAGCCTTGTGTAAGTCGTGGTGATAGTGAGCATCGGCCGTAAGGGCGAAAACCATCCCACGTGCACATGCACGTGCATACTGTCGTACCCAAACAAATAACCCACTTTCTACAAGAGCCCACTTGGCCTGCCACGAGGCAGCTGGACGCGGGTTGGCCACAGACGTGGCCATGATCGACGCCAGCGTCGAAATACTCGGGAATGGCTAGGCGAGACAAGCGAGACCAGAAAAGAATAAAAATGGGAACAGACGCACGGCGAGCATTTGTTCCGCGTTTGAAAGGCCTAGATTGGAGGTCTGA
Source organism: Raffaelea ambrosiae (assembly GCA_002778195.1). Lineage (NCBI taxonomy): Eukaryota > Fungi > Ascomycota > Sordariomycetes > Ophiostomatales > Ophiostomataceae > Raffaelea > Raffaelea ambrosiae. The sequence continues at coordinate 2,919,492 of PCDI01000003.1, read as the reverse complement.
TGTTTATGACGCTGCAGTATAACAGGCGCAATAAGGAAAGCGCAAAGGAGGCGACCGCCCAATAAAAAAGAAAACAACAGAAAAGGAAAAAAAAGAAAAAAAAGAAATACACAGCTTTTTACCAAATAGCAGTCATCCTCAGACTTGCTTCGAACGCACCATCAGGGGGGATTAGCGGCAGCCCAATATTGGCTCACCCCCTGGGCTAGGCGCTGGGATGGGGGGAGATTATGACGAAAGGCGCTGGAGAGTCAGCGGCAGGGCCGAGGGGGGTCACAGTCCGGGAAAGACGTCTAGGCATTGTGCGCACTGTTTATGATGGACACCGCAAGTCACAAGCTGCGCCCGCCAGCACAAGACCAGGCGAGCCGCTCGCGACGTGGTGTATGCACCATGCGTAAGGGGGGAAATGGATGACCGCGTCAGACGGGACAGCGGGACAGCTGGGAGCAACGGGCAAACTGGCTTTGTTGTTCTCTCTATAGTTTTGCTGCCGAGAGAGTGAAAGTCTCCCCAGACTTGCGCCTGTGACCACACCCACACGTCACCTGGTTGTATTTTTGACGAGTGGTTGATTTCTTGCGCCGAGTCCTTTTGCGCCAGCTGGATTCCGAGCACAGTCCATCCCGCCGACCCCACACGTTGCGCCGCTGGGGTGCCTGGACGCCCCATCCTGGCCTACGGCGGACGACCGCACCTTCCCTAATCAAAGGTCAGCAGCTTTTTTATGTTATTTTTTTTCGTTCTCCATCAAAATCGACCTTCAACGCGCTTTTGTCGTCGCCCATTCACTCCCTCCTCGAACACCGACATCTCGAACTCACGGCGGGCGTGTGTATTTCTATCTTGTTACCTTTCTGTTGCGCTTGTATTTTCTTACCACTTTCCCTTTTCTGCCGGATTGGCCTTGTGAGTAGTCCTGCGTGCCTTTGCCCCCGCCCTCTTTGCCCTCCCCTCTTCGCTGCCCCCTCCTCTCCTGTGCATCTTATCATCGACGTCGCTGTCGCGCCATGGCGCTGTCTGCTGTGGTGATGCTGTCATGCGCTGCCGAGCGTCCGCAACTGCCTGTCCAACCCCCATATGTTCTGCGACGGTACGCACGACGGAGGTCTTTTTGACAACGGCCAGCCGTAATCGATGCCGTGACGACGCCTGGCCAGCGCTGCCCAATCTCCGTGACCCGCCAAGACTCAGGGGAAGCGACACCACATCGACGAGCCACCGACAACCAGGCAGAACACACCTACGGGGCGCGGTAGCGGATCGCGCGGATGAGCTGGGGAGGCACGAGAACACGGACCAAGGGTTTGATGCCGGCAGCGCGTCCTACCGGATGCGGAACAGCCTGACAGCATAGGACCAAAAACACCAGTCGCCTTTGCTCTGCTCTGTGGCAAACCAGAACTAACCAGCGCGTTTTCCAAGTCCAGTTTTCTCCCCGTTAGATCCTCGAGATACCCTTTTCGACGCCCTTCTTGCTTGTTTTATTCGGAATTTCATAGACCTCTCTCTCCGCCCAGCCGCGCCGGGTGTGCCATTCGGGTTCTGCAGCCGACCAATCGCCGCCTCCTGGGGGCTTGTTTTCCTTTCGAGTCCTACACGGTCACACGATTATCCTCACCACCCCCCCTTTGATGCCAGACACGACAACTCGTAATTTCGAACATCACATTGCTCCACGACCCCTCGCCCCTGACTCTGCGACATTGATGGTCTGCAGAGGCCTGCGTTGCCCAACATGTTCTGGAAATTTGGCGGCTACGCCAACATCTCACCCGTCGACACCATTCTCGACCGGCCTGATTTCACACTCGAGGACCTTCTCGACGAAAATGAGCTGCTCGCAGATATTAAGACGCACAACAGCAAGCTCCTCGAGTACCTGCGCCAAAGGGAGGTCCTGGAACGACTACTAGACTACGTCGTGGCCCCCAAACCCGAGCCCGTGCCAGCATCCGAAAAGGAGGAGACGACGGAAGAAGGAAAGGAAAATAATAATAGCAGCAGCAACAACAACAACAATAATGAAGAACGCGCAGACGAGGGCCGCAGCAGCGAAGAGCGCGGGCGACCCCGTCTTTTTGGCCGGTCGCGCGCGTCATCCTCTGCTACCGACAGCGTGGTCGACGAGGACGATGAGGATGAGGTCGATGAGGCCGAGAAGAAGCGGAACAAGTACGCCTTTGTGTCGTGCGAGATTCTGTCATCAGACAACTGGTCCATCTGCGAGGTCCTCATGGACATGGACAACCGCGACCTGCTGCACAAGTTCTGGCAGTTCCTCAAGCGGGACGTCCCACTGGACCCCCTGCAGGCCAGCTATTTCACCAAGGTCAACGAGAGCCTGTTTGACCGCAAGGTCGACGAGATGGTCGAGTTCCTCAAGTTGGCCGACCGGGCTGTGCCCGACATGCTGCGGCATGTGGACTGTCCTATGATTATGGATCTGCTGCTGAAGGTCATCACGCTCGACCGTCCCGACTCGTGCCCAGGCATTGTTGAGGTGAGTTGAACACAGGATTAGGGAAGAGGAGAACAGGAATGAAGACAAAGAAGGAAATAAGAAAAAAAAGAAGCAAACATATGATGCTAACTCTATACACAGTGGCTACACACTCAGGACGTCATGCCGACCCTCCTCGCCTTCCTCAACCCGAAAAACAGCTGGGCGACCCAGACCTCCGCCGGCGACTTCATCAAGGCCATCATCACCGTGTCGGCCAACGCCGGCCAGAACGAGCAGACATGCATTGGCCCCAACGAGCTGACACGCGAGCTGGTTTCCCACCCGTGCATCGATGAGCTCATCACCTACATGCTTGGCGGCGGTAACGCGCTGACCGTTGGCGTGGGCATCGTCATTGAGGTCATCCGTAAGAACAATTCCGACTACGACCCGGACGTCGGCACGGAAGCCAATTCCATCCCCTCCAGCCGCGACCCCATCTACCTCGGCACCCTGCTGCGCATGTTCGCCGAGAACGTGCCCAACTTTATGCAGCTGATGAAGAACGCGCCGGCGCAAAAGGCCCGCCTCAACTCGACCTTTGGCGAGCGGCTCGAGCCTCTGGGCTTCGACCGCTTCAAGACCTGTGAGCTCATGGCCGAGCTGCTGCACTGCAGCAACATGGGCCTGCTCAACGAAGTCGGTTCCGAGGACCTGATTGCTGTTCGCGACGCTGAGCGCAAGCGTCTGCGGAAAGAAGGCAGACTCACGCCCAACCGGGGTGAAGAGGCCATTCCGTCCAACACGGATCTGCTGACGATGCGAATCCCGCAAAACTACAATACCGACGAGGGCCGCCGTCTCGAGATCACAAACATTTCCCCGGCCGACGACGATGGCTTCGAAGAGGTCACCCATGCCGCCGGTCTCGGCGAGGACACTCGCCAGCAAAGGCCGTCCACCCCGCCTTCCAGCGGTGCAGGTGCGGCAAGCTCCAACTCATTCTTCGATAAGGACGAGGACGACTTTGTTGAAGAGCCGCTTAGCTCGCCGCGCCTCCACACACTCGATGACGATAAGCTGGGCGGCGGGAATACCGACACACAATTCGAGGAACCGGACCTGGTCGTGGCACCGCTCTCACCCAGCAAGAACAAAGCCCCTCGGCCACTATCGGGCTCTGGTCTGGACAGCGCAGCAACGTCTTCTGCGGACGCCATTGCCTCTGGCTCGTCCAACAAGGACGATCTACCCACCGAGTCGGACTACGTGACAGAGGCCACTGAGCCTGCTCTTGGCGAGGAGGCAAAGAAGCTCATGTCTGAGCCTGAGAAGGGCGACGACTCGGAGTCGTCCATCATCTTCACGCCTACCATTTCTAGCCTATCCGACTCGCTCGACAATCCCCCGCGGACACCAAGCCCCACACCAGCGGCTCTGGCGACTCCCGAGCGCGAGAAGGCCCTGGCGGCAGAGGACACTGCATCAGCACCAGCACCAGCATCGGCACCAGTAACAGAAAGCGCTGCGCCTCTGGCCACTGGCGAAGTGTCCAAACCCCTGGTCGTACTACCGAAGAGCCGCACAGAAGATGGAAGCGAAGAGGTCGAGCACAAGCCGACAGAGGCGGCCATATTGGCGCAAGACAGCACAACGAACGACGAAACCGAGGCCGAGACCGAGGACGCCTCGATTGTCATTGCCCACCAGCCCGAGGAAGAGACGGCAATGGACACCACGGCTGAGCTGCGGGCTGTTGACCCTGTGGTGGGCGACTATTTGAAGATGCAGTTCGTGGAGCATCGCGTTGTCCCCACGATTCTGGTAGGCATTCACGGCCAACGCAACCATCATGCAACCATCTCTAGATCATGAACTAACTGCACGACGTATGTAGTCCTTCTTCTTCGAATACCCCTGGAACAACTTCCTCCATAACGTTGTCTACGATGTGGTCCAACAAGTATTCAATGGTCCCATGGACCGAGGCTTCAATCCCCACCTTGCCATCTCCCTCTTCGAGTCGGCCGACATCACGACCCAGATCATCCAGGGCCAGCTTGCCTCCGAGAAATCGCAAACGGCGACGAGAACGCGCATGGGTTACATGGGACACCTGACCCTCATTGCCGAGGAAGTCGTCAAGTTCACCGAACGCCACCCCCCCGAGCTCCTTTCTGATACGGTTCTGGAGAAGGTGATGTCCCAAGACTGGATCAACTACGTGGAGGGCCCGCTGGCCGAGACCCGGGAGCGGGACAATGCAGTTCTCGGCGGTGTACGGCCCGAGGTGGCCGTGAACAACCAGGCAGCCGCAGCCGGACTGGCAGCTGTCGGCTTGTCCGGCCTGGGTTCGAGCTTTGGTTTCTCCTCCCAGAGCGGATCATCTGCATTGGCCGATGCGGGTCTCAATGGTGGCCTGGACCTGCCTAGCAACGACGGTGGCGCGAGCCCGTTCTCTATCAGCGCTGGCATCTCGTCGGGCTTCCACAGTTCGAGTGACGAGGAGGATGATGACGGCGATGACAACGAAGAAGAGGTCAATAATGAGGTTAGTAGCTACTCCTTGACAAGAGTTCACCGATCTTCGGATCTGGTTAGGGCCGCCGAAGAGGCGGGACTACGCACAGGCGACTGGCATGGCACTGGGGATCTCGACTGGAACGAAGACCGCGAAAGCAACACCGATCTCGGCGTAGGCAACAATGACGGTACTGGCGTCAAACACACTGGAGACCAGGACGGTGTCGGAGACAGTGAAAACAACACGACGGACAAGCAAGGTTTGCATCTGGTCAACAATCACGTGGGAATCGACGACGATGACACCTAGGAGCTGATTAAAGTGCACGAACCCGATCGCAATGGTGACAACTGGAGCGCCTGGATTACCACACGCATTAGCCTTGGGCTGGAGAGGCTAACAGCTTGCCGGGTCTGGACATGAGAGCATACGGAACATCCACCCCGCGGACGCGAATCTGACTCAGTGAGAGAGACAAGAGAACTTTTCTATTCGTGCATTTCTTTTTTAAACCCATGGAGTTGAAGCCAGGGCAGTGAACTGTGTCTGGCCAGGCATCCTAGGATATTCACATAAACCACCAGAAGTTCTGTGTGGGATGGGAGGCATTATTTTGGGGTGGATTTTTAGCGAGTGCCTGTCAAAGCCTGCTTATGTTAGCATTTCCTGGTGTTCTTCGTCTTTTTTTTTGTCTCTGCTTGTCTGGACATCGCCACCCGACTTCGTCTTTCCGTTTCCGCGTCTATTTCTTGACGACAGCCGGTCCCAGTACCGCCTCCCCCACCAAGTCTGGATCCCATGCCATGTCGTCACCCGTGCTCTCCCGCCTTGCTGGCCAGGGATGAATTATGCTTATGCTTGCTTTTTTACCTTCTTTTTCTGTTGCCCCTAATTTGCTAACTGAGACCCGATAGTTCCGTGCGTACACCGACCCGCAGAATGCTTCCTCATCGCTCTTGCCTCCCTCCATCCCGCCTCCACCCCCCCCTCCGCCGTTGAACATCCCTCCGTCGCGGGCGCGCCTGCAGCTGGCGGCCAGGCTGGCCATGAACAAGCGCAATGCTGAGGCGGCAGCTGCGCAGGAGGACAGCAAGGGGGGCGAGGAAGGTGGCGAAGATGGCCAGAGTGGCACCGACCACGGTGACAGCGACTTCACCCCGAGCGGGTCCAAGTCTCTGTCTGGCCTGCTTCAGTCGGTGCCTCCGCCACCGGAGAGGTTGCGAAACCCCTTTGCCGATGACGAAGACGATGAAGACGACGACGATGTTGACGATGAAGACGATGACGATGACAGCGATCTTAACGGAGCCGAGGGCGGCGACGGCACAGGCCGCGTGGGACTTGGCTGGAACAGAGGCAGCTGGTGGCGGTCCATGGTTAGGCGGGACAAGAACACGGCCGGTGCTGCTGCTGCTGATGGTCCCAGCGCCGACATTGAAAAGTTTGGCGACGGCCGGGACAGCTCCTCTGGCGACGAGGACGATGGAGATGGCGGCGGTGTGGGCGGTGTGGGCGACGAGGAAGACGAGGACGACGAGGAATTCGGCGACTTTGCTATGCCCGAAGTGACTAAAGAGCACGCCATGGGCAGCGTCAGCAACCCGGTCAGCAGCATCAGCAGCACCAACAGCGAAGACCCTGCCTCCAGCGGCAGCGGCGTCGGCAGTGACGGCAACGGAACGGGCCCTCAGCTGCCTGACCGCGACCGCGAAAAGTTCATCTTCAAGCCGCTGGCTGTCCACCCGCCCAACACGACATCCAGCAGTGGCACGTCTGGCACGGCCAGTGGCACGACCACGAGTGTCAGCGGGCTCTGGCCCTTTGAGCGACTTAGCTTCTTGTCCAACGCCAGCCCCAACGGCAAGGACAGCAAGGACAGCAAGGCAGGCGACAGCCAGACCAGCGAGAAGACGGCGTCTGCTGCCGGAGCTTCTTCCGGTACCACAGATCCAAAAGACCCAAAGGAGATCACTGTTATCGAGCCGACTGCCACAAAAACCGACGAGAAGGACCTGCTGCCAGTCGGCGAGGGCGCCCCAAAGGCGACCCGTACCTTGGAAGACCCCGAGGACGAAGTGGTCGTCTAGACGGAGACGGAGACGGAGACGGAGACGGGTGTAGCATCATTAATTTTTTTTTGTCTTGTCTGCCGTTTCTTTGTTTTTTTTTCTTCGTTCTGTTTGGCGGGTTATGGCGGCTTCGTTGCTCTTCATTCTCCGGCTCTGTATGCTTGATCTTGTTACTTTTTGTCTTTTTCCCTTCATCCCTTGTTCTTTGGATTCCACGTTCATTTGATTCTACGTTTTCCATGGTTACTGGCTATTATGTATACGGGACGAACAGTCACCGGTTGATATCATGTAAGATACGATTTTGGTCTTGATTTTTTTCCCTTCGCTTTGGGTGTCTTTAATATTACCTCCTACAAACACACATATATACATGAAAATGGATCCTCGGCTGCGTTTGCTTTGCATGGTCTCTTCACAATCCTGGTTTCCGTTCCATGCCGCCCGTTTGAAACGTGCGCCCCGGTCGAAGTTTGCGTCAAGCTCGGATGCGACCTGACGGAATGTCAACCATGACTGTCAGTAGCTTCAATGCCGAAACAACAGCAGAAATGCGGGGGAAGGGAGCCATCACGCTATGGCAGGACGGCGTCTCGTCCCCCACTCCCCACACACTGCTGTAGTTTCGGACGTGCCCTACCGATCGGATGCAACAGTTCGACGAAGCGGCCACCAGGCCACCCAATCACAAAGCTCCGCATGGTCAAGGACCAGGCGACCTTCTTGGCATGGCCTAACTGCCGTTGCATTTTTTGGTCTGATTTGTTTTTGGCTGTCGTGTCTCGCTAACTAGCTACAGTGAAACTTATTTGCGGGGGAATAGAACCCGAAGACAAAGGGGGCCAAATGGATGGGAAAATAAAAGCTGGGGAACTGGGGAAATGGACGACGCCATGGCCATGCGTATAAGCGAGAATGTCAGCACCCCCTCTTCCCCAGACATGGCAATATGCTCCCACAACAGGAGGAGAACCGGATGATGCGTTGTGCAATACCGTGCCAGCAAAGGATGGACATTCAATATGACGGGGGCGAAAGATGTCGCGGAACCGCTTAAGGTGGTCTTGTCCAAAACACATGTGGCCACGCCTTGCGCGCACCACGGCCAAAGGGACAGCCAAGAAACCGGGTACCAATGTTCGTCGAGCGACCAGGATGGACACACCCTGGCCCTGTAGACCAGAGGAAAAGCAGATCCTGGTATGGATGTGGGGGGGAGGGAGCCATTGTTTGGCCGTCCCGTGTTAATGTTCCTTTGCTATTGTCAGTGTATTTAACCACGAGCCGTGCTGGCTCTCCGAATAGCGGACAGCACAAGAGGAAAGCCCTGCATATTGGATCCTCCCCTTTCCCATTTCCCCTTTTCTTGATTTTTTGTTTCCTTCTATTGTTGTTGTCGTTATTGCACCTTGCGATCCTTGTGCACCAAGGCACATCTGAAGCCTTCCTTCACCCGCATACGTCCTTTGGTCGCAATATTGTTCTCCCTCTCTTGTGAAATAAGACCAGATTCAGCCCCGAACCAGCCTCGAACCGGGCTCGGCCTCCACCATGCCGGCCAAATTGACAGAGACCTCCCTCTGGGCCAACCGGAAATGCCTCCTAATCTGCGCCACCGTCGCCATTGCCAACATGCAGTACGGCCTCGACTCGGCCGTTGTCGCCAGCCTGCAGGCCATGCCGGGCTTTCTCCGTGTCTTTGGCTACCCGGACCCGACTGCCGAGGGCGGCTACGCGATCGGCAGCACCTTCCAGCAGCTCATCGGCTCGCTGCTCACACTGGGCGCCTTTCTCTCATCGCTCTTTGCCGGCTCGTTTGCCCACTTCTTTGGCCGCCGCCCGGCCCTGTGGCTCGCCTGTCTGCTGACCGCCGTCGGCTGCGCCATCCAGATGGGCACCGAGAAGCAAGGCGTGGTCTACCTCGGCCGGCTGGTGCTCGGCATCGGCAACGGCTTCCTCGTCACCTTCTCCAACATTTACACGGCCGAGGCCGCGCCGGCGCACCTGCGCGCCGTCATGGTGGCCCTCTTCTCCGAGTGGGTCAACATTGGCAGCATCATCGGCTCGACGGTGACCAACGCCACCAAGGCCCGGCTGGACCGGGCGTCCTTTGAGATCCCCATTGGCACGCTCTTCATCGTGCCGGGCGTGCTGGCGTTCGGCCTGCTTTTCGTGCCCGAGTCGCCGCGGTATCTCATGTACAAGGGCCGCACGGAGCAGGCGCGGCGCGCGCTGGAGCAGCTGCGCGGGCGTGCGGTGCCGGCCGAGCAGTTGGAGCTCGAATGGGTGGAGATGGAGCGTGGCATTGCGGAAGAGAAGCGCACGGCGAGCACGATTGGGCCCATCGACATGTACAAAGGAACCGATCTCCGACGCACGCTCCTCTGCTACGGCGTCATCGCCACCCAGACCGCCTCGGGCTCCTGGTTCGTCATCTCGTATGCAACGTATTTCATGATCGTCTCGGGCCTCTCCGTCGACGAGGCGTTCCGCTACTCGATCATGAACACGTGCCTTGGCTTTGCCGGCGTCAACGTCGGCATCTACGCCATGCGCCATCTCACAGGACGGCGCGGCATCCTCATGATCGGCGCCGTCACCCAGGGCTGCTGCATGCTCGGCCTCGCGGTTGCCGCCACGGTCGCCGGCGGCACGCTGGCTTCCCGCAACTGCCTGATTGCCTTTGTGGCCCTGTACCAGTTCTGCTACAATGCCTTTGTGGGCGACGCCAGCTACCCGGTGTCGACAGAGCTGGTGAGCACGCGGCTGCGGTCGTGGACGGTCGGGTCGGCCATCAGCTTGGGCTACGTCTTGGCCTGGCTGACGGGATTCTGCTCGCCTTACTTTATCAACCCAACGGATCTGAACTGGGTAAGTTAGAAAGAGACAGAGCAGGAAAAGGGCACAAGGAAAAAAAAAAAAAAAAAAAACTATAACTGACACGCAACAGGGCGCCAAATATGGTTACATCTGGGCCGGGTCCAACTTCGTCTGCTTCGTCTTCTTCTTCCTCTTCATTCCCGAGCTGAAGGGCCGCACCCTCGAGGAAATCGACGAGCTGTTTGCCAAGCGCGTACCGGCCTGGAAGTTCAAGTCGTACCAGACAGCCATCCTGGACCAGGCCATGCAAGAGGTGCACAAGCGAGACGGTGGTCTGCAGGAGACGACCACGGGCGAGCACCAGACACAAAAAGTGAAAGAGGCCACGGAGATGGTGGAAAACACAGAAGCATGACGGGGAGTGCCTTGCGTGTGAGGCAATGCACGTCTATTTGAGAAGCAGAACCAAGGCCGTGCATGTCAACAACGTGCCGGCCATTTCATGAAGCCTAAGTGATTATGATCCACATGGCTCCTTCGGGCGTTTGTTCCATGGCCACTTTGATGCAGTGTGAAAGTGAAGCAGTGCCCTTGCGGATGAATATTCTCTGATCTACTGCGCACGACGGTCCCGCCGAGAAGAACCGCAGGAGGCTATTTCCAGCCGTCATCGTCATCCGATGGCTCTTTAGCTTCGTATCATATTCCGCCCCGTAGGGCAGCCACACAATGCCCTCATCACGGGCTTGACACATCCGGGCCGCTGCTTCCTGCTCTTCGTTAGTGGAAGTCGGCCAGCTGATGTGTCGTGCCGCTACGGTTCCATGAATGGCCTTCTCCCAAAGTACTTTCCTGCGGTATGTTTTGGAATCGAGTTTCTTGCGACACTCGAGGACCGTCTCGAGAGTGATATTTCTCCGGAACTCGTCGCACAGAACCGAGTAGTGACAATCGGCGTCCGTACCGGGCCAGGCGTGGCCCTCGTCCACTGCAGTGAAGCTCCCGTCCTCTGCCAAAAGCGTGATTTTCTCCAAGGTGTCTTGCTTAGGCGCGGCTGGAGGCGGTTCCAAATAGCTCCTGACTTTCTCCTGGAGGAACAAAAACCGGGTTGGACCGTCCTTCAGCTTCAGGTGTCCTGGAACAAGTCGGATGATGCCCACCTGACAGATGTCGTCCAGGGCCATGGTCTGGGTTATCGTATGCTTGTTCCCGCGGTTGTCGACAATGGTTTCTTCGTGACCCAGTGCCGCGTAGTAGGCCACGTATCCATTCCCGGCCCAGGCCAAAATCGGGTCCGTGGCATTGTACCCGTCATGATGCGGGAAAATGCTCTTGATGGCACAGTTGTGCAACGTAGAAAAGCTCTGGTGGTCGGGGTTGTCGCCGTCGAATAGTAGATCACTGCAGAACGAAAACCACGAACAATAGGGCGTATTCATAGGCCACACATTCCAGCACTGGGGGGGTTCGGATAACGTGCTCCAGATCATGACCTGGGAAGCCAGCCCCGTGGCATGCTCGATGATCGAAATCACAAACGTTGGTTCTAGTGCGGCGGAGCCAGCGAGTAGGTCGTGGCCTTCCAAACTCCTCATCACAGCCAAGGCGAGGTCGCTGTATATGCCGCTGTATATGCCTCTGTATACGCTATCCTCTGTCGTGTAGCTGAGTATTCTACCAACATAAGAGCGCTTAAGCGCGATGCTGTTGAAGAGATTCGTTGCCATGGACTGCTGGAGCTCGGCATCGATGTCCCAACCAAGTTGGCTTGCAAGTGTTGCATATGTTTCGGCGTACCAAGGAGCACAGACATCAAGAAAGAAGCTTGTTGTGTTAGCCGAGGTACCTTTGCTGTCCCATTATAGTACCGTAGATGAGTTGAGTATAAAAGAAGGCGAAAAAAGGACAGAAAAAAAAAGACGAAGAAAAAAACCACTCACTGATTGTCGAGACGTCCCATCTCTGCAGCAACTTGAATGAGAGCACCCAAAACGTGTCCTAGGATGATCGTCGCCTGCTCTGTATATTTGCCAGACAGTTCAATTTGCTGTTTGACTGTCTCCCATGGCGAGGCCATGGGGCCGAGCTGTTCCGGGCCTCCAAACGAGACGACATCCGTAGCCCGGTTGACAGATCTCCATGTCTGGACTGCCCAGTCGTCTTTTGCTCTTAGCCGGATGACCAAGTTTGTTGCATCCGTTGCGCTCTCATCCTGCGCCGTGAAAACGCAGGCGTCGTCCACGAATACTGCGGTGCTTGACGGCCGCAACCAGACAAACAAAGAGGCCATCCAGACGCCGCCTTTGCTTCCCTCCAGCTCGACTCGCTGGACTTCCGTGTCGATCAAGGCGGCAAATGTCTTGTAGAGCACCTCGGCCAGAGACGCCATGGCGGGCTTCTCATTGAGGTCCTTGATCCACGTGTTGGTCAGCCGCATGGCGTCCAGGGTGGCCTGGCAGAGACGCGAGTACACATTGGGGGGTGTTTGGCCGAGGTATTGGAAGAACTCCCGGTACCCGTGAAAGAGCTGGACAAATTCCAGGACGGTGGCGGTTGTGATGTAATACTTTTGGGCTGCGCCTCCATAAAGCATCATGTCGTATATCAAGGCGCTGGTCTCCCGCTGGTCAAAGGTGACGGAACAGTACGTCGCGAACAGGAAGGCCGATGTCAGGCGCAGGTTTCCCCTGACCAATATGGTCGATGCGGGAGGCGACACGCGTAGCATTTGCGGCTTCCACGAGCCCCGGAACTCATGGGAGAGCGCATCGACGCCCAGCTGGATCTGTTTCGGGTCGGGCATGAGCCAGCCACCAAACTCCTCCATGGGCGGGATGACCACGGGCTGGATCTCGTCCTGGGCACAGCACCGGAGGACAAGATCGAGGGCCTTGGCAGAAAGGGTGAGCCCCTTGGCCACGTCGAGCTGGAATTGGAAGAGTTCGGACATGTCTACAGTCTGGGAAAGCGCGCGGCGTAAGGTGCACCGAGGCAGAAGTGTCGTTGGGGGGCGGGGGCAAGTGGGAAACGAAGCGAAGGTCAAAGTGGGAGGCCCTGGCACGATTTGAGAGAAAGCCAGCCTTGCCTTCCCCCCACTACACAGCCTTCTTCTAGTTGCTGCCCGACCAAAAGGACGTCCATGTCCCATTGGTTGGCAAGAGTGCTGAAATGGGGGGTGTGCATGAAGAAAGCACCGCACTCTACGAAAAAAAGGGAAAAAAAAAGGAAGAAGAAGAAAAAAAAAGCCTGTTTCTACTCGGTGTCGTATGAGATAACCATGCGTCTTCAGACAACTCAGGGCCCAAGATAGAACCCTGCCGATCCATTGTCCAGTATGGACCGGTCCATCAGCTGAAGGTTGACGTCCGTTTGGGTCAGGAACGCCTGCAATGAAGGTTCCGCCAGCGCCATCTCGGCCGTCATGAACGACGTTGTGTAGGAAGGATCCAGGGCTGGGTAGGCCGTGACGGTCGGCACACCACCCATGGCCTGGCTTCCAAACGACGGCGGGTTTGTGCTCGGTTCGTTCGGTCCGCCGCTCGCCCGTTCGAGGTCCCTCATGTTTTCTTTGAGCGCGGCAAGGTGTAAGCAGAACTCGTAGGCCGTCGGATTGCCGCTGCGTTTGAGGTCCGCGAGCAGTTCCAGCGCATGGTCAAAGTCTTCGCCATCGCGAGCCGCATGCGAGTGGCCTCGGAGAAGAGACGACACGGCCAGGATGGAGGCCGTAGAAAACAGGTATTGGATGTGGGGATAGTCGAATGTCGTGAATGTTCCGTCGACCCAGGCGTCCAGGAGAAGGCGGTACGTATGTCGCGCACAGCGAATGCATGCGCCGGCGATGGCCTGCACCGTTTCCGGCAGCTGCGGCTCTTCTGGGGACCGGGGTCCCTGATTCTGCCACACGTCCTTGTGGGCGCGAAGACAATACAGCAGGACGGGTCTCGTGGCCACCATGACCGCCTGTCTTGTTAGCATGATTCTCCAAAAAACACAAAACACCGCCCACAGATGCGAACAAGCGCCGTACTTGGTTGAAAGCCAAATGCAGCGACCGGATGCGCTCGGGGACCGACTGCGACGAGCTGCTCGAGCTGTCCAGCTGCAGACAGTCGGGGAGGCCATGGACCCAGCCTCGCAGGTCCTTGAGAGCTTGCTGGACACGGTAGGAGAATGGCTCGTCCTGCGACCGGCGGCCATACAGCGACCTCGTGATCCGTCCGGACAGTCTGGTCAGAGCAATGCGAGCTTTCAGGTATTCTGCGTCTGTGAAGCAGTCCGTGCCCGAGTCGGGCGATCCGCAGTCGGCGGGCATCTCCAGGTGGATGTCGTCGTCTTGGATGCCGGTGGGCTGGCCGAGACTTGTCGACAGGTAGCGGTCGATCTCATAGACCGCCCACCACAGTCTCTTGCGGTGTTCCCGCGTGATCGTGTCGCTCAACTGGGCCTCTGGAATGTCCAGGTGGAGGCCGATGATCACACTGTTGCGCACCGCCCAGCCTGCCAAGCAACTGGCGGTCTGTCTGCGGTGGGCCAGCATGGAGTAGATGGCCTCGTGATGTTTAGTGGGGAACGCATGTCGTCTGATGAAATCGAAGGGGGGAGTGCATCTCACAAGAAGCAGGAAGGTCTCGACCAGGTCCATGCACGGCCGCTCGTGCAGAGTATGCAGCACCCGGCTGGCCTGGGCAAAGTATGCCAGACCCGGACATGCTTGGTGGGCGGAGGCCATGCGCGTCGAGTAGACCTCCCCGAGAGCGAGCAGTGCCCATATCTTGCAGCTGGGGATGTCATCGCTCGTGGGATGGGCCAGCAGCTTCTCCAGACCGTCCATGGCGGCGCTCCGAAGAACGATGTAGTACCGCGAGGTGGCGGTGCGCAGCGCCGCCATGAGCAGGAACCGTGCGCGCTCCGGCGACGGCAGCGCGCAAGGAGACGCAGCCAGAGCATGGATCTCTGCGTCGGACGGGTAGGCCGTCCGGGGCGTGTGGTTGAGCGGCGCGCCGGTGAGCGTCTGGCGGAAGCGCGTCACAAAGGCGGAGTCGGCGGCCTCGCCAATCAGCAGCGGGTCGTTGGACGCGCTGACGTGGAGGAACCAGGGCCGGTCTTCGAACAAGGGATTGCGGGTGGGGCCTTGGCGCTCCTCGCCCAGGGCAGGATGGGCGGTGACGGTGACGGCGGCGGCGGCAGCAGCAGAGGAGGCCGAGCCGGCGGCGGCGTGGTCCTGGCCGAGACGCTGCTCGGCTTGGGCGTCGCCGCCGTCTCGCCGAAGCCGCCGGTTCTCGGCCAGCAAGTCGTTGATGTACCTGGCCAGACGGTGAGACTTGTGGAAAGCGAGACCGCCGACAAAGCAGAGACCATGGGGCTTCCTACCTCTGGCTGACCTTGACGAATCGGTCTCGATCGGGGTAGGAACACTCGGCACTGCGACCGGAACCCGCACAGGCACGGCAGGGCTCGCCCCCCGAGCACTTGACTTTGCGGGAGTGGCATCGTCGGCACCTGGACCACGACGCCGAGCGGAGTCAGTTGTGGACATGGGACGCGAACGCAGGCCGCTCGGGAAAAGGGCCATCTTACGCGGTTGGCTTTGCTTTGGATCGGGGACTGGCGGCACGGGAAGGCCAGTCTCCTGCTGCTCGAGGGCTGTTCGACGACATGCTTCTTTGTCGACGACTCTGCGATGACTCTGCGAGACTGCCGGTCGAGCCTGTACGCCTGCGCACACGCTGCGTGTGGATTACAAACGTCTCCACAGTCGAACGGGCGTTCGGCCAAAGGACGAGGATGCCGAAGAGGAAAAAAACTTGCAGACTCCACTCAGTTGTCACCAGTCGCGCCACTGGCTGTCGCTGCTGCGAACGGCTGTGGCCGCAAATAAAGCGGAACTGTCCATGTCGGCTCGATGGATTCTGCGCCGAATGGCTTACATATGCGACGGCTGGTGATCCGAGACCGGGACAGCCGAACGGACCGCGTTCTGAAGGAATTTCGCCGTCGAAGCGGCGTCCACCTCGATTTTGATGTCCAGTTGGCCCTCTTCTCTCCTCTGTTTTGTTCTGCAGCATTCCAAAGGGATCGTTGACGAACACCGCCCTCGCTGCCCTCGCCTCCCTCCCTTTTGACTTCCTGCCCTCCATGCCGTCACGATGGGGGTCCCTGACAGCCAAGACGTCCTCCAGGACACTGCCGACAACAGCACCGACGAGGAGCAAGCGCTCCCACCCCGTGCTCGCCCATCAACGTCGACCAGCACTATGAAAGTATGGCGCAAGTACGTCGTCCTGTTTGTCGTGAGCTGGGCCACGCTCGTCATCACGCTGTCCAGCACGTCCCTGCTGTCGGCCACGCCCGAGATTGCCCTCGAATTCAAGACCACCGTCGAGATCCTCAATGTCACCAACGCCATGGTCCTCCTGAGCATGGGCTTCTCTTCCTTGATCTGGCTGCCGCTGGGACGCATCTTTGGCCGTCGCATCGCCTACAACAGCGCGCTCTTTTTCCTCTTTGCATGCTCCATCGGCGCGGCCGTGGCGCCCAATCTGGCCACCTTTATCGCCATGAGACTCCTGGTCGGCTTCACGGGAACCTACTTTATGGTGGCTGGGCAGACAATCATTGCAGACATCTTTGAGCCGGTAACCAATGCTCTACGCCCAGACGCTACGTGGACGCCGGGAGCTAACAAGCCTGTGTCTGGCAGGTCGTTCGAGGCAGAGCTGTGGGCTTCTTCATGGTGGGCAGTGTGGCTGGACCGGCCATTGGTAAGCGGCCGATGCCACACACTCCTTTGGTTTTTTTTTTTTTTCTACCCAAGACGATATCTGACGCTATACCAGGCCCCTGCATGGGTGGCATCATTGTCACGTTTACGACTTGGCGCATAATCTACTGGGTGCAGGTGGGCATGGCTGGCCTCACGTTCGGCCTGTCGCTGTGGCTGGTGCCCGACATTGCCAACACGGTCCAGCAGACACACACCGAGAAAGGACAGGGCTCGGCCTCCCCTCGTGCTCTTGCCAGCTTCTTCAGCCCCTGGAAGGTCCTCAAGCAGCTGCTGGTTCCCAACATTCTGCTCGCTGTACGTACCCCCGTTTTCCCGACCCGATCAGTGCGACGACTCCAGCGGCTGACCGTCTCGTAGGATGTGACATGCGGCTTTCTGGCCGCCACCCAGTACGGCCTGCTCACGTCCGTCCGACAGGTCGTGAATCCTCGCTTTCACCTCACCACCCCTCTGGTCAGCGGACTGTTCTACATTGCCCCGGGCATGGGCTTCTTTGTGGGCAGTGTCATCGGCGGACGCATGTCCGATCGGACGGTCAAGCGATACATGGACAAACGAGACGGACTGCGCCTGCCAAAGGACCGACTCAACAGCGGCTTGTCGGGCCTGTTCCTCGTTCTCCCCGTGTCGGCCATGCTGTACGGCTGGAGTCTGGTCAAAGGCTTCGGCGGCCTGGCGCTGCCCATTGTGACCGCTTTTTGGATCGGCGTCGGACTGATGGGCACGTTCAATGCGCTCAACACATACACGGCTGGTACGTCATGGCTCGCGTCTCGGTGTATGCTCTTGGAAGAGCACAGCATAAAACTAACAGTCGCCAGAGGTTGTCCCCGGAGAACGATCGGAAGTTGTCTGCAGCAAGTATGTTGTCCAGTATATTTTCGGAGCCGCCAGCAGCGCTGCCATTGCGCCCATGATCAACGCCATCGGTGTTGGTGCCTCGTTCAGCATCCGTAAGATAGAACGCTGATGAATTCCGTGGAAGCTCGCATCACTAACCAGTTGTAGTTGTCGGCCTTCAATTCCTAGGTGGCTTCTTCGTTATTATCATTGCAAAGCCGGAACTTTTCTCAAAGCTTCTCCACCAATAAAGTTCGATACAGCAAGTCGTGTCTAGAGCCGAGCCCTGGATTCAGAATGAACAACCTGCACATGTCAAGCAAGTTGAGTCTCCGCCGGGTTGTCACCACCGGATTTCCGATATGGGGGAATGCATGATATATATGACGGAAGAAATGACGAACACCATAGAGCCATAGAATCACAGAACCATAGACCCATAGACCCATAGAAACATAGATTTAGGTTGATACCCGGATAACAGAAATGGATTATCTCAAAGACATTGGCGGAAGAACTACCGGAAGAACTACCGAAAGCAATATGCGCCGATGTGGTTTTCATTCTGGACCACAGTAAGCCTGCATCCGTGCCCATCCGACACTACAACATCGACAATGGCGGACCTCGTTTTCTTCACCCCTCCTAGCATTTCTCTTCTTCTATTTCCCCTCCCTTCCACAACTTCACAACCGACTCTTGTCGGCGTCTTCCAGCCCCGCCCCCGCATTCCTGGCCTCTGCATATCTTAATTGAAGTTGTGAATTCCGGCAAGGCCACCACAGAACACAAAGAAACTCACCAGCACGCAATGCATAACCAGAGTAACATGGCGGAGGTTCGCCAAGAGGCTAGCCAAGAGAGGGAAGGATATTCGACCACGTGGGGTGAGCCGTCTACCTGCCGTACTGGATCATGTTATTTATTGATTTTCCAAGAGTTACCAAGGCGTTTTTCTATTTGTACAATCATTCGAAATTACCCTCAAAAGGACCGAATGGAAAACACACTAGGTCGAGGAGCACGGGCAGCTACACAGAAAAGGAACGGCAAAGAGAAGAAGACGCAGCATATGGTGCTCGTCCGGGTCTCGGCCTGGGTCGACAACCGCAGCGGTCCTCAGGATCACCAGACACCTTACCCGTAAGCTGGATATTCTTCGGCAGAGGAACAGCCATATCGGGAGGTTCCATCGACCAAGTGGACCTCCCCAGAAAGAGGAATATCAAAGCACAAGGCAGACGGCACGGATCTCGGCAGAATGACAACTAAGAAGAAAAACGAAAAAGAGGAAAAGAGGAAAAACGAAAGGAAAAGAAGGAAAAGAAAGTCGTATATAAGATGCCGGACAGGCCTCCATCAGTCAGCATGCGAGACCATCGCAACGTACAGATACCAAGGTTGGGGATTGCATCATCATTATGCATCTGTCGACGAAATCCGCCCTTCTGCTGGCGCCGCTGCTTCTGCAGCAGAGCTGTGTGGTCTTTGGCGCCGAGAACAGCACCAGTCCACCGTCAGAGGTGCCATTCTACGGACGGAGCCCGGCCGTGTATCCCACTCGTATGTGGTCTGCCATCTCTTCTTCTCCGGTGTCTGGCCGTTCATGCTGACCCCCAAACAGCCGCCGGCAATGGCTCCTCTAGTTCCACCTGGGCCGCGGCCTACCTCCGCGCCAAGGCGCTCGTGGCCCGCATGACCCTCGAAGAAAAGGTCAATGTCACCAAGGGCTACACGGGCACCTGTGTCGGCAACACCGGCGAAGTGGCGCGCCTCGGCGTGCCCGCCCTGTGCTTTTCCGACGCGCCGGCCGGCATCCGCGGCCAGGAGTTTGTGTCTGCGTTTCCTGCCGGCATCCATGTCGCCTCGACCTTTGACACCGACCTGCTCTACCAGTACGGCTACGCGCTGGGCCGCGAGTACCACGACCGCGGCATCCACGTGGCGCTGGGCCCGGTGGCGGGTCCCCTGGGCCGCGTCGCGCGAGGCGGGCGCAACTGGGAAGGGCTGGGCGCCGACCCGTACCTGGCGGGCATGGGCATGGGGGCGGTGACGCGGGGCATGCAGGCGGCGGGCGTGGTGGCGACGGCCAAGCACTTTCTGCTCAACGAGCAGGAGTACCGCCGCATGCCGGACTACCAGTCGATTCCGGGCGAGGCGATGAGCTCCAACGTCGACGACCGCGCGCTGCACGAGCTGTACGTGTTCCCCTTCATGGACGCGCTGGCGGCCGGGGCGGCGGCGGTGATGTGCTCGTACCAGCGGGCGAACCAGTCGTACACGTGCCAGAACGCGAAGCTGCTGAACGGGATCCTCAAGACGGAGCTCGGCTTCGAAGGATTCGTCGTC
Source organism: Raffaelea ambrosiae (assembly GCA_002778195.1). Classification (NCBI taxonomy): domain Eukaryota; kingdom Fungi; phylum Ascomycota; class Sordariomycetes; order Ophiostomatales; family Ophiostomataceae; genus Raffaelea; species Raffaelea ambrosiae. The sequence continues at coordinate 2,899,660 of PCDI01000003.1, read as the reverse complement.
AGCGACTGGCAGGCCCAGCACGCCGGCGTGGCGTCGGCGCTGGCCGGCCTGGACGTGGCCATGCCCAACAGTACGGGCTTCTGGAGCGACGGCCTGCTCGAGGAGGCCGTCCGCAACGGCAGCGTGCCGACGGCGCGCGTGGACGACATGGCGACGCGGCTGCTGGCCGCCTGGCACTACGTGGGCCAGGCCGAGCTGGGCGCCTTCCCGTCTCCGCCGGCCGTCTACTCCAACACGCAGGTGCACCCCCCCGTGGACGTGCAGGCGGACCACGCGGCGCTGATCCGCACAATCGGCGCCGCGGGCACGGTGCTGGTCAAGAACGTCAACCACACGCTGCCCCTCGCCCGCCCGCGCTTCCTCGCCGTCTACGGCTACGACGCCACCGTCATGGCCAGCCCCTGGAGCACGCCCTCGCGCTACGGCGGCGGCTACGACGTCAACTTTGGCTGGAACACGTTCAACGGCACGCTCGTCGTCGGCGGCGGCTCCGGCAGCAACACGCCGCCCTACGTCGTGTCCCCCTTCCACGCCCTGCAGAACCGCGTGCTGCAGGACCGCGGCATCCTCCGCTGGGACTTTTACGCGGAGAAGCCGTCGGTCGCGTACGCCAACGCCGACGCCTGCCTGGTCTTTATCAACGCGTACGCCTCGGAGAGCTTCGACCGGCCCAGCCTGACGGATGCCGCGAGCGACCGGCTGGTCGCCAACGTCGCGGGCATGTGCGCCAACACGATTGTCGTGGTCCACGCGGCCGGCATCCGCGTCGTCGACGCCTGGATCGACCACCCCAACGTGACCGCCGTCGTGTTCGCGGGGCTGCCGGGCCAGGAGTCGGGCCACAGCCTGGTGGACGTGCTGTACGGCGACGTCAACCCCGCGGGCCGGCTGCCGTACACCGTGGCCAAGCGCGAGCAGGACTACGGCGCGCTGCTCAACTCGAGCGTCGGCACGGGCCCCAGCACCTACTTCCCCGACGACGACTTTGACGAGGGCCTCTTCATCGACTACCGCGCCTTTGACCGCCACGGCATCGAGCCGCGCTTCCCCTTTGGCTACGGCCTGTCCTACACCACCTTTGCCTACAGCGGCCTGTCGGCGCGTCTGGTCCCGGCGGCGGCGGCGGCGGCCGGCGGCCTGGCCGCCTACCCCGACCCGTCCGTCGCCGTCGTCCAGGGCGGCCACCCCGACCTCTGGCAGACGGTGGCCGTCGTCTCGTGCCAGGTGACCAACAGCGGCGCCGTCGAGGGCACCGAGGTCGCCCAGCTGTACCTGGGCGTGCCCGGCAGTGATTCCGCCCAAGGCGCCGCCGACGGCGACACGCCCGTGCGCCAGCTGCGCGGCTTCCGGCGCGTGGGCCCGCTGGCACCGGGGGCCAGCAAGACGGCGGTCTTTGCGCTGACGCGGCGGGACCTGAGCGTGTGGGACGTGGCGGCCCAGCAGTGGCGCATCCGGCGGGGGACGTACAACGTGTTTGTGGGCGCCAGCAGCCGGGATGTGCGTCTGGAGGGATCCATTGTTGTATCGTAGGGGGTAGTAGTTATGGGCCACACAGGCAAGGGCAGAGAAGTACAGAGAGAACCACGCCGAAATAAGAGAGCCGTGTTCGTTGCGTGCTGATGACCACCATGCCCGGATGGATCGATTGTCCGACGGACTTTTGCGATCGGCCACTGAGCCTGCAGTTCTTGCGTCTCGCCAGGTATTGGTGTGCATATGGCGGGAATCCCGGCCAGACCTCCTGTGAAACCGAAGTTGCATGCCAAGAACAAACCAAAAACAAAAGAAAAGCGATGAACACTGTCACACGCCCCCGTCGAATGCAACCAGGCAGCTGCGCATTCGTCTTGGATCGGAGACTTTGGAAATGCAAAACGTCCCCGGATCGCCAAGGACGCCGAGCCTAGCTGACGTGGTTGAGCATTTGTCAGACGGATCCCGAAGAGTGAACTCATTATGAGCCATACGTGTCGTAAGCATGCAGAGCCAAGACGCATACGAGAGAAGACGAGTACAAAATGTCCAGATGCCGTATGTCGCGGGGCCCTTGGAAAAAGAAAACGATATAGTCAACGACAGATTCGAACAGCCGAGAAGAGCAGCCCACAAGTCTAGTCATGGCCTCCCACGTGACCGTTGTCCCTGCTTCGACTCGCCCCGGCCGTGAAGCCATCCGGGCGCTCCTGGCGCATCCCAACGGCCCTCACATCCGGGCCGTCTACCGCGACACGGCCAAGGCACCGCCCGCGTTCTCTGCCAACACGGACAAGTTCCGGGCTACCACGGGCGATGTCGGCATCGAAAACGGCAATGGACTCGACTTGACGGGTTCGGATACTGTCTTCTACATTCCACCGCCCGTGTATGATGGCAGAGACGAGGGCGCGTGGGCGACAGAAGCGGCGAACCACGTCAAGGCCGCCCTTGAGAAGCCAGGCGTGAACGTCCAGCGGCTGGTCATCCTGTCTGCGGTGGGCGCTCAGCACGAGCACGGCATTGTGAGGCTTTTTTTTTTTTTTTTTTTTTAAATTTCAACGTAACAAAAACACGATCGGGCGAATAAAAAGAATGGAAAGGAACGAAAAGAAAACGCCAAGACAATGACAGGAAACCGACTGTAAGACTCATTGCTGACCAAGTCTATTCCCACCAGGGCATCATACGGCTCAACCACATCTCCGATGAGATCCTGAAAACGGCCGCCCCCGAGGTCGTCATCGCCCGCCCCTCCTACTTTATGGAGTACTTTGCGCCCCTCATCGAGGAGGCCGCCGCGACCAGCCCGCCGTCGTTCCGGTCGTGGATCGCGCCGCCCGGGTACAAGATTCCCATCATCAGCACCCGCGACATTGGCGAAGCCTGCGCCGAGTGTATGCGGGCGCCCTTGCCGGCAGCCGGCACGCCCAAGGGCTCCAGTCTCAGGGACATCAAGCTCTTTGGCCCGCGGCCGTATGGCGCGACGGACCTGCGGGATGCTGTGGCAGCATCGCTTGGCAGGCCGTCCGACGAAGTGGAGGTCCAGCTGGTGGCCCGGGAGCAGCTGTATCCCTTCTTTGCGGAGCATGTGCCAGAGCCGTATGTGCAGGAGCTGGTGGACATGACTGTGGCCGGGTTTCCGGGGGGCGTCATTGCGGAGGATTGGCAGTACGACGACAACACCGTGATCGGGCAAGTCGAGCTGGTGGATGCATTCCGGGCGATGGCACAGGGCGCTCACTGATGTGGCCGACGTACACGTTGGAAAAGCATTTGATTTGGCTGTGGGCCCAGTGCAGGGCAGAACTAGGATACTCCAACCCCCCAGCTTGCATGTTGCGTACCCCGTCCAAATCCATCACCTATCGCAGTACAGCGCCCGTGGAAATCCATCACCCCTCGAACATCCAGAACGCATGGGGCGAGGATGGTATGTCCCCCTCAAACTTCCAGCTGCTCTTATAGTCCGGGCGGAGATCTTTGTCCAGCAAAAGAGCCCGGAGAATCTCGATCGGCATCATGTTCGCCTGCAAGACCAGGTCGTGGAAGTCCTTCTCGCCATACAGGCCGCCTTGGAGAACCTCGTCGCGCAACGACCATAGCTGGAGCGCGCCGAGAAAGTAGCCCGCCTGGTAGAGCGGCCCGTAGTCGCCGTTGAAGGACCGGCGCACCTCCCCCTCGGCCGTGGCCCGGTCGTGTCCCACCATGTCCACGAGGAGATCGATGCAGGCCTCTGGCGAGAGCTGGCCCAGGTGGAACCTGAGCGAAAACAGAATGCGCGCACACCGGTGCATGCGCCAGAAGAGCGTGCCCACCCGGTCTTCGGGCCGGACAAAGAAATCGCCGCGGTCCCAGAAGAGCAGCTCCCAGTACATCGCCCAGCCTTCCACGTAGAACGGGGTCGAGAACATCTGCCTGTACGGACGGTGCCGCTCGGCCATGAACAGCTGCAGGCGATGGCCCGGAATCATCTCGTGGAACGCCGTCGCCCTCGACATGTGGCGTGCATTGCCTCGCATGCTCATCAGTTTGGCGCGGTGGTCCATCTCCGCCGTCGGGTACGACACGATGAGCGAGGGGCCACCCAGAAAGTAGGGGGACACTTTCTGCCGAGCAGGCGGCATCATGAACATGCGCCACGTCTCCTCGGCCACCGCCGGGACCGTCACGAGGCTGTTCGTCTTGACGTACGCGCAGCCTTCGTCCACCAGGTCCTTGACCACCTGCGTCTGTTTCCCCGGCTCGTCGTAGAGACTCATCACATGGTCCAGAGCGGCCTTCCAGTCCTCGCCGTAGCCAAGCTCGTGCGCAGCCCGTTTCATTTCCACCAAACACCAGGCATATTTGCGCCGGGCAATCTCGAGAAGCTGCTCTGGCGTGTAGGGGATGACCTCTGCCTCGAGCTCGACCAGCAAGCCATCGCGGCCGATCGGCAGGCCCACAATGGCATCCTCGTTCCCGGGCTCGATGCCCACCAGCTTTGTCCGAATGAGCGGCAAAAGGCTGCTTCCCAAAGCCCCGTCTAGCGCTTCATACGGTGCGCGTGCCCACCAGTCAAACATGGGGTCGTAGCCCGTGAAGAAGGAGGCAAACTCGTCCAGACGCGTCCGCAGCTCCACCATAGCTTGGGCCGCACGGAAAGCACTCGTCTTGTCGATGCTGAGAGACCCTGCCTCGATCTCGCTGGCTATCTTGAGTGCGCTTGTTCTGGCCACATCCATGATTTGGGCCACTTTCTGTGGCTGGCAGCTCTGGAGCGAGACGGTCTGCCGAGCCTCGCACAGCTCGACAAGAGGACCAGCAAATGGCAGCACGGGTTCCATCTTCTGGTTCCTGGCCTCGTCCAGCTTGAGCCGCCTCTGGCGGCGTTCCAGGTACTTTCTCAGCAGGACATAGTCGACCCTCTGCTCCTGGTCGTACTCGTCGAATGCTGCTTCTTTGCTGAGTTTCTCGAGCTCATCCCTGTAAAAGTCCAGCAGCCGGGCGGTGCGCCGCCTCGAGAAGCTGATATTCCAGAACTGCTCGAGGTCCTTCTCGTCGGCCCGCACGCGGACAATGCGATCCCGTATGTCTTCCGCGGGCGTGCGGCGAGAACGTATCGGGCAGTCGACTTCAGTCCACTCCATCCTCGCGAGAGATCCTTTTAGGAAGGTTGCTGGTAGGTGTGTATTGGATCGGTTGTTGGCTCGGCGCAATTCAGGGAGGTGGCTTCCTGCGCGATAGCCATCTCGCCACACGCGGGGTGGAAGAACTCTAGAAGGACCAAGTGGCCAATAGAAACCGGATGTCCCAGCCGAGATATGCTTTTCTGCTGACTTTGGGGCTTAGCCGGAAGAAGAAGGTGCTTGGAACCAGCTGCCGCCACAGCGAGAGAGCTACTAAATTGGGAAACAGACCGGCATTGGGGTCACTCGATACTTGGCATCGTCAGCCAAGAGATCCAGGGCTGGCCAAGCCGGCAAACAAGCTTTTTTTTGTCTTTCTCATCAAACGTTCTTGAAATTACTACAGGTACCTACGCGGATATCGAATCATACGCTGTCTCATTGAGCACCACGTCCATCACCACGACCACACAGTAAACGGTCTACTCCCATGTGCCTGTTCTTTCATCAAAATTGCCGCGCCAGTTTCGACCATGACCGAATTCTGGCGCCAAAGAAGTACAGCACGTAGACGAGGGCCACGAGACCGAAAGAAACGAAGCCAAGAGTGGCCATGGCCCATTTTGCGCTCATTCTGTCAAACATGACAATGCCTGGTGGGATGTGGGTTAGTCTGCGTGACTTCCACTGAACAGCAAAGAAGGGAAAAAAAGAGAAAGAAAAAAGTCCAGCTTACCGATATGCGCACAGCCTGCTGCAATGCCAAACGAAGGAATCAAAAAGGCGGCAACCGCAGACGCAGCCACATTCGTGTACGTATCGGTAATGTAGCAGAGCATAGACATGTACAGCAGCGGGTCGCCGAAGCCGAGCACGGCACCGGCAATGACGGGCGACCAGTAGCTGGTGTTGCCGTCGCACGTGAAGGCGAACCACAGCAGCGAGATGGGGAACAGCCAGACGCAGGCCAGCGACGTGAGGAACCGGGCTTCGGGGCGAATGTGGCCGTGCTTCTCGCGGTCGCGTCGGAAGAGATACGTCTGCACGGGCACAAAGGCGAACATGACGGCGACGCCGACAACAAAGTTGAGGTACGTCAGGTCGGCACCGATGTAGCTGGAACGAGTGTTAGCGTTGGGGGGAGGAGACGATGGTCTGTCCATCGCGGAATGGAGGCGCGCAACTCACGAGAGACCGTTGTTGAGCACGAAAACGTCAAAGACGCCGTCGAGGTACAGGAACAGAAGACCGTAGGCGAAGCCGTTGTAGATGGCCAGGAAGGTGACGATGGGCTCGCAGACCATGATGCGCAGGGCCATGGTGGTGACGAAGCGGATTTCGCGGAACACATTGATGGTCTCCTCGGCCGTGCCGATCTCCTCCGGGTCGTTGACCTCGTGGCTCTTCACCGCATTCTTGATAACGATGCGCGGGAGGGTTTCCGGAACGAAGCACATGAAGAGGACGAATGCGCCGCCAATGATGACGCTGCGGTCTGTCAGATGTCTCGCCTTTTCGCAGGACAACAAAAGGCACGGCGGCACTCGGGGGACATGTCTCTTACTTGATCCAAAAGATCCACGGCAGACCCATGTGCGGGTTGTCCGCGATCCACTCGCCAATCGGCGAGCCAATGCTGGGGCCAATGTTGGCAGCCGCCACGAACAGGGCCAGGGGCTGGCCGGAGCCGTCAGAGTCGCCAAACATGTCGGCGATGGTGCCCGCCACGTTCGACAGCGCAGTGCTGCCCGCAGCACCCGTGAGGAACTGGAAAATGATCAACATCGGGAGGTTGAGCGCAAGCGCATTGCCAATGTTGAGCAGAGCAAAGACGGCGATGGAGATCACGTAGATCCACTTGCGTCCGCCGACATCACTGCAGGATGAAGAGCAAAGAGCGCCGTCAGTCGCGGCCGAGAAGAGAGAGACACGAATCATGAAGAGACAGAGTGACGTACGACAGAGGGCCCAGGAACGCCGGTCCGACGGCATTGCCCACGATAAACATGCTCTGGCCAAGGGCGACCACCTGCGTCGAGCCGCCAAACTTCTCCGTGATGAGGAACTCGGCGCTGACATAGGACGTGGACGTGATGGTCACAAACACCTCCAGCATGCAGTAGATGACGGTGATGGCCCATTTCTTCGTGCTGCTCCAGTGGATGGGATGCGCGGCCTCGCGGCTGCTGGTGTGCTGCAGCGTGTTGATCGCAGTGTCGACGTCCACGCCGTGGCCGGAGTCCGACTGCCCACCCTTCTCCTTGTCGGAGATGGGATCGAGCTTTTCCGCCATGATCGAAGTTGGCAGTTCGCTAAACGAAAAGGGACTGCTGTTGCCAAGGTTCTCTAAACAGCCGAGAGTGTGGATGGTGTTGTTGTGCAAGGTACACGACTTTCGGTGCCAACAAGGCGCTGCGGCGACGGTATCGTGTAGGGGGAAAAAAAATTATAAATAAAAAAAAAAAAAACTTCGAGAAGAAAAGAAGGGCTAAGACAAGAGAAAACGACCAGAGCCAGGGGACCAAGCAGCTTGTTAACTACGCCAAGATATATGGGTACGGGTATCTAGCTGAGATCTGCAGCCAAAAAGTATGCGTCCGACTTATCCGCTGTCAGCCAAGCCAGTCGGGCAATCCGCGCAGACGAAAAAACGTTCCTTTTCCTGCGCATTCTTGGAAAAGATATTGGCCCAAACAGGGAGCTCCGAGATAAGAGAAAACGAGACAATTTGCCAGGTGTGTAAGAGAAAACAGCAACAGCACGGGAAAAAAACCACCCTGTCTCACCCACACAAACTATCTTTGGCACTAGCTACTACAGAGTGGGCAGCAGCTAGGAGCTGACCGGACGAGACGAGCTCTGATTGGGGAGGACGGCGAGCCGCGACAAAGAAGGCCTACGGGGGGGACTCGTACTCTTTCTGGCTTTGTGTTCCTGCTGCCAGGCAGAAAATTCCCTACTAGGTACTCCTAGCAATCCCGTCCAAGTGGATTTACTCCCAGGTCTAGGGTAGAGATACCAGGTGGCGTGCCAGGTGGGGGGGGCTATGGCCGGGAAGGAAACTCGAAAAACGCCTGCGCGGCCCCGTTGTGAGATTTGAACACAAATGGCTGGTCTTGGCCAATCAGGGCCGTGCTCGAGAGATAAGACGTCCTGACTTCTTCCATGTACCGTGTGCATCGCCGGCGAGTTGCTTCTCACGGGGCGTAGATACGCATCTTGCAATAGTAGTACATGGTACGAATAGGGGGGAGGGGGGGAGGGGGCATGATCATTCGCAGGCGTGGGCAGGATGGGCCAGGAACAAAGGAGGCGGCGTGGTCCAGCGTTGGCCTGTACCACCGGCATGCGCGCGTACCATGTACATTGGGCCTGCGGCCCCGCAGGGATAAGATATGCTTTATACACTTTTCGGATCCTCAACACAACCTGGCTTCATGCAACCTCGCGTCCGTCGAAGGCGCCCAGATCGACAGGCACAGCTGGGTTGCGAAGCCTGCGACCCGTGTACGATACGTCCACTGCTGCGGCATGCAATGGCTGGCCATCTCGTCCCGGGCCATGCCTGCTCTCCGACGACAAGAACCTGCTGAACAGGTCCCAACAAGCATCACCACGTGACATTGGTCTCCAGACTTTCCCCGATGACGCATCCTGTACAGTGTAGGCAAGACTACCCGGAACGGCCACCCCGAGCTGAAGTCGACTTGGTGGGCACGCCTGGCGGTATCAGCCCAGTCCGCGTTTCGAGCAGCAAGTGCGAGGTCTCGGCCCTTGGGGTGGCGTTCCCCAGATGGCCTGGCAAACAAACGACCGTGACAGTACACCGTAGTCATGCACGGCGCCCGAAGGATCCGTAGCAACCTGCTGGGGTTTGCACAAGCTGGTCGGGACAAAGAACCCCAGACTGCGATCATTCAGGCCGTCGACCTCCACGTCCGACTAAAGAGACGGCTTTAAAAGAAAGACTTTTTTTTTTTTTTAATCTGGGGTGATTCGAGATGCTAGGCCAGAACCCACTAATTGTGGCCGATTGACTAAACCCAAAAGTGACCATCCACCGCGTCTGCCCGGCCGGACAGCTCGCTTAGAACGACTGGCTTGACTGGGTTACTCTCAAACAGTCGGGCCCGGGGAGGTCCGATTTGACGACCGCCCTCGACAAGTTGATGATCGGTCCGAGGCTGGAACTGTTTGACAGACACATAACGGTCAAACAAGAGACTGACGGTGAGTAAGCGACAACGATCCGTGGTATCAGCCGACATGGAAGGAGACAATGGAGGTACCAATGTACATGCAGAACTGGGTCCTCTGCTAGAAGGACATGCGGGGATTGGAAACAATGCTGGAGTTGCTCTTTAAACATCTATGCTCCAATGTATGCCCGCGGTATGACCTGGAAACCTCCGGGACCGTCACAGCATCTTTTCATCCACCGACAACTGTGCCGGCTTCTTCTCACCGGCCGAAAATCCGTTTTCCTTGTCTTCGTCTGTCGACATCTCGCCATGTTCTAGTGTGGGCGACCCATTCTCCACGGCAGGTGGATTCTTTTCACGTTTCTCGTCCCTGCGTAGCAGCACCATAATCAGACCGACATTGGCGAAATAGCCGACACACAAACAAGCAGACTGACCCGTTAGCATAGTGAAGACGAGACATTTCTCTACAAAACGTACAACGTACCCAGATATAGCCGCCATAAAATGTCGGCGCGTGTGACACCTGCCAAGCCACCAGTGGTACGATCAGACTCGTAACCTCGCCAAAGCAATTGTACGAGGCAAGAGCAATGGAGCGCGCTTCCACGTCGTTGGCAAAGCTCTCTGCCGTCCAGCTGACAATGACGGGAAGGACGCCCTGTGTCCAGCCGATGGCAAGGTAGGCAAAGAACTTCAAGCCCGTGGGGACCCTCCAGATGGCGAGGACGACGTTGGCGAAGAGACAGAGAACCCCGCCAAACAAGATGGATTCGTAACGCTTGCCACGGAGATCGGTGTAATACGAGTTGACGATGGCCGACACGAGCGCCGTGGCATTCGTGACCGTCGATATGTTGTTGACCAGAGAGACCGAATACTTGTCTGGCTGCGCGCTGAGCCACAGAATAAAGGGCGTGCCGCTGCCGTAGTCCATGTTGCAGGCAAACTGCAGCAGGAGAACAAAGGCCCAGTACCGCCAAGACTTGACGACGCGTCGGAAGAGCGTTTTGTTGATGCCCGTGGGCGGCGCGAAACCCTCTTCCCGCAGCCGGTTGACGGCCAGGTTCTTTTCGTCGTCGGTGAGCCAGCGCGACTTTGTGCGGTCGGGCATGTCGGGGAAGAAAAAGATGCCGACGAGTGCAATCGGGATCGTGATTATGAAACAAATGATAAACAGCCATCTAGACGGTGGGTTGGGATTAGCCACGTTCCATGCTGCTCTGGTCCCTCAACAACACGGCGATGGTCTCACCTCCACCCCTGCAGCCCATGGTGGTTGTTGAGATTCGTGTAGGCTGCGGCCTGAATGTATCCGGCAATCATCTGGCCCAGAGGATTCGCGATCCAGAAAAGCGCATTGCGCCGGCCGAGTTCATTGTGGCGATACCAGCTGCCCCATGTGAGCCAGTGGGAAAAAAAAAGCACAGGACAGGCCGCAACACGTACGAGTTCACAATGTGCACAAGGCCAACGTAGCAGGATGTAGCACTGAATCCAACAAAAAAGCGCATGACAACTAGTTGGTTGTAATTCTTCACAAAGGCCGTGCCAAGTGTGAAGAGACCCCAGAAAATCTCGGCCGCGGGGAGGTAGTATTGTGCCCTGTCCGGTGTTAGAATCTCTCGTGCATTTCTGGCATCTGCACTGTTCACATACGGGAATCGGGAAATCAGCAGGTTGCTCGGAATCTGAAAGACAACGTAGCCGACCTCGTCTGCGTCCATTAGCCAACCGCAGCAACGGACTCTCCTTTGTTGGATCGGAATGACGTACATGCGGCGTTGATGTAGTTGAGTCGGTTTCCATAGAGATTCAGGTCCTCTTTCATGCCGGAAACATATGCGTTGGCTACACGCGGAAGGGGTGAGCATGACGGAACGCACGGATGCATCCTTGTTGAAACTCACTGAGAGCCGACACATCCAAATACTTTGCAAAGAAGGACAGGCAGGCATATGTCAACACAAGGCCATCCAGCTTTCGAACAAGCTTTCTCTCCTCCCTTGGCATAGTCTGGGGGTACCACCCCACGACCTCCTCGAAGCGGTTGAGTAGACTGGGCATGTTGTCGGCGGTCTATGATGGCGGGACTGGGGAGGTGGCTGCAAATGTATTCAAGGGCCAAGGCTGCAGACGCACCAGGCCCAAGGAGCCCGACTTGTATTTATACGGTCTATGTTGGCATGCACGAGAAGCAACCAGCAACGGAAATGCGGCAGGCACCGCGCACACCATTCGACATCCATCCCGTCAGAAGAATGGCAAGCGAGTGACCCACATGATGACCGACTGAATGACGATCCCACCCTCACGAACTGGCAAAAAAAAAAAAAAAAAAAAAAAAAAAAAAAACCTGGCTCCCAAGACGCAATCTCGACTTCCGTGATTCTGTGGTAGCAGTTCCGCAGACGGATGAACGACTTATCGATAACGCCATTGCTGCACGGCTAGCATCAGTCGCCGCCAGACCGGGTCCGCAGGCATGATGTAACCGAGCCTTGCATTGTCGCCATGGAGGGCCACCAATCCGGGCCTCGGGCGATGATGAATCTGCAGCGTTGGGGGGGGTGGTATTCGCACCATCTGCGACTCAGTAGAGCCAAGGCGTCATAGGGGTCAGCGGCACGTCCAGTTTTGGGGGCGGATGTCAACCTCTACCAGGGCTAGCCAGCAGTGCTCCAGATTCGACTTTCCAGAGAAGCGTGGCGGACAGAGGGTCCGACTCGGGGACTCTTTCCTCTTTCTCCTTATGGAATGGAAGAGAGGTCGTCGCCGTCTTGGCTTTCGTGTAACAAGTTCTGGGCGCCGCGCCTCGGCGTCGAAAGCCAAGACTTCCACGGTCGGTACCGTGTTTGCCAAGCCTGGGACAAGCCGACCCAGCCTTGGAAGGAAAGCCATGTTTCTTAGCTTTGGAGAATGTGGCAGCAATGTCTCCTTTTTCGTCTTTTACACATTGGTATTTCGGCATGCTAATTGGTTTCATCTAGACTCCTGCACGTCATTTAATTAACATATTGGTTCACAGAGAAAATCTTTAAAATAAAAGAAATTTAAAAATAAAAGAAGTTTAAGAATTATAAAAATTTAAAAATAAAAATAAAAAAACAACATATGTAATACGACTTGGCGTTGGCACTAGAATAAGGGAAGTAGGTGACCTCCCCCCCACGAGTTAGAACTTTATTTCAATACAACGAGAACTCTAATTTTAAAATTACATTGTAAGGCCGAGGTGTTATGCAAAAAAAGTAATAATTATAATTTGATATTTTTCTTTCCTTTGATTTTTTACTGCATAAATCGATCCCAAAGCCGTCGCTGACGTTCTTCAAGAGCGGCTCCCTGGGCAGGGGTCAGCAGGCTCCGCCAAGTGTACATGTCGCTCCATATGCGAAAGTACCCCTTGCGAAATCGGGTCTGGCTCGGTTCGTCGCTGGCGCAACATCCCAATGCAACCAAGCGCTCCTTCTCCCAAACGTAGAATCCAAGCGAGCGAAATGGGGCCATGTAGGTCCGATACAGAGGACAGCGTTCCATGCAACGGCAGCGGCGGAGAAAGTCAAACGGCCAACTAACCATACCGCTGTTCTCTCTCCTCGTCTTCTCGTCGGGTTGCTGCGGCGGCGAGAAGCAGTGCGAGTATGAATATGAGTACGGACAAATAGAAGTCTCGGTCGGAGCAACATCGGCCAAGCGGGTGATGCCAGTATATGAGTCGTTATTAGTAAGGGATTCGTCCTCTTCGCCTCGTCCCGATGGCACATTGTCGTTGTCGTTGTCGTTGTTGTTGTCGTAGTAGTCGTCGTCGTTGTCGTTGTTGATGTTGTTATAGTAGTAGTTGTCGTCGTCGTCGTCGTCGTCGTCTGTGTTATCGGCCACAGCTTGCAAACAATGGTTTTCGCGAAATATATGCCGTCGAAACGAGAGGCCAAGTTCTTGCCACATATGCAATGGCCTGTACATAACGCCGGTGTTTTTAATAATACTCGTATCGGGTTGCTGCCGCAAAATCGAAAACACAGCCAGCTGCCAAGCACCGGTCAAAAGCCGCTGCTCTTCGATCCAAGCCAGCTTTTTAAACGCGACCTTCGAATTCATAGGAACCGGCTCGTCTAATATAGCGGGAAAAGGCTGAAAAGGCCTGTGTGATAAGCGGGCGCCTTCGAAGCGGAAGAAACCGATGCGACGAATGTGGAATTCGGGGTCGACAGGCCGCCGCGGTTGGAGGGAGGCAAGGCCCTTAAGGTAGACGTGGGCGCACCGATACGCAGCCCCGTGGACGGCCTTAGCAAGGGCGAGCAGCAGGCGAATGGGCACGACAGGAGCTGCGCGAGACAAGCACCCCCCAAGCTCTACTCGCTTGCCCAGCCGCAGCAAGTCGTCCCATGTGAAAGGTGGCTGCCACAGAATCAGCGCAGCAAGCCGCACGACATCCTGCGCCTCCGCAGCAAGCGTGCGCGAAATAACAGCATCAGCAATCTCCGCCGCCATGCCGTCGCCCCGTATCACGTCGGCGAAGACCGGCGACGCACAGAGAAGGCCATGGAGCGAAACGAGGTCTGGAACCTCTTTGGCGACAATGACCAGAATTGGAAACGGAAGGTTGGAAAACGGATCCATGTTCGCCAGTAATAATACCTACTCGTACTAGGTGAAAATCCGAATGGCAAAACATAACCGGTTGGTGTCTGGAGTAATTAGGAGATTCGTGTGTTCAGCTCGTAAAAGCTCGTATTAGTTACGAGTTACGTATTTAAGGAAGGAGCGGGGTCTGCCCGCTCAGCGCTTGCCCCACCAATACTAACAGAAATCAACACAGGGTAAATACGTTTGTATAATCTTCTTCACATAACCCAGTAGTCGTCAAAGTCCATACTGCCATCCCCAGCTAGAATTTCATCGGAGCCTAGCAGTAGGAGTAGCTGTAAATACGGCTGTAGTCGCCCGTACTGACGTCTGTGTCATTAGCTGCACTCGGAGACCAACTGCCTGGCCAGCGTGTTGAGAAAGAGGCCGGCTGCGGAGTAGGTAGACAGCCAAAGACACACACAAGATAAATAAAGAGGAGGTGACAAAATAAAAAGAACGAAAATAAAACCTGCCGTAACCAAACGGCATCCGTCCCACTGTTGATCGTCTTTACGACGTCATTGTACACCCACTTACCCCCAATGTCGAGTAGATAGCACGCACTCGGATCGTTGCCTAGTGTTGCAGTTGCCTTCTGGCAACATCAATCAAATGCATACTGTTGACAAGAATGTTGGAGACCGGTGAACGCCTTTTTATTCGTACTCTTCGTCTGAATCAGAGTCCAAGTCAAAGTCTTCTACTTGCCTGTACCTGGATATTCGCCCCCTTAAAACAATGGCTACTGTTACAAGTACAGAGAAAATCAAGCCGACCGAAGCATATACGACCAACCACTTTCCTCGCACAAACACCACATGCTTTAGTCTGGCAGCCTCCATTGACTCGGCTTGCGGTTGTGCTGCCCCGAAGAGGGACGAAATGAACAACGGCCCAGTCGATCCAAGAACCGTGCCATTTCGGCCCAGGGCATCCGCCCACACATAGCGCAGGTCTTTTGACAGCGCGACGGATATTTCCGTCTCAAAGTCGGTTCGCGGCGACTCTGCCAGCACGCTACCGTTCTTGGAGTCTTGGTCTCCCACTACGCCACGAACCACCCACTGGCGGACCTCGGTGGCTCCATTCCAGCTCACAAACACGAGCATCTTGTCCCTGGACACAACGGCGGCAGCCATGGCGGGGTCCCAATGGGGCGTGGCCACCCAGTCCATCTTATATGCGCGGTAGTTGTCCATCGCATCCGGCACCAGGTCGCTGTGCCAAGGCGAGAACTGCACGTCGAGAACCGTCTCGCCATCGGGGGTGTGTTCCGTGAAAGACGGACAACGACCCCATCCGATAAAGACGTTGCCCTCGCTGTGCGGGCTGGCCTGGAGAACCTGCACGCTTCCCTGGCTCTGGGCTTGGAGACGCGACGGATGGTGGTACTCCCGGAGAATCTTGACCGTCGGCGGCGAGGCCTTGTCGTCCACGGCGAGACGCAGCCCCCGCGTGCAGTTTTTGGTGCACTGCTCGTGGGACGTGGTCCGCACGTAGTTGTCGAACACGGTGATTTGGGTTTCCTCGGTCCCCGGCACATACTGGGCATGGTGCTGCCACTTCATGGACTGCACCACCGGACGCACAGGGTCCACGCCCTCGTCGGGGGCCAGCTCGACAAAGTCGTTTTTTTTGCCTCCGAGGGTCCACAGGACATCACCCGTCCTGCCGTCGATCAGGAAAATCGAATGCATGTGGCGCATGGAGATCAGGTAGTTGCCTGCTTTTGTCTAGGGACAGAGGTTAGCCGTGTGCCATTTGGGCGGTGGCGGGACCGACTGTGCCTTTTGTATGCTGTTCGTGTGAAAGGCGTCCCAGTATCTGCCCCGGGGCTCGAATGTAAAACTGGGATCCAGGTGATCCAGCGCCCGCCACTGGAACAGCAATGCATTTGTCTCCAGATCGATTTCCTGGAACACAGAGTCGAGAATCCTGCACGACTCGGGTCCGAACCAATGCCTCCAGCCCGTTGTATTCGCCACGACCTTGTCCACGGCTGTGACGAGTGCGGTCCCGTGGCCCGTGAGCGCGAATTCGTGCAGGTCCGCCCGCGCAGTGAGGTTCTGCGCCGCGACGGCATGGACGAGGCGGTAGGTGTCGTCGAAGACCAGCCCGTACCCATCGCCAAAGCCCACCTCCTCCCCGCCCGCCCAGAATGTCAGGTAGCGCTTGCCCTTGTTCTCTTGCACCCGGGTGCCAAACACGTGCTCAAACGATCGGTTCAGGTAGACGGTGGTGAGGTCGGCGGCATCGAGAATCAGGGGCGACGAGAGCGGCGACACCTCGTTGCCGTCGTTTCGTAGAAATATGTGCGAGCCTGTCGCGGCGATGGCCTTCTGATCCCAGCTGTTGACTTGCAGGACGGGACCCGTCTCTGTGCTAGACTGAAATCGAACATGGGGTCGGTGGCCGAGCAGGCCGTCGTTGTACCGGCCGTAGTTCGTGGACAGGCCCGCCCCCAAGGCAGCGACAACAAAGAAGAACAAGCAGGAACCGGTCAACGCCATACTACTGGCGACGCATGGCGCAATACATGCTGCACCTGTTGTCCACAGCACGATGCAAGCACTCGTTGCTGCTTTATCAGGTACGTGGTCCACAGACGCTGTCTACAGAGCCTTTTCATACGCGGCTTGACGTACTTCGTAGGGTGGTTACGCGATGAACGCGTAACGCATCTCCACACTGGACCAGAGTCCACACTACGGGGCCTCGCGCTAGGACGCAAACGCAGGTGCTGGTTCAGGGGCCACATTTTCCCCATTAAATGACATTCTTTTTTCTTCTGGGCATGACGCCACGCGTGCGTAACTCGGGGGGGCTGCATGCGACCGACAATTGTTTGAAAAGAACAGAAAGAAGCAGATCGAGCACGTATGCACGCCACAACCCAGCTCGACGCATCTGCTCAGTCCATGTTTGGCAAATCGTCCAGCGCCTTTTCCAGTATGTCGATACCCTCGTGCATCACCTTCTCGTTGATCACCAGCGCGGGACAGACCCGGAGCCTGCGCCCCGAGTCGTTGACGATCAGTCCTCGCTTCAAGCACAGAGCCGCCAGCCGCTTGCCCGTGACCTTCCCCTGCGGATGGGTCTCGTGCACGTAAATGCTGCGAAACAGACCCTTGCCCGTGACCTTGTCAAAGTACGGCGACTGGAACGCGCGGAAGCGGGCCTCGAACTTGGCGCCCAAGTCGGCCGCTCGCTCCGCCAGCTTCTCGTCCAGAATCACATCCAGGGCGGCCAGGGCCACCGACGACACCAGGGGATTTCCCGAAAACGTCGACCCGTACTGTCCTGGGTTCAGGCTGTCCATGACCGCCCGGGTGCCCAGGACCGCCGACATGGGGTACATCCCGCCGGTGAGCGATTTTCCCAGGATCACCACATCGGGCTTGATGCCGGCGGAATCGTACGACATCAGCGATCCCGACCGGCCGAGTCCGCCCTGGATCTCGTCTGCGATAAACAGAACATTGTACTGGTCGCAGAGCGCGCGCACGCCGACGAGGTACTCGTCCGACGCGGCCAGACAGCCGCCCTGGCCCTGGACACACTCGACCATGAACGCGGCGATGCGGTCGCCACAGGCGCGGAAGGCATCTTCGAGGTCTTGGAGCTCGCCAAAGCGGATGGTGTTGCCCGCGCAGTGGGGCCCAAAGTTGGGCATGAATGGACCAAAGTCTGGGGAAGCAGCGTCAGTCCCATACTCTCCAGCCTGGCGACGGGAAGATGTTTCGGTGCGTACTCGTACGGTGGGCCTCGTATGTCGAGCCCGACAGAAGGCTCAGAACGCGGCCATGGTAGCAGTTGGCGGCGGAGAGGACAATGGCCTCGTCCGACGGGATGCCCTTGACCTTGTAACCCCATGCGCGGGCAATCTTGATGGCCATGTCGGTGGCCTCGGCACCGCCGTTGAGGGCCGCCACCTTGTCGAAGCCGGCGAGCTCGCAAATCTTCTTGCAGAAGAGCGCGTACTGTGGCACATGGACGCTGCGCGAAGGAAGAGCCAGCTGCTGGCACTGCTGCACCATGGCGGCCACGATTTTGGGGTGGCAGTGGCCCTGGTTGCAAGCCGAGAATCCGGCATTGAAGTCAATGTACCTCTTGCCGTCCATGTCCCAGAGGAACTCTCCCTGGCCGCGGACCATGCTGACTGGGTGCGCGGCCATGCCTACACAGCTGTATTCATCGTCCATCGCGATGTAGTCCTCGGACGTCAGCGAAGCCGTGTCCGTCCCTGTCGCCATTGCCGCCAGGCTGAGCTTGGTGCTGGTCTGGGACGACTCGACGGTCGTAGACACGGTGGTTGTGCTGGCCATCACTAGCACTGTGCAGACACGAGCAATGTTTTGGCAAGAAGACGGGAGTGTTGGAGTCCGGCGTGAACACGAGACCACAAGATGAAGTTTCGTGGGAAACGTTGAAGCTAATATTCACGCAATGAATGCTGCACACCCACGATGATGTTGTATGCGAGAAAATGCCTTACGGGTGACAGGGTTTGGGCATTGCACTTGATGTTTGCAAAATCAATAGAGGGCTAGTTTGGCAACTTCCCTTTTACTAAACAAGCCTCTACCGACCAAAGCGTCTTGTCTTTTACTGAAACAGCTATCAGGCCAGGCTTGCCATAAGGAACACGCACTGACGAATGACGACTTCGTACAATCTGCGTGCCATGGCTCTTTGATCCGCGGATGTTCGTTGTCAGCCAATGTTCCAAAGCTGCAGGAAAGTTGTTATCTTTAGCCTAACAATACCGTTTTCAGACTAGCGCCAAGTTGCCTTGTTCTTGCCGGCATCCAATCAAGACGACTGCGGTGCTGCAGCGAGACTAGGACAGGAATGGCAGTAGAAGGCGCACTGATATGTGTCTGTCCTTGGCGAAAGAAAGTGTGCCTGCTGAGCTTTGTTCCTGAGCTTGGTGGGAGTAGAATTGTGTGCTGTCTATACAACCAGCGAGTGTCTTCGGGTAGACCATAGAGAGCCCAGCATGAAGCGGGAAGCAATACCGACGTTGTAATAAGTGACGTTCACAATCAATCCACACCACAGCATATTTCACTGCTACAGTCGTGGCCGAGGATAACATTCCTGCTGGGTTCGAGTGGAAAGGCGGTGGCTAGACGCTCTGCGGACCTTTCCGTTGCCAACGAAGTCGCAGCCAGGAAACAATGAGGAATACGGCGTTTTGAGCGGGAGCAAGCTGGTTTACAACGCCCATTCATAATCTCGACCGGAGGCCCTTGGCATCGTGGTCAACCTCGCCGAGAGACTCTTACAATGTCGATCGCCCAACATAGGGCCCCACTTTTGTTAGTGCCCGCAGTCCGTCCTTGCGGCAGAGATAAGAAACAGGCTAGCGGCTGCTCTCTGTATTCCACCGCATGCGTCTGATACCGGCCACATGCGATGTTCCCCCGCTGTTCACGGAAGTTCTACGAGCTGAACCTACTCGCCATGCCCTGAGCCTGTTGCGTGGAAGGCCGTACCGTAGTATTCACCGACCTGTCTGTGACTGGTCCTACGCTATGCCGCCTGCTCAGCTGGGCAACAGGTCCCGCCGAGGCTGCCAGCAGTGTCGCCGAGGCCACCACAAGTGCGGCGAGGAGCGGCCGATGTGCACCCGCTGTAAATGCCGCGGGCTGGCATGCGAGTACAACCACGTCCGCTGGGGATGCATGATCACGGCCGAGTCCATGAAACGCGGGCGCAGAGCCCGGCCGAGACCAAGAGCAGCCAAGCAGCCATGCGAAGGGGAGTTTGCTCCAGACCAGAGCGGCCCTGCCCACAACAACGTCGACGACCACCATGGCAGCAGCAACCAGGACCCGGGGGTGGACTCAGCATCTGTCTCCTCACACACCGTATCACCGTCAGCAGACGAAGCACCGGGACAAGACCACGTGATACCCTCTTTGACGTCGGTCCCGGCTCCTCTTGACCCAGCCCTTTCTCCTCACTCCGTGCCGGCACTATTGTTTCAGCACCAGGACGAGGCAGCTGCGTATTCATATTGTACATACCACCTCGCGTGCTCTACGTTGAAGAATTTCCCATAAACTGACCAGATGCCAGACGTTGAACGCCTCGCCGGCGATATCCAGGCCCTGGACAGCCTCGACAATCCCTACCGCAAGCTGTCCGTGTTGGCGCTGAGCTTTCCGGTGCTTCTGTACACCACCATCTCCTGTGCAGCAGAGCACATGCATCTGCTGGGAATGTACCCCATCCACCGTGCCATCAGCCAGCACAACCGCGCCATCAGGGCCATCCGTGTCCTGCTGGACACATGGCAGCCGTCGAGGCCGTCCAGTCGCGATGCGTTTGCAACCGATCCCGGCTACTCTGGCCCCAACCGCTTCACAGCCGACCAGGCGCTGCTGATGGCCGTGCTGCTACAGCCAGCGGTGGTGGCTTTCAGTCACTGCGACGGTCCGTCTGCCGAGAGCTACCTCGATATTGGCTATTATATGATCCAGGAGCTTGGGTATCTGGAGGCGTTGCGGAGCCCAGAGCAGCACAGTCACCACTGGGCCATGGAGTCCTACTTTCCGAGACTGCTCGTCCAGCGTTTTGCCATGGTCGACCTTGGCATCAGTGTCTTTCGCCGCCGTCGGCCATGTCTCGCACCGACGGACTGGTTCGCGTCGCCCGCCGTGTCCGACCGCCTCGACAACACCCAGCCGTCGTTCCGCGACATGGCCGGCAGCTCGCACACCGCCTTTGTCTTTTTGCTACGCGCCACCCATCTGGCCATGGACGTGGAGGAGGCGGAGCGGCCGCACAGGCAAATCTACAGTGACGCCATTGCGCTGGAGACCGAAATCCGCATCTACGATGCACAGCTGGGCGGACAGGGAGGCGGCGTACCAAGACACAGAAGCCCGCGTGCCAACGAGACCGGCAGTACAGCTAGACACCCCCCCGCCGCCATCATCACCACCACCACTGCCGACCACGTCACCGCCGTGTGTCGGGCCTTTGCCCACACGGCCCTGCTGTTGCTCCTGCGTCGCTGCTTCCGGGAGCCGTCCGCATCGCCGCGTGTGCAGCATGCCGTGGCGGCCGTCTTTGCCAACATCGACATGGTGCCCGTCACGTCGAACGAGGGCACCTCGGACCCCCAGCAGGTCCGTTCCGGGCTGGACTCGTCGACATGCCTGCCCTTTTACCTGACGGCGCGCGAGGCCCAGACCAAGGAGGACCAGGAGTGGGTTCGGCGCAAGAACCGGCGATGGCGCCAGGTGTATCCCATGCCGGCGCGGGGACTGTTGATGGAGGTGGCCGAGAGGATCTGGGCGGAGCGCGAGAAGGGCGGCGGGCACATGGAGGAGCGATGCCGGCAGATTGAGGAGTCTTGTAAAACATACATTTTCTAGGGAGCCATGAGGGCCATCCAAACACTTGTTCACGTGGATCAAATTGCAGTAGTAGTATGGGGTCGTCGTCCCTCTGGTTTCCCTGGTTTCCCTTGTTTCCCTTCTTTGCTCGCTCCTCACAGCTTGGTCAACCGGCGTATGATACCAGGGGAACCCCCCTCGACGACCGCCAGACACTGCGGACCAATATCGGCAAGGGTCTTGCAGCCGGCCAGCTGCATGCAGGTGGCAAACTCGTCGCGCAGCAGCTCCACGGCCCGCTCGACACCCTTCTGGCCATTGTAGGCCAAGCCCCAGATGGGAACGCGGCCCGACAGGCAAAAGTCGGCGCCGAGGGCCAGCGCCTTGAAGATGTCGCTGCCGCGCCGCACACCGCTGTCCAGAGCCACCATGAGCTTGTCCTCGGCAGCGTGCCGGGATGCGTTGACCGTCTTGGCCGCGGCCACGCAGTCCGGCAGCGACTCGAGCGTGGCCGGGGCGCTGTCGAGCTGGCGGCCGCCGTGGTTGGACACGATGATGCCCTTGACCCGGGGGTACTGGGCGGTTAGGAGGACGTCCTCGGGGGTGTAGATGCCCTTGAGCCAGATCTCCATGCTGGGCGGGGTCACTTGGCTGAGCCAGGGCAAAAAGCTGTCAAAGGCCGTGTCGCTGACCCGGACCGCGCCCTCTTTGAAGTTCTTGGGGTTGTAGGAGATGTTGGGGAAACGGAGGCCGGGCGGGAGATCGACGCCATTGCGATATCTGGAAGGAGAAGAGAGAGAGAGAGAGAGAGCGGCACGTCTGTCAGTAAAGGATAAAAAAATCAAGTGGCTCTGGTTTCCGCCGCCTTGGAACGGGACGCACTCGTTCAGCCGCCGGCCGACCACAGGGGCGTCGACGGTGATCAGCAGGGCCTTGTAGTCGGCTGCCTGGGCCCGCTCCAACAGCTCCAGGATGTACTCCTTCTTGTTGGCACTGGACGTCTGCAGCGCGTACGGCGTCTCCGGCCGGATCTGCCGGCCCGCCTCGGCCACCTCTTCCAGCGAGCACGTCGCAAAGTGCGACAAGCCCATGGCAATGCCGGCCGTGGCGGCCGCCCGGGCCGTGGCGACCTCGCCGTCCGGGTGCGCCACCTTGTGCACGGCGGCGGGCGAAAAGGCAAAGGGGAACGCGATGGGGCCGCCAAAGACGGTCGTGCTGGTCTGCACGTCGGCCACGTCGCGCAGAATCCGCGGCATGATGCGGTACCGGTCCCAGGCCGCCTCGTTGGCCCGCACGGTCACGAGATCCATGGCACCCTCGTTGAAGTATTGGGCCCAGTTCGGGTCCAGCTTGGCCGTGGCGGCCGCCTTGATGTCGGCAATGCTGTACACCTTGGTGTCCGACATGGCTGTTGTCTTTGGGTGGGCGACGTATGGTATGTGTTTGCGCTCGGCACGACCAGCCTCCTAGATGGGGTTTGGATCACAGTATCCTGACGAATCTTATATAGAAACGTTTCTAAGAGAACCAACCTCAGAAGGGGAAAACGTACATGTCAGCTCATGGCTTAGCTGATGAGCTGCAAAGTTGCAACAGTTTGGGCAAGTGAGCTTCTAGCTCGCGGATATCGGACGCATAGAGGATAGCTGGTTCCCCAATGTTTATGCTGCATACCAGGGCCTTGGCCGAGCTGCAGGTTTGAACCAGGTGCAACTGATAGACTCCGGGCCGGTGTTATTGTGGGGTGCGGTAAAATCGGCCGCTTTGGGCAGGAATATGCTATCATGGGCCTCGTATCTACATAATGCTCGCTGCTCGCCCCCCTCGCTGATGCTCCCCAATTCCTTTCCAAGTCGGACACAAGGTGGCACGGCAAGATTGCCACTTGTGCAGGATGTGGTATCTTTCCTGGCTGCTGCGATCTGCAGACCTATTGTGAATCCTGTGGCCGACAAGGATGCAACAAGCCTGACACGCATCCTGGGGGCGGCAGAGATAACTGGCTTGTTGCGGACCGTCGGCGGCAGAGATAGCACGGGTAGATATATCTATATATATGCAGATCGGATTGTTTTCGACTGGAAAGAAAGAAATACAAAGAAACAGGATCAGAAAAATACGCTGGGCGATTGTACACCACGGCCTGCGTCACCAACGCATTTCGAGCCCCAGATTCCGAAAGCAGTCCTCACATCCATCTCCCGGCACTCTCTATAGATTATGGACACTGCCAAAAAGATCCTGACAATTGGCAGCACGGCGGAGGTCTCTGCTTCAACCGATGTTGACCCGCTCAAGGATGTCGACCCCGGCATCGCCGCCGCCGGTCTGGCCGATTATGTCCCCAACACAGAGGCGGAGAAGAAACTGCTCAGAAAGATAGACATCATCATGCTTCCGACGTTGTGGCTGATGTGTGTCTTTGCCTTTATGGACCGGAATAATATCGTAGGTGGACTCGCCTTCTCGAGCGCAGTCTCTGAGATAGGCTGACGTGCATTCCACAGGGAAACGCAAAAACAGCTGGCATGAAAGCCGACCTGAATCTCAGCAATGGTGGTATGCATGACTTTCCAAGCAATCAGTCACTCTTGACGTTGGCAGTGTCTGACCAAGGAACCCCCCCCCCCCCCATCACAGACTACTCCCTTATCATCAGCATCTTCTATGTCGGGTACATGGTCTGGGAGATCCCGTCCAATATGCTGCTGTCGCGGATGTCGCCGTCCAAGTACCTGCCGTGTGTCATGATGACCTGGGGCGCCCTGGTAGCGGGCATGTCCCAGGTCAAGGACACCAAGTCTCTCGTCGTGTGCCGGTTCTTTCTGGGCTTCATCGAGGCCGGGTTCATGCCGGGTGTCATTTTTGTCATGAGCTGCTGGTACAAGAAGAATGAGCTGGGTGAGTGGACGCCGTATCGCTGTCCCGCACGAGTAGCCGTCTAATCGATTCCCGAACAGGAAAGCGGTTCTCCCTCTACTTCACGGCCCTCACGGTCGCCGGTGGCCTCAGCGGCATTCTGGCCGGCGCGATCATCTCTGGACTGGAGGGCCGACACGGCATGCGCGGGTGGCGATGGTTGATATTGCTCGAGGGCGTCCTCAGCATCATCGTCGGGTTCATCTGCATGTTCATCCTCCTCGACTATCCGGGCACGACCCGCCGCTTCTCCCCCGAAGAGCGCCGGCTCGCCAGCCTGCGCCTCCTGAGCGACCGGGACCAGCGGGTGGTCAGGACGCTTGGACTGTGGGACGCCTTTGTGGCGGCGATGGTGGACCCCAGGACGTACTTTTTCATGCTGCTGTATCTCTTTGACAACGGGTGCTCTACGATCAGCTACTTCATACCGACTCTGGTCAGCGAGCTGGGTTACTCGGGTGTCAAGGCCCAGTGGATGACGGTCCCTATCTGGTACGTTTCGAGCTTCGTTTCCCCTGGCTGTTCCCTCGCCTAACTCGCTTTCAGGGCCGTGGCGACTCTCTTTCTGATTGTCATCCCGCTTCATTCCGACTGGGTCAAGTCCAGACACTGGCACGTCAGCTTTGGCTTCTGCCTCGCAGCGGTTTCTGGCATTATCGTCATGTGTGCCAAACAGGATGCCACGCGCTATGCATTCCTTGCCTTTTATGTGTCGGGCATATTTGCGGCCTTTCCCCTGACTCTGACCTGGACGGCTGATTCGTTCTCGTCAAACGAGAAGCGCGCTGTTTCGCTCGCCGCCGTGAATGGTCTCGGAGACCTGGCTGTCATCTATGGCAGCTATATGTGGCCCGACACCTCCGCGCCGGCATACAAGCCCGGCTTCATTGCTGTTGTCGTGCAGTGTGGTGCTGCCGCTATTTTGTCTGCCATGTCACCCTACATATTCAAGTTGTTCCCCAAGACTGGCACCAAAGCGGAGAGGGAGCTTACTGTGATCGTCGGGGAGGAGGCATAGTAGGTCTAGATGGGAAAGTGGGAATTATGTGGATGTGGATTCGGGGTCCATGCCCTGGCCAAGAGCATAACCACTCTTAAATCATCTGGGGTGTCAATACGTGCCCTGCTGCTTTAGCCACAAACAACATTTGCAACATCACATTGTCACGAGTATCGCAAGAAGAGTTATATGTACTGGCAGTACGAAACATTGATGCTGCTGTGCGAGATATATGTGCATTGGCTGACCAAGTCAGCGTCAGGTAAGAATGTCCGTGAACTAAAGTCTACCGAGGCCAGAACATTCTGCGTAGATTTTTATCCGGCCGTTCGCACGAGCCCGCATCAATGGCTCAGGCCCTTCTCTCTTGCAATCTCCACGTCACGCCAGTACCGCTTGGCCGTCATCTCCCGCAGCCGCCGTCCATACTTGACCATGATCAAGAAGCTCGAGTTGTAGACAAAGGCAATGCACGCCACGCTGATATACGTGTTGCGGTAGCCGAGGTTGGTCAGCCACGGTGTGATCCCGTAGTTGATAGCAAAGGACATGGTGTTGCGGATGAGAATGCAAGTCACGACCAGCCCGCCGCTGAGCTCTGTGTAGGAGCCGATCGCGTAGTTGAGGCCGCCGGCCACGGACAGCGAGCTAGTGATGGCCAGGGCCACCTGGGAGATCACGAGGCCAAACCAGTGGATATGGTAGGTCACTCCGAGGCCATAGAGAAGGATGCCAAAGGGTACGAGGACCACGGCCAGGGCAAACAGCCAGAGCGTGTGTTCCGGTTCCGAGATGCCGTCGTTGCGACGTGCCAGGCGAAGAGTGAGCATACGGCCGACCTTGCCGCAGTAGTAACCGCTGTTGGAGTGGTTAGTCGAGCCTTTCCAAAAGACGTATCGTGCGAGGATCTTCCTACCCGATGATTGTTCCGATCACACCGCCCGAGTAGGCAGCCGCCACACCAGCAGTCGAGAAACCGTACATCGTGGTGTAGACGGTACCGGTAGTGGCGTTCTGGGTGCCCGGCCAAACCAGGTTGTTGGCGCCATACATGAGACTGGAACAAAGTCAGAAAGACAAGAGATTGCTATGGGGTGTAGGAAAATCACGTCACACACCCTCCGTAGACCACCGAAGGATACGTGAATCCCTTGAACGGCGCAATAAAATTGTCCCAGAGCCGGTTGGGTCGTTTCTTGTCAACGATGCCCAGCTTTTGAAGGAATGTTTTGCGTGGCCAGACAACCTGAGCCGACTCGACATCGGGGGACACGTCTGTGCGGACCGCGGGCTGTTTCTCGGTGGTCTCTGCACCGGTGGTCTCCTGCTCACTGCCACTCGCTTCCGGCTCACTTCCGGCGAGGTGGACCCTCGTGTGTTTGCGATCGTAGTTGGTCTCTTCCATCAAGAAGAAGCAGTAAACCAGGGCTATGCCGTTCCAAATGGCGCACCACCACTTTAAGGAGGTTAGCAAATAGGAAATGAGTCTTGTT
The DNA here is from genome assembly GCA_002778195.1 of Raffaelea ambrosiae. NCBI lineage: Eukaryota > Fungi > Ascomycota > Sordariomycetes > Ophiostomatales > Ophiostomataceae > Raffaelea > Raffaelea ambrosiae. The sequence goes on along the minus strand of PCDI01000003.1, from coordinate 2,872,984 downwards.
CTCAAAGAAAACCGGAATGCCGCTTACCAGGGTCCACTTCCATCCCATGCCGACGTTGATGAAGCCAGAGAGCATGGGTGCCAGCTTGCCGGTCAGCGACAGTGACCAGCCGTACCAAGCGAGGTACTTTGGCCGCTCATGGGCAAACCACTAGGAGGTTGTCAGTAGAAGTTGCTGGGAGGCAGAAAAAGCCTACGAGGCAGGTGAAAGTTCCGGGATCCACTGACAATATCGGTTATGGAGACCTCGCACAGCGACTCGACGGGGGATCCAAACAGGCCGAGCAAGATACGGCTGGCCTGGTAGGTGTGCTTCGTGATGCACAGCGGCGCCGTTCCCAGGATGACGATGTTTGTGATAAGCGAGAGCAGAAACGCCGGCCGCTTGCCGTACTGCAGTGCCAGAGGCTGCCAGAAGAGACAGCCCCAACCATAGAAGAGAAACTGCAAGTTGTGAGGAGGACGAAGACCCGGGGAAAGAACAGGGAAGACAAAGGGAAACCCACCATGATGCCTGTGCCGTTGTTGATGTCGGCCAGGGACAGGCCTGTGGCTTGGCGAATGGGCGTCACCACAGAGTAGACGGCGCTGGACGGGATGGCCAGCATGATCGTGTACACGACGATGCACGAGGTCGCGAGCAGCTTCCGCTTGATGGTCCAGTTGAGGGGGTCTTCGGGGTCTTCGCTGGGAAGCGGCACCAAAATAATGTCCTTTTCGCTCTTGCCGTCGCCATGCTTGGTTACAATGTTGCCGTCCAGATCGACCAGGTGCACCGTGCCCGGAGGCAGCCGCTGGCCGTTCTCGACGCCTTCTTGGTATGTCGCCATCGCGATACGTCGGGGAGGGATGCGGGGGGAGTGCGGATGAGAGGGGACGAGGAGAAAGGGAAGAGGGAAGGGGGAGGAGGGGGGGAAAGGATCATCTATTAGGTGAGGGGGATCAGACGAAACGGGAGAGTTCACCGTAGCTAATAAGCCGCGGCAACGCGTCAGACTAGCAGACTACGACACTGCAGCTACACCTTGGGGAAAGCGGTGACCTATCTTCTCTACACAGTATCTGGCCATGCTGACCCTCTCCAGGCTCTGTCTCAACCAACGCAGAGTCAGCCAGCGTCAGAAACGCCAAGATGGGAAAGAGTGCGAGAGGTGGCAGGATCAGGGATAGGTGACAGGGAAGAGTAGTTCGTCGGGGGGGGATTGTCGAAGCTGTTGCGATAGCAGCTACGAAATACCCACTAGGCCACCCCGTAAATAACAATGATTCGCCGTTTGGAGAATCGGGGGTCGGGGAAGAGCGCTAGAGAGCTGCCAAGATCAGCAAAGATCCCCCTAGCCAGTGTCGGGCACCACTGTGGTATCGTATTATCAATGGGGTTTGTCCACGGAACAGCTACGGATGATTAGCAGTTGGGCCCGCGGTCAACGCCGGCACCATGATAAGCTTCATGGGGCGTCGATGCGGCGTCTTAAGATGCATCTTATTCCTGGAGCAATCGGGTTGGCCTGCCGCCTTGGATGCTTGGCATCCTACATAGCACAAGTGCACGTAGTTGAGATACACGAGTAGATAGATAAACGGCACGGGCTTGATAGCGGGTGGCAAAAGATGCGCATCATGAACGACTGTCGTTCCAGTTCTCGATTTGGCTTCTCTTGGTCAAAATAGACGAGCACATGGACATGTTGCTCGTCTTTTGGCTCGAGGTTTCTGCGTAAGCCATCTCCTAGAGCAATCGCGAATCCCCAGAGATCCCCCCCCGTGGCCTATGCACAAAAAGCCGCAACGTGCATCGCCTAGCCCTGTTTGCCAGGGCTTCTAGATGAATCCTTCCCCTGGAAATCGAAGGATCTCCCAGAGAAGGACGGCTGCCGTTATCTCTGCTCCGGCGGGATGTGTAGAAATCCCATGCGGTTCGTCCAAGGCCATGCACAATCAGCAAACGTCCCCACTCTTGTGATAGGACAAATGATAAGTGGTTGCGCCCAGTCAATTACGTAGTCGGTTCAGTGGTGATCAGCTGTTGTAGTCCATCGGGGCTCGTATGCAGCAAGCCGATCTTCCATAACGCGATGCAAGGACTCGGATTTTTTCATACATCTAGACGAGAATCCACACTTCGCTACTAGCCAGAGACAGCTCCCCATAGCGACTGCAATGAGTTCGCTCGAATTGCCCGTGTTATTGCCCCCCATGGGGCAGCGCCATATGACCCACATATGGCATAATAGCTGGGCTGGCTCTGGCCGGAAAAGGTTCGGGCCGACACCCTCCGAGCTGGCCTGCCTCGCCGTTTGCTATGCCGAGAGACATGGCCAGCGGCCAGGCCACAACAAATTCGGCAGCAGAGGCACCACGTCCGATCCCACGACAGATCTCCAGGCAGAGCCCTACACAGGAGCCACGTTGTTTGTCACAGGCGCAGCCCAATTTATCGACGTACCTGTCGGCGGCGTAGTTAGCGGCGTTTGTCGGCATTAAGCACCTGGTATTGGGTGGCGTACAAGTTCATATAAAATTTGGTGACGCTCCAGCTACCCCTCCGACAGCCGCTTGTTCGATCCACCGAGAGACATCACCAGCGGCCCATTCATCAGCATCCATGGCTTCTGCACCGTAAGCACTGCGCACGATTTGCCGTCGGCTTTTTTTCCGTGCTAACGCGCACTCAGGAGCTACGTTCTCGTCACCGGCGCGACCGGGTTCATCGGCGCCCATGTCGTCGACGACCTGCTCAGCCGGGGCATCAAGGTCCGAGGCGCCACGCGGTCCCAGGCCAAGGGCGACGCCATGATTGCCGCACGTCCGCAGCACGCCGGAAAGCTCGACTTCGTCCAGGTGGACGACTTTGAGAAGTCGGTGGCCTTTGAGAAGGCCGTCGATGGCGTCGATGGCGTGATTCACGTGGCCAGCGTACGTTGCTCAGCAGGGCAAGCCTGTGTTTTTTTTTTAAGGGTGCCATCTTTTTTTAACACGTCTCTTCTCTTCTGGTAGCCTTTCCGGTACGATATCACCGACAACGAGAAGGAGCTCATCATCCCGGCCATCAACGGCGTCAAGTCGGTCCTCGAAGCCGCGGCCGCGGCGCCGGCCATCCATCGCATCGTGGTGACCTCCTCGTTCGCGTCGGTCGTGGATGTCAACCGCAAGACGCCTCCGTCCTACACCTACACGGCCGCCGACTGGAACCCGCTGACCTACGAGGAGGCGCTGCGCCCGGGGGCCACGCCCGTCATTGCCTACCGCGCATCCAAAAAGTTCGCCGAGAAGGCCGCCTGGGACTTTGTGCGCGACAAGAAGCCCGGCTTTGACGTGGCCACCATCTGCCCGCCCATGGTGTTCGGCCCCGTCGTGCACCCCGTCGAGAGCGTCGACAAGCTCAACGAGTCCAACGCCGAGCTCTGGAAGGTGGCCAGCGGCCAGAGCCCGCTGCCTCTGGCCCGCGTGCCGTTCTGGGTCGACGTGCGCGACGTCGCGAAAGCCCACGTCGAGGCGCTTCTGCGGCCCGAGGCCGGCGGCAAGCGGTATTTGGTGGCCGCACCCACGCCGTTCTCCTACGACCTGGCGGCCTCGATCATCACGCGCGAGTTTGACTGGGCCAAGGGCAAGGTCGGCCGCGAAGAGCAAGCCATCAACACGTCCCTCGGCATCGACGGCCAGACAGCGGCCACCGATTTCGGATTCACCTACAAGACCTTTGAGGAGACGGTCAAGGATTTTGTCGGCCAGGCATCCAAGCTGAAGGGCGCCTCTCTGTGAGCCATGGGGTGTTGTCGCGAAGAGATCGGGTTAAACGCGTCTAGAAATGGATTTACTCGCTTATAGATTGTAGCCTGGCACGAATACTATACTGCAACAGTCGCCAACCAGTTCCCATCCGGTCCAGATCGTTTGCAAGTCCCACCTACAGTAGTTGGTGTGGCAGAAAGACACGAATCGTCGCGCGCGTTATGATTGGGCTTCGCTGTAAAAAATGTGTCCTGTAGGCATATCAAAGCTCTCAATTGTTGGATAATCGAAAAGCACAGCGCCCGTCTGGCTTTGGGTCTATTGCTCTCGTCTACGTTTCGGCTTTGAATAACTCCCTGGTTGGATGGAGTGGGACTGGGCTAAAATAGGCCCACGGTCCATTAAGAAGTAGACTGCTCGTGTGCCATGCTAAGGGTTTTTTTTTTTCTTTTCCTTTCGGTGACACGCAAAGGAAACCCGTGTAGAAGGAAACCCGTGTAGGAGCAACATTTAACAGGGCCTGCATCACCCTCATGGAGAAAGTATCTTGCAGGAGGAATGAACAACAACCTACGACCCATATCGCATACGCAGCCGACAATCCCCATTTCATACAGAGAAACAGAACAAAATAAAAAAATCGTACCCTAAAATGAAATAATTTGCCAAGACTGTACACATATCCTGTGTTGTGCATCCAGACACGATCCTATCCGCCCCACTCGGCCAGGCGTGCCTAAGTACGGTAGTCCTCCTCCTTGTTCTCATAGTTGACCGGGTCGGTGACATCCGGCCTGAGCTTTCTATACAAGGGTCCGGCACTGATGTACCACACTATGCAGTCGCGGAAGAACGAGCCACCTTTCTTAAGCAGGACGGTCCCAACGTCGCCTGCGTGTGTTAGTATAGACCAATGTGAACAACGAGAAGGGGGAAGGGGGGTGGCTACTTGCATTCATCAATGGGAATGTTCAACCGCTCCTTGCACATGTCCTCGAAGCCAGGCGCCGTGTGGTCGAAGGTTGGACATCCGTCCCGGGTGCCGTCTAATGCGGACACATGGATGTTGTCATCATAAGTGGTATCTTGAAAGCCGGTAGCTGCCAAGGTTTTGCAAAAGTCGTCACGGACCTCAATCAACCGATCCCGGGTAGCCACGTGGCCCTCCACGTCCAGTTTGCGCTCGCCCTTGCACTGCAGCTCGCCCAGACCAACTTCAGAGTGTACCTCGGCCGGCCAGGCCAGATAGCGGATGGCGTCTCTGGTATTGCTGGCAATCAAGTCGAACGCATCGGGCTTGGGATGAAACATGCGTAGGTAATATTTTCTGAGATCCCAAAACTTCAAAGTAGTCCCGTGCACGATGCCGGTCGAATTTGTGGTGGTGCTGGCACTCGTTCCATTCAGTTCGGCAAAGTCGCAATCGAGTCGGAACTCGAGATCCGTCTTGTAGCGCGAGTTGTTGATGCAGTCTGCCGACACCGTCACCGTGGCGGTATCGTTGGTGCTTCTGGGGGCCGGCAAGGAGCGTCGCAGATCGCCCGGGTCGTCCGTGAACGGGTACCCTTTTGTGGTCCAAAGCCAGATGTTGGTGTCGTCCACTGAGCGGATGGAGGGCTCGCAAATACGGTGATTATCGTAGACGTTGTTGCTGCCATCCAGGTAGAAGAGTCGGTTCTCTGCCCAGTCCATAAGGTGGTCGTAATGGTATGCCTCAATAATCTCGCGCATCTTGGCCGTCACCCTCTGCCCCAGGCCGTTCATCTTGATGCGCAAATCCTGGGTCAGCTTGACGTTGCCCCAGACGACGCTCACTGTCTTCGAATTGCACCATGTGTCGGTCGCGTCAAAGAACGTCGGATACAGCTGAACAAACACCTTACGCCGCGGGTCGTTCCCCAGAGCCTGGAAGACACTATCGTACGCCTTGTACAGTATGCCCTGAAGCTTGTTGTCCAGGATATCATCCACCTCTGCAATGGCCGCGGGGCAGTCTCCTTTGTTCTTGGGCTGCAGAATGCAATCGACCAGAACATCGGTAAAATGGAGGTCGTTGCCGCCGATCGACAGCGTGGCAAGCTGTGTCTGAGCGCCGATTTGTGGCACCTGGTTATCAATCATGTCCTGCACCACGTTGCCCGTGCAGGACAGAAACTGCAACCTGGAGTTGGCCATCGGGAAGTCATCCTGCAGGTTGACAGGGTAGGATCCGTCTGTCGCATAACAGCTGGAGGCCGTGCCCGCAACTTGGGCACCACTGCCTGGACCGGCCGAATAGGAGTCTCCGAGAGCTACCCAATTGTAGTCGGGTGCAGCTCTTTTCGAGAGTTCATTCGTGGGGGGGGGCAGACTCGTCCCCGGGGTCACTACCGGTGACGCAAGCACCCAGGGGACCCAGAGCGCCCAAGATGAAGCGAAAAGAAGAAGAGTTGCATGCCCGTGGCGGAGTGTGTCTGCTGCCATTTTGAATTGTTCGATCGTTGAGTTGGTTGTTTGAACAGCTTGTGGTAGAAAGAGACAATGCAGAAGACGATGCTTTCAAGGAAAGACTGCTTCTTCTTCTGCATAAGAGTAGGCAGCGAAAACATCACCTTTATACCCGTATTGGCCTTGGCATCACCACATCCTATCGATTCGAAGGCCAGTCATCTCGCCCTACTGCCTTGCTCCTCGTCTATTTTCTCTTCATTGTCCAGGCCGGCCGACATCTGTCTACGTCTTCCGAGCTACTCAGCCCAAGGATGGAAAGCTAGTGAAAATAGATTTGAACGCTAGCGTTGGCTTCATTGCCTCTTCTCGTGGACATTGGCTGTGTCCTTGTTCTGGAACAAGAACCCCAATGTTAGACGATGTCACTTTGACGGGATATCCCAGGAATATTTGCAAACAGAAAGACACTGCATCCACCACTCTACATATGATAATGCATTGAAGTCGGCTGTTCGTCTGTCGTCAATTGGCGAGTCGCGAGATCAGAGGTTTTGGTCCGAGTGATGTAGTATGTTGCTGTCCTTGGGGATATAGTTCGGCTGATTTTTCGCCCATCATTCCCATCTTTGCGCATTCGGACGCAGGTCAGGCGTTGAGCCCAAGGAAGAAGACGCCATGTCCGAGTCGTAACGAATCCCATACGGCTGTGCATTGTGCAGGGTTCCTCAAGCCGGCGTTGAGCCCAAGAAAGAGTTCAAGTTGCAATGAACCCCATACGACTTGTGCACTGCGCAGAATCCCCAAAGCCAAGCTTCCTGCCACTCTTCGTTACATGGTATGTATTGTGGCTGAGGTGACCGCTGCCCAAATCAGCCTCTGGTGGCACAAGAACATGTGATTTCTTTCTGGACGGAAGAAATACAAACAAGTAAAACAAGCGGCCCTTCTTTGAAACTGCTCGAAGAAGAAGGACACGGCCCATTCCGCAGTACAGTCATCGATCGATTGTCTTTTTCCTTTTCCTTTCCTTTTATGTAATTTTTTTTTCAATTTCCATACTTTCTTTTCAAACTTTCTTATTCAAGTGCAAGAAAAACTTCAACGACAGCCATGCAGCGCACCAATACCACAGGCCGGACCACCTTTGACCTCCCCGGTCCCAGGGCAGTGACGTTTACGTTTCTGCCCCTCGACCGCTGGATGGCCGTTCTCGCTGAGCTGGAGGCCGAGGGCCCGCAAACAGAGTCGGCAGGTCGCGCCGATCCACCGCCACCGGGCCGCGCTATGCGCATTTCCATCCCCGTGTCTAGTACGTGGTCCATGGTCCACCACTGGCACCCGTCTCAGAACGGCTGCACCCGGACCAACGTGCTGGCCCCGCCTACGACGTGCACCTCGGTGACCTGCGTGGAGGGCCGTTTTGCCGGAGGCGCCGTCTACACCCCGCACACGTCCAATGCCCAGATGTATGGCCCCGGAAACACGACCGAGTTCAGCATGGGCGCGCGCGTCGCCTGGGGCAAAGCGTCCGGAAGGCGGGGACAGCCGCTCACGGCCGACCTCGTCGCCAATCAAGTGCTGTGGCGGAATGTCTGCAGCGCCGTGCTCGACCGGGACCTGTTTCCCAGGCTCCAGTCAACGCCGCGGTGGTTCAAGACGCTATTCTACCGCTGCCTCGGCAAGGCTGGCCAGAAGAAGCTGCTGGACCGCATACTGGACCTGCAGCTGCAGTGCATCTACTACGCCCACGACCTGCACACCAACCACGGCCCGCCGCTTCCCCTAAGCCGTTTCTGGGGCATGCCTTTCCAGCAGGCTCCGCAGTGGGTGTATGAACTGGACTGGAGGGCCGAGCAAATCGCCGCGTGGGTTGTCATGTTTACGATCCGCTGGGTTTGTCGTCTCTTTTTGGGCATGAAGGGGCAGTACACGGAATATTCGACGGTGGAGGTGATGGCGGGAGAGCAAGAGGACCTGGAGGCGGGGGGCAAGGCGCATACGGATGGTTGCCTGGAGAAGGAAGCACTACTTGGGGGCCAAATGCAAGATTAAGGCCTGCGGTAGACACTTGGACCATCCTGTATGCTAGAATTGGCAAGGGTACATTTACTTTCTTTCCGTTGTTTATTTCTATCTATTTCCTCTCTGTTTCCTTTTTGTTCTCTCCTTTTCTCTGTTCTTTCTCTCGTTTTCTTTCTCTTTCTCTTTCTATTTAGTTCATTCGCTCTGTAAGATTGTTCAATAAAAAACAGGCATATCGAATTATGAAACAGGCGATGGATTTTTTCATTTTTTTTCATTGGTTAACCATCTAAAAGTTGCAGCCAAGAGGAATCACATTGTTCATTCCTTCGTGGGAGGCATTCCTCCTGGAAACATCCGTTCAAGATCCCATGTGCGGTTGCGTGGTAACCTTACTTTGGAAGAATAAAGGCCCCCGCTTTATTCAATCCTTTCGAGTTTAACTTGACACATATTGCTATGAAAGACAGTTCATAAAGAAGTTCAGTATATTGAAAGCAAGAGAAGGCCTTGTTTATAAAGCCTGATAAAATCAAAATGATTTAGACATTGAAGAATTCATACGACTATTTCATCTTCAGTAGAAGCCTCAGGCTCCTTGGAACGCATTGGGATGCTTACGCAGGGCTGTAGGGTAGACAACACAGGTGATAAAAGGCGAGATGCTCAGCGCCTGTGCTCGTCCTCAAACGATTCTGGATTGACAGGGCTAAAAGTGACGGCTTTCATAACACACAAGTAAAGCGTGAAGACGGACAGTTGTAACATGGACAGACAACTCAACTCATTCATTTCATTATATCCCGTTTACTTTCTAGAGAAATCCTCGTTCGTTCTGTATCGTTCGCTTCGAGTCTGTCTTTTCCCAGAGGTTACGAAAGCCTATTTAGTGGCAGTCGCTAGCACTCCCCTTGATGTACACATCCTGCTCACCACTGGCCAGACCCTGCCCAGTCCCCGTTCCCATACAATGTTGATGCCCGCATTCACGTTAACCAAAAAAGCTTGGACAAGCCGCCGCTTGTACTGTTGTCTTCCCACTGTGCCGCCATGCTCAGAAACTGCGCAAATTCTCCCGTGTCGTCCAGAAAAAGACCACTGAGGTTTGCATTGGCGCCCCACCCGGCCATGGCAAAGGTCTCCATCTCCATGGTGGCGTCGGTGCCGCTGGCCTGCGCCGCCGAGGGGTGCGTGTCGCTGGGCGTGTTCCCGTCGCGCGTGCGCTCCAGCAGCCAGGCCAGCGTGGCCGACGAGAGCCTCTCAAACACGTCCCGGCACCCGCCCGCTTCCGAAAAGCGCTCGACCAGCGCTGTCAGCGTGCTTGCGCAGTCCTGGCTGGCCGTCATGATGTCCATGATGGACGTGGCGCGGCGCACGTCGGGCGACTCCCGGATGCAGTACATCATTGTCAGACCCGAGAGGAACAGGTGGTGCACCCACACCCAGGCCACGCTGATTCTCCCCTCCCTCTGCAGGGCCTTGATGGCCCGGATCGACCGGAGCGCCACGTCAAAACAGACCTGCAGCGACTCGGCCGTGGGGACGGGCACCCGCGGATTGGGCCGGTGGAGAAGCAGCAGCGCCGTGCAGTGGTGCGCCTCCCACCAGCTCCGCGAGGCATAGATGCTCTCCTGGTCGTGGTCCACGGCGGGGATCGCCTCCTTCCACGCCCGCAGGCGCGTCTGCAGGTCCTGGTACCACGGGGCGTAGTCGGGCCGCGGGTAGGCCAGCGACGAGCCCTGCAGCTGGTGGTAGAGGACCTGCTTGATCTCCGACTCGAGCTGGTAGAGCGCGACGACGTGGTTGGCGCAGAGCTGGTTCTGAGCATCCACCGCGCGCACAGTCTCGTCCACCTCTTCGCGCGCTTGCCCCTCGGAGACGGCCGGGTCCGGGAAGCGCGGGTTCATGCTCAGCTCCGCAATGCCAAAGGGCCGCCCCAGCGTGATGCAGAGAAACCGGTCCAGACGGTAGGCGGCCCAGTACAGTCGCCTTCGTCGGTTCAGCACGGCCGGCGGCACCGACGCCACCTGGCCCGTCTCCCAGTGCAGCCCCAGGTCAATGGCGAAGCGGAGCGCCATGCCCGTGAGCTGCCACAGGTTGCCCAGAGACGGATTGAGGGAGATGTACTGTGCCAAGAGCAGCACCACCGTCAGCGTCTCCAGGTTGCTTGGCGAGCAGGCCAAGAGGCTCTCGACGCAGCCCAGCGCCGCCTGGAAGCAGTCCTCGCTCTGCGGCGGCCGTCCTCTCCGGTGGATCGTCATTCCGTGCAGGCCCACCGCGAACACAATGTTGGCAATGAACAGGTCCAGCTTGGGCACGATGGGCAGGGCGTTGTGCGGCATGTCCCGCGCCTGGTAGACGTGGTCCAGGGCTTCGCGCACCCGTGATCGCTCCAGGACGGGGACGTGCGGCGTGCGGTACGCAAAGTAGACTTCGACGATGCGCTCGGCGGCTTGTCGGGGAGGAAACGACGGCGTGATGTGCGCCACGGGGGGCGCCGGAGTGCTTGCCGCGGCTCGCTGTTTCGACTGGCCGTGGGCTGCATGGCCGGAGGCGACGGGCGGGGAATCCTCCTTGATGGCGGCCAGCACCATCTTGGCAAACGTGACGCCGCTGCTGGTCCCCATAAAGCGGGGCTGGTAGCTGCTTTCCAGCAGCACCAAGCCCATGGACTTGACCATGTCCTGGGGGTCCGGGTTGGCGGCGGCGCTCCCCGGCGCCGTCAACATGTCGGCGGATGCGGCCGCCGTCGCCGAGGTCGTCGACGACGACACGTCCTGGACCTCGTGGCGGTCGCGGGGGCTCTGGCTCTTCTTCAGCGTTTCCACCTGCTGCCGCAGGTCGCGGACATCGTTTTCCAGCCGCGAGATGTAGCCCCGGGGGATCTCGGCCTGCTTTTCGGCATCGTACGTCAGACACGCTGCATGGGCAGCCTCGCAGGCCGAGCACTTGGGGTATCGCAGGTCGCACTGCGGTCGTGGTTCAGTCAGTGTCCAGTCGGCGTCCCAATAGGGGCAGGGGCAGAACAAGGGCGCAGGAATGGGACCTTTTGCTTTCGCCTACGGCAGCGCTGGCAGGCGTCTGTTTGTCGTCGACATGGTCAGTGGCTGGACGGCCAGATGCGCGCCCAAGAGAGGGCTCAAGAGAGGGCTCAAGAGAGGAAACGCACGCGTGCTTCTTCGCAGCCTCGCAGAGACCCCGGCTGGCGGGGGGCTCTGATGCTCGGAGCTGGTGTCCATACTGGCCGACGGGAAACTCCCAAGCGACGGAAATTGGCGAAACCCCCAGGTCGTGGCGAGCTGGCTGTGCTTGGGGGGAAATAGGCTACTAGCCATGGCTCCAGCTGGCCCTGGCTGACGGCAGACTTCCGATGGACCATCCGCCAAGACCAGGAGATTGCCGACAGAGATAAACCACCAGCCGCCCAGCTGCTCCGCTGTCTGTCCATCAGTGGACCCCCAATGTCCCCAATGGTCCCCAATGGTCCCCAATGGTCCCCAATGATAAGCTCCATCGCACAATGCCCGACGAGGCCTTCCCGTTTTCGGAGTCCAGACGTCATGTCTTGGCGGCGTCGACAGTCGCATTCCGGGCTGTTTGCAGACGCGCTGTCGTACCGAATATAAAGAAGTTTTGGCGCTCGTCGTACTCGCAGAGAGCAAACGGGCCTTGGCCGTGCCAACTCGACCCCGCTAGCTTGATCCCCCCCTGTCTTTGCACGGGAACGACACCATGCCTCACAACACCGGCATCGTCGACGGAGCCGAGCCCAAGATTGATATCTTTATCGATGTGAGCACACCACACTGTCCTTTGCCATGCCGGCACATGACCTGACAGGCACAGCGAGGCGGCACCTTTACCGACTGCATCGGCATTCCGCAAGACCCCGGCCGGGATGACATTCTTGTCAAGCTGCTCTCGGTCGACCCGGCAAACTACGCAGATGCGCCGACCGAGGGCATCCGGAGGATCCTGGAGACCTTCACGGGCCGGTCGTTCCCCCGCGGGGCCAAGATCAGCACTTCGAACATCGGTGTGATCCGCATGGGAACGTGAGCGCACCCGCGTCATAGTGACGTACTGCCTTGCTTTCGGTGCCTGCAACAGCTCTGACCAGACACACATCCACAGGACGGTCGCCACCAACGCCTTGCTCGAGAGGAAGGGAGAGCGCTCGGCGCTGCTCATCACCAAGGGCTTCAAAGATGCGCTCGCGATCGGCTACCAAGCACGCCCAAAGCTGTTTGAGCTGGCGATCAAGAAGCCCGAGGTGCTGTATGCCGAGGTTGTCGAAATCGACGAGCGAGTCACCATGGAGGACGCGGCCAAAGACCCCTTTCCGGCAGGGCACATCCACCTCGACGCGGACCCTGCGCTCCGGGTGGGCCAGAGCGGCGACATTGTCCGCATTCTGGAGCCGCTGAACGTGGAGCGCACCCGGACGTCTCTTGCAGACCTGCGGCGGAAGGGGTACGAGAGCATCTGCATCTGCCTGGCGCACAGCTACAGCTTCCCGGACCACGAGAACGCCATCCGCGACATGGCACGGGCGATGGGCTTTCCCAGCGTCTCCACCTCGTCGAATCTGATCCCGATGATCAAGCTCATCTCCCGCGGCATGAGCGCGACGGCCGATGCCTATCTCACCCCCGAGATCAAGAAGTACATTGCCAACTTCCGCCAGGGGTTCAAGGGCCACCTGGAGGGCACGCGCGTGCAGTTCATGCAGTCGGATGGTGGCTTGGTCGACGTCTCTTCCTTTTCCGGCCTGCGTGCCATTCTGTCCGGCCCGGCCGGCGGAGTGGTCGGCTATGCCAAGACGAGCTGGCACCCGGACGACAAAGTGCCGGTCATCGGCTTCGACATGGGCGGCACGTCGACAGACGTCAGCCGCTTCGGGGGCGAGCTCAGCCACGTCTTTGAGACGACCACCGCCGGCATCACCATCCAGTCGCCGCAGCTGGACATCAGCACCGTCGCGGCGGGCGGCGGCAGCCTCCTGGCCTGGAAGAACGGCCTCTTTGCTGTCGGCCCCGAGAGCGCGGCGGCCCACCCGGGGCCGGCATGCTATCGCAAGGGCGGCCCGCTGACGGTGACGGACGCGAACGTGTTCCTCGGCCGCATCCTGCCCGCGTACTTCCCGTCGATCTTTGGCCCCGACGAAAACCTCCCGCTCGACTACGACATCACCCAGGCCAAGTTCGAGGCGCTGACCCGGCAGATCAACGCCGAGACGCAGGGCCACAAGACGGCCGAGGAAGTCGCACTGGGGTTCTTGGCCGTGGCCAACGAGGCCATGTGCCGCCCGATCCGCGACCTGGCCGAGGGCAAGGGCTACCAGACATCGGCCCACCGGCTCGCCGTGTTTGGGGGCGCGGGCGGCCAGCACGGCTGCGCGATTGCCCGGCAGCTCGGCATTGGCACGGTGGTCATCCACAAGTATTCCAGCATCCTCAGCGCGTACGGCATGTCGCTGGCCAGCCTCGTCGAGGAGGTGCGGGAACCCACGTCTCTGGTCCTCGGCGGCGACGGCGCCCAGGAGGAGATTGCGCGCCGGTTCCAGTCTCTGAAGCAGCGCGCCCTGGAGGGGCTTCTCCGCCAGGGCGTCTCGTCGGCGGACAAGATCGACATGCACCCGTTTCTCAATCTCCGCTACGACGGCACCGACACGCAGCTGATGGTCCCCCTGCCCGCCGATGGCGATTTCCAGACGGCCTTTGAGCGGATGCACATGCAAGAGTTTACGTTTCTGCTGCCCGCGCGGGACATCATCATCGACGACATCCGCGTCCGCGGCGTGGCCAGAGAGTACGAGCGCGAGACGGGCAACCTCTACCAGGAGCTCCGCGAGACAACCATCACCGGCGAGGCGAAGCCGGCCAGCACCAAAAGGGTCTATTTCTCGGCGCGCGGCTGGACAGAGACGCCGATCTACCTGCTCAAGGGTCTCCAGGTGGGGAGCAAGATTGCCGGCCCGGCCATGATCATCGACGAGATGCAGACCATCCTTGTCACCCCGACATCCGACGCCCGCGTCCTGAAGGACCACCTGGTGCTCTTTCTGCACTCGGGCGAGGCCAGTTCAGCCGCAGCCGTGAATGGTTCCGAGGGTGTAGGAGAGCCGCATGCCATGAAAGCTGACCCAATTCAGCTTTCTATTTTTGGGCACCGTAGGTTTTTTCTCTTTTTTTCTTTTCTTTCTTCTGTTTCCATTCTTTTTTTCCACATTTTGCCCCTTTCCATTTCCTGACATATCCACGTACCAGGCTTCATGTCCATCGCCGAGCAGATGGGACGCACGCTCCAGAAGACGGCCGTCAGCATCAACATCAAGGAGCGGCTGGATTTCTCCTGTGCCATTTTCGGCCCCAGCGGAGACTTGGTCGCGAACGCTCCCCATGTTCCCGTGCACCTCGGCAGCATGGCCTACGCCGTGAAATACCAGCACGAGAAGCATGGCGCGTCTCTTGTGCCCGGCGACGTTCTTGTGTCCAACCATCCCATTGCGGGAGGAACGCATCTGCCGGACATCACCGTCATCACGCCCGTGTTTGATGCCAGCGGACACGACATCATCTTCTACACCGCGTCGCGCGGCCACCACCGAGACATTGGCGGCTACCAGGGCATTTCCGGCAATGCCAACGCCACCGAAATCTTCCAAGAAGGCGCGAGCATCGTCAGCTTCAAGCTCGTGTCGAATGGGCTCTTTGACGAGGAGGGCATCCGCAAGATCCTGGAGGTCGATCCTGCCAACTATCCCGACTGCGTCGGCACGTCGAGTCTCTACGACAATCTGTCGGACCTGCGCGCCCAGGTGGCCGCCAACGCCAAGGGCGCCAGGCTCATCAAGGCGCTGTTCGAGGAGTACCCGAGACCGGTGGTTCAGGTACTGCACCCCAGCTTGACAAAATTTCAAAGAAAAAAAAGAAAACCCCCCCCCCCCCGGACTCCGCACTGACCAAACCCTGTCTTTTCTTAGTTTTACATGGACAAGATCCAGGACAACGCCGAGCTGGCCGTCCGGAAATTCCTGCAGAAGACCGCGCGGGAGCTCGGTGGACGCGCGCTCAAGGCGGTCGACTACCTCGACAACGGCACGCGGATCCAGCTGGAGATCCACATCCACGCCGACGGAAGCGCCCGCTTTGACTTTAGCGGCTCGGGTCCCGAGGTGGTCGGCAACAACAACGCGCCCAAGAGCATCTGCTTGTCGGCCATCATCTACTCTCTGCGGTGCCTCATCAACGAGGACATCCCGCTCAACCAGGGCTGCTTGTCGTCCATCCAAGTGGTCAACCCGGAGGGCAGCATTCTCAACCCTTCCGAGTATGCAGCCGTCTATGCGGGCAACACGCAGACCAGCCAGAGAATTGTCGATGTCATTCTCAGAGCATTCGAGGTACGCCTTTTTGGTCGTCTCTCGCCGTCTTTTTTTTTTTCCTTTCTTCTTTTCGCTCCGGGTTCTAACACACGGAAACAAAGGCTTGCGCCGCGAGCCAGGGATGCATGAACAGCGTGGGATTCTTTGGCGGCAGAACTGTCCAGCCGGGCAAAGGATACTCGTTTGCCTACGGAGAGACGATCTGCGGTGGTTCGGGCGCGGGAGATGGATGGAACGGCGCCGAGTAAGTGCCCCTTCTCCCGGGTGGCATCCGAACGTATATTGGTCCCCTTGACTAACCGTTGGTATCGTGCAGTGCGGTCCACTGCCACATGACCAACACGCGCATCTCCGATGTCGAGATCCTGGAGAAGCGGTATCCCGTTATTCTGAGGGAGTTTTCCATCCGAAGCGACTCTGCGGGCCAGGGCAAGTACCATGGTGGCCAAGGCGTCAAGCGTGTTCTCGAGTGCCGGGAGCCCTTGACTTTCTCCATGATCTCGGAGCGGCGGATAACCCGGCCATACGGCCTCAAGGGCGGTGGAGAAGGTGCTCCCGGCGAGAACCTCATCTCGCGCTACATCAGCGAGGACAAGCGCAGAGTTGTCAGCCTTGGGCCCCGCGGCATAGTGAAGCTGGGCGCCGGAGACCAGTTCATTGTCAAGTCTCCTGGTGGCGGCGGCTGGGGTGCGGTTGAGGAATGACGAGCATGGCATAGTACCGGTACGGTCAGGGCACCGGAAAGGGATTGTAAAAAATAGTGCATCATCGTGCATCATTTGTAGATAAAAAAATAACTTTATTTTTGTTCATTTTTTTATCGTCAATTTTTTTTTTTTCAAATATGGAAGCGTGTAAATAAAACGAGCACATACTCTTGTCACGATTTCTCCTCAAGTTGTGACATCGCGGGATTAGAATAGTTAGGTGTACGGCACACGCCATGTTATCCCAGACATCAAGAAATCCAAGAAGGCACGAAGACGCCAGCAATTGGCATCCCAACGCAATGTTATTCTTCGTCTTTGTTCTTGTGTGTGGTTTCGGTAATTTTGAGTCGCACGTGGTAGGGGTGTCGATGTTGCCGTACACTCACTGAAAGGTATCCTAAGAAAACAAGGATGTGACTGCTAACAATATTCATGGCCTGATTTTGCGGGGAAGAGCCTGATGGCACCGGAAACAAGCCGTCAGCAGGGGCTATCTTCCTTCGCCACAAAAAGCTACTGGTCGCAAACAACCTATCTATCGTATCTTGCCGATCTCGCCCACGTATCCACTTGTGTCTATCTGTCGCTCTCCCTATCCTATTACTGTCTACTAACCGTAAGACGTGGAAATAGCAATGTCACCATAACCAACTACTATGGGAGAGGGGGACATTCATCGTAAAACGTAGTCGTGGACAACAAGGCCACATGCGAGCTCTAGTTCGTCTCGGCGCAGGGTGGTTGTCGGATCTGGGCACGCTCCTGATAACCCATAGCCTTCTTCTGCTCTTGAGCGATACGGGCCCAGGATATATCTTTCGAGCATTCGTGTGTGGAGAAACCAGTTCCTGCGTTTCTGTCCCCCTCGCCGCACACTCGAGTTTCTGAACCAACTGTCGGTCCAAGAAAGGAAGAAGAAGAAAAGACACAATGCGTTTCCTTAACCGCTGGAGGGCAAAGTCCGAGCCCGACGAGCAGGACTCCTCCGAGACGGCAAATGTCGTCCTATACGAAGCGGAACACAACCGGTTTTTCTTCTGGACGCCCCCGGGCACCTCCAAGGAGGAGGTCAAACTGGTTCGCAAGCTCGACCTGTGCATTTTGACCTTCTGCTGCCTCACGTTTTTCGCCAAGGACCTCGACCGCAACAACATCAGCAATGCCTACGTGTCTGGGATGAAGGAGGACCTGGGGCTCTACAAGAATGAGCTCAACTGGATGACCACGTGGTTCCAGATCGGCTACATTGTGGGTCAGATCCCCTCCCAGATTCTCCTGACCAGGGTGTCTCCCCGCTGGTATCTGCCCGCCGCCGAGTTTGTCTGGAGCGTGTTTGTCCTCTTCATCTACAAGTGCAAGACCGTGGAGCAGATCTACGCCCTGCGCTTCTTTGTCGGCTTTGTCGAGGCCGCCAGCTGGCCCGGTCTGCACTTTATGGTGGGCACCTGGTACCGGAACCATGAAATCAACAAGCGGAGCGGCATCTTCACGGCCTCGGGCATTGCCGCCACCATGTTTTCCGGCTACATCCAGTCGGGCATCTATTCGACCATGGACGGCCACCTGGGCATCCGGGGCTGGAGATGGCTCTTCATTGTCGGTCAGTGACGCAGGGACGGCCGGATGACCTTTCCTCGACGAGCGCACGCACTTGCTAAACCATGGCAGACTTCCTCATCACATTCCCGCTTGTGGTTCTCGGCCTGGTCATCGTGCCCAATCCTCTTTCCGAGAAGAAGACCTGGTGGATGACAGAGCGTGAGCGGCAACTGTGTATCAAACGCCTCGAAGCCGATAACCGGCGACCGCTGGGCAACTTTGGGATGTCCTTGTTCAAGCGTGTCCTAGGAAGGTGGCGTTTCTGGATTCTGGTAAGCGCACACAACCGCAGACAAAACAACCACACAACGAGAAAGAAATTCAAGAAATTCAAGAAATCAAAAAAAAAAAAAAAAACGAGAAACATCCACTAACTTCCCACTACAGTGCACCTGGTTCTCGCTCTTGTATTTCACGTACCAACAACCGACCACGTCGACGATGGCCCTGTGGCTGAAAGCCGAGAAATACTCCGTGCCTCACGTCAACAACTATCCTACCGTCTACTCCGCCGTCTCCATCATCTTCATGCTCGCGTCTGGCGTCTACAACGACTGGCGGAAGTCGCAAATCGAGTCGGTCGTTGCCATCTGCCTGAGCATGATTGTCTCCGAGTCCATCCTGGCGGCATGGACCGTTCCCAAGGGTGCCAAGTTCTTCGCCTACTACATTGCCGGCACGCTCCAGTCTCTGTTCCCGGTCATTGTCAGCTGGACCAACATGGTGTGCACTGCGGATGCCGAAGAGCGTGCCATTGTCATCGGTAGCCTGAATGCCATTGGTCTGGCCCAGGGGACGTGGTGGAACCAGGCAAGTACTGCCCTTGGGCGCCGAGCATGGACTGCCTGCAGCCGCAGCCTTCTAACACACACAACAGATCTTTGTGGCCACCGTTGATGCGCCTCGCTTCTACATGGGATACAGGGCTGGCCTGGCAGCCTCGCTAGCCTTGCTTGCCTGGCTTCCCGTCGTCGTGTGGTTCACCCGTCGCCAGCGGAGGCAAGAAGCGGCGGCTGCTGTCCAGGACGGCGAGCCGGACCGAGCCGCCAGTCGTCACAGCAGCGATGGGAAAGGGGCCACCAGCATCACCAAGGAGATGGAGCCCAACTAGCCATAATTCGCATCGTGAAATATCGTCTTGACAAGATTCGCAATTAAGTTTCCGCTGCATATCGCGGCTTCGTTGGATGGCACGGCGTCTCTTTTTTAAAAAAATCTAGGAACTCTCAAAGCAGAACTATAAGAACCTAGGTAGAAGTTCTACCACTCTCAAATGGCCTGAGAATCTATCTAGAAGAAATGGTATCTTGCGCAAAATCCCAGCGGATCTATTCTAGGAAGTTGAATTGAAAGTTAAGGCAATTGTGCTCATTATGCTATGGCTATGATATTAACGCAAGGATTCATCTTCATTGGATGCGTCTTTTAAGCACCCCAAGGTATAATGATTTTTTACTCACCGATACGTCCCCGTATAAGACGTACGCAGAGAGGAACTAGCAAATACACAGGAATATATATGTAACACGGGATGGCGAAACTTATACTTTTATCCGAAGGGTATGCTTTCCCCATGTTGTCATATGCTTGGTAGTAAAAGCCTTCCAAAGCCCTTCCTCATAATGTCGTCACACTTAGTTTACTACTACTAAAAACGTCAACATTTAGAGATGTAACCACCTTTCCTTTGATGTCCGGTCTATTCTGCCAATGCTCCCATAACCCTTATCGAGTACATTGTATCCATGTCCCCAGTCTATACTCTTACACCTCTACACTTGCCTTCTCTGTGCCGTGGCCAGGGCACAATTCGAAAGCCTATTGATCTCCACGAGAAATTCCCCCATCATCTCCAGCTGGGTCTTCTCGGGCCGGGACAGCCTCTCCTTGGGGATGTTTCGGATGAGATCTGGCGCCAACCCGAGAAGCTCCAGGTCGCCTTTGGAATCCGACTCCAGGGGGTGCATCAATACGTGACAAAAGATTATGAGGATAGCCGAGATGGGATAGAATACAATCATCCTGGCAAAAAGAAATATAACCCAGATGTTAGTAATGCATATTGGCCCAATCGGGGTTGATGGACGTACCAGAAAGCCCCGCCAAACAATTTGTGGGAGGCAATTCGTAAGTAACGAAGCGTGGATCGGCTCGCTTCTAGAGACAATGTTAAACTGGAGTTGATGCCGCTCATCTGGCCACTATTTTCGGTAGCCCACGACCTGCACCGGCTGCTGGCCCTGTGGATAGCGGACATGACGTAGTGATACTCGATGTTGATCATGATTCTGTGCATGTTTAGGTGGTTTGGCAGATGATCGTTTGGATACGTGCACGTATCCTGGCTGACAGTAAGCGTTGGCCGGAAAGGCGCGGGAACCGACTGCCGCCAATCTTCCAAGTCGTTGTCCAACTCGCGAATATCACGGAGCAGCTGTGCATCCGGCTTGCGCATGGCCTTGGCCGAATACAGGACTTTGCAGGTCTTGGACTTGATGAACGTCAGCCGCAGATCGCCTGGCAGCACGACAGAGTCAATGTTGTAGACATCGCTCAAGTCCAGATGCCTTCCCGAGTAGATGACATCCGGGTAGCCGCGTGGCAGAGTGAGATCGCAATTGTCGTCATCGATGACGGGTGGCTGGCCGGTTCGCAGAGAGATCTCCTTGTCCACGGTGTAGCAGAGCCAGAACATGTTCCGCAGGTGCACCTTGGACCTGTAGTCGACGTCAAACTTGTGACGGCTCGCATCGGATTCGGGACCGAGATTGGGGAAGATGTGGCCTTCCAGCATGAACATGATGCGGCAGGCCAGTGCATTGAACATGGACGCCATCTGCGGGCGACCAGCGAAGAGCTGTCGAACACCCTGTAGCCGTTAGCCCAGTGCAGAGAGCGTTGGAGACGAAGAGATGGGGGGGGGGGGGAGAGATGCAACAGACAAGAAGGAAGACGGTCTGCAGCCCGGTGAGGCTGATTTCGTGCAGGACACGGGGAAGCAGATACTGGGCCTTTAAGAAGAATGGATCGCCATCGACTTCCACCTCGATGTCCCATTCTTCCTGCAGCATCGACACCAGAGACAAAAAGGCGAAGATGCAGGCCCTGGCACACCACGGCTCCATGGACCCCGGCTCGGGGGGCGGGTTGGCAAAGGCCAGGTCGAGCGTGCCCTTTAGCAGCAAGGGATCGAGCATGGGGAACACGCGCCGAAACGCGGAGCGGAAGTACTTGGAGACGTAGGTCTCGACCGTGGCCCGGCTGGGCAGCCCGAAATCGACGTCCACGGGCGCCGGCTGGAAGTTGAGCAGGGCGGGGTCGACGCGGTAGCCCATCTGCCAGGGCGGCCCCGAGCCGCACAGGGAGGTGAGGGCAGGCTTCTCGCCGGTGCGGGACTCGATCCACTCCTGGCCCTCGGCCGAGAAGAAAGGAATGCCGCTGTAGGAGCTGATCTGGCCCAGGCTGTAGCCAGCAAAGTGGATTTCTCCAAAGGGGCAGCCCGGCGGCGTGCATGGTGTGGGTCCCAGGTCGCTCCCACGCGCAGCCGGGCTGCCCGACCGGGTCGGGGGGCGCGACAGCGGGTTCGCCTGGTCGGCGAGCTGCAGGGTGTGCCGCGCACGGGCGATGGTGTCTTCGACCTGGGCCAGCCGCTCGCTCAAGTCATCCCGCGCCGTGCGCCTCTTCTTGGCCTTCCTTGCGGCAACTTTGGACAGCCGGTCAAAGGTGCACGTGGTGTTGTGGTGGCTGCACCAATTGCAGCTAGGCAGCGCGGCATCGCAATGGATCTTGGATGGTGTCCGGTTAGACAAGACCGGGCACGCACAACAGGGAGAGGGGCTCGCTACTGGCGGACATGTCTCTCTTACCTTGCGTCTGTGGCAGGAGTCGCATGCGCGCTTCTTCCGTGGGGGGGCGTCTGGGCTTCCCATCGCGTCTTGCCTGTCCGTCGTATAGGACAGCCCCTACTATGGCCCTGTCAGCGGGCCGTGGACAAGAAGAAGAAACCGACGCCCTGGACTACGTACTAACTATGTATAAGCTTCCCGCCCTGCGGCAGTCTACGGAGCGACGTGCGTTGCGCGGGGAGCGAAGACAAGCTAAGCAAAGTCCAAGACGCAACGACCCAGCCAATCATGTGCGCACGATCGCGCCTAGACCCCAGTCTGAATCCCAGTCGGAACACGCCAGTCGCTCCGCGGCCGCTGAGTAAGCGGCGAATCTGCGGCGGCCGACCCAAAATCTTGGTAATCACAGAAAGGTTTGGCCGACGGAGCATCGAGGCGTCGGTAGTCTCGTCCGGGGGCGGAGGCGTGCCTGTATTTTTGCGAGAGCAGAGTGACTAAGCGGCAAAAACGGCAAAACGGCGCAAATGGCGAGGCCCGGACCCACTGATGGGCGTCAGGGGACACTCGAGGAGCTGCTGTCTGACGCCTGGTTCTCTGTCCGATGCGCGAGCGAGGCCGGCATTCCTGGTCCGGACGGGCGGTGCGGCCCAGCTGTGCCTGACGTCTAGGTCAAAGCAAATGACTCAGCGGCCAATTATCACTCGCTCGTCCCCGCAGAGTCTCTGACGCCTTGATACCTGGTTGCTGCGGAGTCTGCCAGATGCAACGCCTATAAAGTGTTCCTGGATTCCTCATTTCCCGGAAAGTGACTAAGCGGCAAACCAGCCCTCTGATCGGTCCTTCCTCGCAGCTAGCCAGGGCCGGACCCACCGGTAGATCACCCGCGAGCGTTTTGTCACTGTCTGACGCCTTGATGTCTTCTGTCTGACGCGGACGCCGAAGGTGGAATGGCGGCGGTCGGCCCTGTGCGAGACCGACTGATGAACATAAATATACCAGGAGGCCCGCGGGTTCTGTGTTGGGCTGCCTGTTGCTTCGGATCTCCCATGTAGTCAGTTTTCTCTGGTTTTTGGTTTGTCTCTTGTCTGATACCCCAGTGTTTGTTGAAGACGCTTTGCGAGCACGTCCTTTGCGATTGGTCTCCCAGAGACTGCCCGAGCCTGCCCCCGAAGCAGCTCTTGAATACCATGGCTGACGAGCAGGAGAAGAGCCCCGACCGGGTCTCGTCCGACGACGAGTGGGCTCTCAAGGCCAAGGTCGTCGAGGCCTTTGAGCGAGACCGCAAGACGGGCCTGCCGCCGCGCGAGCTGGGCATCACCTGGAAGAACCTGACCGTCCAGGCTGTCAGCGCCGATGCCGCCATCCACGAGAACGTCAGGTCGCAGTTCAATGTTCTGGCGCAGATGCGCGAAAAGCGCAACAAACCGCCCTTGAAGACCATCATCGACAACAGCCACGGCTGCGTCAAGCCGGGCGAGATGCTGCTCGTGCTCGGCCGTCCCGGCTCCGGGTGCACCACGCTTCTCAGCCTGCTGGCCAACCGCCGACGCGGCTACGCCGCCGTCAACGGCGACGTCTTTTACGGCTCGCTCCCGGCCGCCGAGGCCACGCAGTACCGCGGCCAGATCGTCATGAACACGGAGGACGAGCTCTTCTTCCCCACGCTCACCGTCCAGCAGACCATGGACTTTGCCACGCGGCTCAAGGTGCCGTACCAACTGCCCGACGGCGTCACGTCTCCGGATCAGTTGCAGCTGGAAAACCGCAACTTCCTGTTGGAGTCCATGAGCATCGAGCACACCCACAACACCAAAGTCGGCAACGAGTTCGTCCGTGGCGTCTCCGGTGGCGAGCGGAAGCGTGTGTCCATCGTCGAGACGCTGGCGACGCGTGGGTCCATCTTTTGCTGGGACAACAGCACGCGCGGTTTGGATGCCAGCACGTACGTGATGGCCCCCCCCGAACCAATCTTCACTTGATCTAACACACTGTGTGCAGTGCTCTCGAATGGGCCAAGGCCATGCGCGCCATGACCGACGTCCTCGGCCTGGCCACCGTGGTGACGCTCTACCAGGCCGGCAACGGCATCTACAACCTCTTCGACAAGGTCCTCGTCCTGGACGGCGGACGGGAAGTCTTTTACGGCCCCGTCAAGGAGGCGCGGCCGTTCATGGAAGACCTCGGCTTCGTCTGCCGCGAGGGCTCCAACGTGGCCGACTACCTGACGGGCGTGACGGTGCCGACCGAGCGCAAGATCCGCCCCGACTGCCACAACACGTTCCCGCGCACCGCGCAGGCTCTGCGGGCCGCCTACGAGCAGTCGCCCACCTACGCCCAGATGCAAGCCGAGTACGACTACCCGGCGTCGGACGAAGCCCGCGCGCGGACCGCGCTCTTCAAGGAGGGCGTCTCCGGGGAGAAGAACAAGCGGCTGCCGTCCGGCAGTCCGCTCACCGTCAGCTTCGGCACCCAGCTGCAGGCCTGCGTCATCCGGCAGTACCAGATCGTCCTGGGCGACCGGGCCACGTTCCTCATCAAGCAGATCTCGACCCTGGTCCAGGCTCTGATTGCGGGCTCGCTGTTCTACAACGCGCCCAACAACTCGGGCGGCCTCTTCATCAAGTCGGGCGCGCTCTTCTTCTCCCTGCTGTACAACAGCCTGACGGCCATGTCCGAGGTCACCGACTCGTTCAGCGGACGCAGCGTGCTCGTCAAGCACAAGTCCTTTGCCTTTTTCCACCCGGCCGCCTTCTGCATCGCCCAGATTACCGCCGACATTCCCATCCTCCTGTTCCAAGTCTCCATCTTTTCCGTCGTGCTCTACTTCATGGTCGGCCTGACGGCATCCGCCGGCGCCTTCTTCACGTATTGGGTCGTCCTGCTGGCTGCGACAATGGTGAGAACGCCATGGCCTCCTGTGTCTTGTCCGGGTGCCCTTTTGCTAACACTCTTATTTTTTTTTTTTTGGCAGTGCATGACGGCCTTCTTCCGCGCCATCGGCGCCGCGTTCACGACGTTCGACGGCGCCTCCAAGGTGTCCGGGTTCTGGATCAGCGCCTTGATCATGTACAGCGGCTACCTCATCCAGAAGCCCAAGATGCACCCCTGGTTTGTGTGGATCTTCTGGATCGACCCGCTGGCCTACGGCTTCGACGCCCTCTTGTCCAACGAGTTCCACGGCAAGATCATCCCGTGTGTGGGCAGCAACCTGGTCCCTCTCGGCCCGTCCTACACGGACAGCACCCACCAATCGTGCGCCGGCGTGGGGGGCGCCGTCCGGGGCCAGACGTTTGTCACGGGCGAGGCTTACCTGGCCAGCCTGTCGTACGGCAAGTCTCACATCTGGCGCAACTTTGGCGTCATCTGGGCCTTTTGGGCGCTCTTTGTGGCCATCACCATCTTCTTCACGTCGAGGTGGCGCCCGTCTTCGGACGCTGGGCCGTCCCTGCTCATTCCCCGCGAGTCGGCACACATTGTCAAGGCCCGCATGGCTGCCGACGAAGAGGCCCAGGTAGCACAGAGCCAGGCGGTGGTCGCCCCCCCCAGCACGCAGGGCAACATCAGCGGCGACGATACCGCCGTCGAGGAGGTGCCGGAAGGCCTGATCCGGAACACGTCCGTGTTCACCTGGAAGAATTTGACCTACACGGTCAAGACGCCCACGGGCGACCGCCTGCTCCTCGACAACGTGCAGGGCTGGGTGCGGCCCGGCATGCTGGGGGCTCTGATGGGCTCGTCGGGCGCGGGCAAGACCACGCTGCTCGACGTGCTGGCCCAGCGCAAGACGGACGGCACCATCCACGGGTCCATCTTGGTCGACGGCCGGCCCCTCCCCGTCTCCTTCCAGCGGTCTGCCGGCTACTGCGAGCAGCTGGACGTGCATGAGCCGTATGCCACGGTGCGCGAGGCCCTCGAGTTTTCCGCCCTCCTTCGCCAGAGCCGGGACACGCCGCGCGCAGAGAAGCTCAAATACGTCGACACCATCATCGATCTCCTGGAGCTCCACGACCTGGCCGACACGCTCATTGGGCAGGTCGGCGCCGGCCTCTCGGTCGAGCAGCGGAAGCGCGTGACCATTGGCGTGGAGCTGGTGTCCAAGCCCAGCATCCTCATCTTCCTCGACGAGCCGACGTCGGGTCTGGACGGACAGTCGGCCTTCAACACCGTGCGCTTCCTGCGCAAGCTGGCCGACGTGGGCCAGGCGGTGCTGGTCACCATCCACCAGCCGTCGGCCCAGCTCTTTGCCGAGTTCGACACGCTCCTGCTGCTCGCCCGCGGCGGCAAGACGGTTTATTTTGGCGACATTGGCGACAATGCGCAGACGGTCAAGGACTACTTTGGCCGGTACGGCGCGCCCTGCCCCGAGGAGTCGAACCCGGCCGAGCACATGATCGACGTGGTCTCGGGCACGCTCTCGCAGGGCCGCGACTGGAACCAGATCTGGCTGGCGTCGCCCGAGCACGACCGCGTGACCAAGGAGCTGGACCAGATCGTGGCCGAGGCCGCGGCCAAGCCGCCGGGCACGGTCGACGACGGCCACGAGTTTGCCATGCCCCTGTGGCAGCAGATCAAGATTGTCGTGCACCGCATGAACGTGTCGCTCTTCCGCAACGTGGACTATGTGAACAACAAGTTTGCGCTGCACATCGGGTCGGCGCTGTTCAACGGCTTCTCCTTCTGGATGATTGGGGACTCGGTCGGCGACCTGCAGCTGCGTCTGTTTACCGTGTTCAACTTTATCTTTGTCGCCCCCGGCGTGGTCAACCAGCTGCAGCCCCTCTTCATTGAGCGGCGCGACATTTTCGAAACGCGCGAGAAAAAGTCCAAGATGTACTCGTGGGTCGCCTTTGTCACGGGCCTGGTCGTCTCCGAGATCCCCTACCTCTGCATCTGCGCCGTCCTCTACTTCGCCTGCTGGTACTACACCGTCGGGTTCCCGCACAGCTCCGCCCGCGCGGGCGCCACGTTTTTTGTCATGCTCGTGTACGAGTTTGTGTACACCGGCATCGGCCAGTTCGTGGCCGCCTACGCGCCCAATGCCACCTTTGCTTCGCTGGCCAACCCCCTCGTCATCGGAATCCTGGTCTCCTTCTGCGGCGTGCTCGTGCCGTACGGCCAGATCCAGGCCTTCTGGCGCTACTGGCTCTACTACCTGAACCCCTTCAACTACCTGATGGGCAGTCTGCTCGTCTTTGACGTCTGGGGCGTGCCGGTCAAGTGCAAGGAGGCGGAGTTTTCTGTTTTCGACCCGCCAGGCAACCTCACCTGCGGCGAGTATCTTTCCGACTACCTGCAGGGCTACGGGTCCGCGAGCAACTTGATCAACCCCGAGGCCACGGCCTCCTGCCATGTCTGCCAGTACCGCGATGGCAGCGACTACCTGCGCACGATCAATCTGAAGGAGTACTACTACGGCTGGCGAGATGCGGCCATTGTGGTCATTTTCGCCATCAGCTCGTACGCCTTGGTGTACGCGCTCATGAAGCTGCGCACCAAGACCTCCAAGAAGGCGACTTAGAAGGCGACTTAATTGTGCCGTGGACGCCTCCCTCAAACACTTGTAAAAATAGAGAAATACCTACATTTCGGATAGAACCGGGACTGCATTGTTTAGATGTTTAGAACAGCTTAGATCTGTTTGTTTTTTTGACCTTTTTGTGTTGGTCTTTAGAGGGTTTTAATTTGTGAAAAATAAAAAGGTTAATTTGTCCTATGATTTGGAGGTTTTTTTTTGTTACCTTTGACACAGCTTTATTTTCAATCATTTTCGTCTGTCACAGAGCAACACGATTGACAACCTGCAAGTAACAGCTAACCCTCCGCGCATAGACAAGCAACGGTATGCCCACTCCCTACACTTTCCGCGTGACCTTGCACAAAAACGGCCCTCGGATCTCTCCAATTCCAGAGCTTTCAACCCGGACATGGTGATCTTGACAGAGCGGCTGAAAGTCAAATTGGACCAGGAGTGTGGTTAGTGTTTTCCACATGTTGGTCAGGGCGAGGTTTCTGCCGATGCAGGCGCGGTGGCCAACACTGAATGGGATGAGGCTGCTCTGGATGTCCTTCCTCTCGGGTGTGTAAAAACGGTCAGGTACGAAATTTTCCGTATCTGGACCCCATATGGCTGGGTTGTGATGCAGGACGTAGTTGGAGATGGCCACATTTGTCTGCAGAGCAGCGGTTAGACGGGCGCGTCCATGGACGGCTGGATAGAGAATGGCTTGCCTTGCATGGAATGAGATGACCGTCAATGATTGTTCCGGCAGGGTTGAGCACCCGTCTCCACAGACACATGGTAAAGACTGGTGTGATGCGAAAGCTCTCCTGGACACATGCGCGTGTGTATCCGAGGGACGACTCCAAGCCGCTGATGGGGTACGCGATTGTGTTCTCTGGAAGGCCCCCGAGCGTCTCTTTGATTTCTTGTTCCATTTTGGACCGGACTTGGTCGTTGTGCAATATATGCCAAAAGAGAAAGCCGAGGCTGCCCGAGGTCGTATGGGATCCTGCCACTCTACACGCGGGATGCATCAGCAGAAGTACTACAAAAGGAAAGCTTGCGACCCAAAGACACAGTGGCACGTAAACGCACAGCATCGCAAATGCCTCGGACTTGATCTCGGCGTCGGTCAGCTTGGCTCCCGTCTGTGGGTCAGTGGCATCGAGCAGATGCTGCAGAATGTCGCCGCGCGTGTCCGGCGACCCGGTCGTCCTGCCGTCCACGCGGCCCGCGCACGTCTGTTTGAGCTTGTTCCGGCTCTTCATCAGCCTGCGGACCCACGGCACGGGCGACCACCGCACGATGTGTTTGAGAAGGTTCTGGCACGGCAGCGAGCCGATGACACAGGACAGGAGAAGGTGGTCGTTGATGGCGGATACTTCGGGGACCACCTCTGCGGCCTGCGCGTCGAACGAGCGGCCGAACGCAACCTCTCCCAGAATGTCCAGAACGTATGCCGAAAGAACGTGCTTGAGATCAAAGACCTGTCCTTCGTCTGCTAATACTTGCAGCTTTTTCACCAGCACATCGATTTGTATCTCGATGATGGACTCCATCTTGGCGACCGACGCCTGCGACAATCCGTGGGAGAGCTGCCGTCGCCGGCAGGCATGGACCTAGACGAGTGTGAGCGCTTGTTGCTGGGAGTGGACGGGCCGTGTATCAATGCCTACGTCTTCGTCCCTGCCACCAAACAGGTTTGGCCGGAATGCGGTGAAGGCATCGTAGAACTCGGTCTTGCCCATCTGCCGACCCGCCTTGTAGATGGGCGCGATGGCGGCCGCGTTCCAGAAGTGCAGGTCGTTGGGGCCGATTCGCACGATCGGACCGTACCGACGGTGAGCGTCCAGCAAGACCTCGTGAAGGTCCAAGCGGTAGATATGGTAAGCTTTCCAAGTATTGCTAAGACATGCCAGCCACGGTCCAGGATATTCAGAAAGTGGGTGTAGGAATCGCTGATAGAGGACGTATACAGCCGCCAGGCCAACAAGAAGAAGGGCATAAGGGACAGAAAAGTGAAGGACGTCCATGGTTACAGCGTTGGAAACTCTCGTTTACGTACACACAGACTGCAATCATTGTTTGAATTGCCCGTCCGGCCGGGTTAATATACATGTTCTCAAGCTTGACTCTCTTGCAAGATACATCTATGGGATTGTCCATCGGCAGATGATCACGGCTGTGGAAGTAGACACATATTGCTGTCCTCCCCATGTTATGCCAGATGGAAACAACCACAGAAAAGCTGTTGGTTGCACAACTGAGAAAGCTGGGGGGGTTTCCCGCTACTTTAGCAGTCGGGGTCGGGGAGGGGGAGGGGCTTTTCCGCTAGTGAAATGCAGCCAAAGCACTGGGCCGGTCCAAATGCCGGGAATTCGGTCTTAGGTAATGCAGTCTATTCTGGATGGCTGCTTCCGCAGAAATCACAGAACCCTGACATCAACGACTGAAAGGCGGAGATATCACACAGCGCACAGTTTCTCTAGGAGTTTTGATACCGGAGTTGTTCTGCAGTCGCTCATCGCTCTTGCCGCTTTGGCAGCAAGTCTCTACGCTCACTCAAAAGTAACGAGCGAACAGCAGCCGAATAGTTACGAATTCTACGCATTCGACCGATCGCGATTCCAGAATGGCGTCATCTCCCCGGGTCTCGACTCACATCTACAAGCAGGCTGGGAATCTCGGCCTGACGGTGGATATCCACTATCCAGAGAACTTTGACAAAGAGACCGCCTCGCTGCTCATGCATTATCATGGCGGATACCTGGTACATATGGCCTGTCACTTTGGAGACAAGTAACCCGAGGTCACTGACGTCTTCTGCTTTAGGTGTTCGGAGAAAAGGTCACGTTCCCAGCCCACTGGCTTATGAACGCCTGCCACCAGCGCGGATGGGCCTATGCCACGCCGTCCTATCGACTGATCCCCGAGGCGTCGGGCGCCGATGTCGTCCAGGATGCCGTGGACGCGGCCCGGTGGGTGTCCGAGAACGTGGCCAAGTCCGGCCTTCTGGTGGTCGCAGGGTCCAGCGCCGGCGGCTATCTCGCCTTGGCCACCGCGGCTCACCCCGACGCGCCCCCCATCGCAGCGGTGCTCTCTGTGTATGGCATGCTGGACCTCCTGGCACCGCGATACATCCAGCCAGGCACGCCCCTGAAGGCAGCCGTCGAGAACTTGCCATCCACCGTGGATGCTATCTACAAAGCAGCGGAGCAAGGGCCGGCCATCGATGGATATCCGTTCCCTCCCGACCCGAACAAGGATGCCCGGTTTACGTGGATCAAGGCCATCCACGAGGCCGCCATCTACGCCGACCTGATGACGGGCATCCGAGGACTGGCACAGAAAATTGCCCAGGACGGGACCGGTGTCGTTCCCGAGCGCTATCGGTTCTTGTTTCCGGCAACATTCGGGCTTCACTCTAAGCTGCCGCCCATGGTGCTTCTCCATGGAGATGCCGATACGTCGGTATCCGTGGACCTCAGCAAAAAGTTGGCAAAAGATCTTGGGGACGTGGGGGTACAGGTGCATCTGGAAATTGTCCCAGGCCAAGACCACGGCTTTGATGTCCGGGGGGTCCCAGACGACGTGGACATTTGGTCTCCCGGTGACACGCACGGCTTTTTGCCGAGCCTGGCCAGAGCTGTCCAATTTATCGAGAAATTCGCCACTTGTAAATAAGGAGATGAAGTGACACAATACTTGTCAACTTTCGACTCGCTATCTTCTGTAACTAGGAAATACCGTAAGCTTCAAACTGCATGATCAGGTCTGCCAGCTGTTCCATGCTTGTCTGGTCCGGGGCAGGGAGTAGGTTACGATAGCTAGTGCCTGAGGACAAGAATGGCGTGCGAGAGCCGTCCTCCTTGGCAAGCGAGTCGGCAACGTCTAGATGAAGCCGGACAAGAGCCGCGAATTCCGGAGCCTGGTACATGAACAAGCCACTGTCCTTGGCCAATGAGGTTTGCCATCCGCTCGAGTTCAACCGCCACATCTCCTCCCATCTCTCCACTGTCCTGCGCAAGGAAGTCGTAAAGAAAGGACCTATCATGGATGACATACGCTGGTGGTAGAGTAAAACATGCAATGCTATACCAGATGTCAGTACCAAAAAAAGAAAAGAAAAGAAAAAGAAAAAAATACTTCGACAATGATCACGGTGTGGGTGTAGGAATTTACCATTCACGAGTGCGAATAAAGTTAGGCTACTCGCAGGACATAGCAATGTACGATAGGAAACGCTGTTTGATGGAGACGAAAGAACGCCCAGTGCCTCGACGAGTGTTGGCATTGGAAGGCTCGCCTGACGACGCAGCTCGTGATACTCGGACGCAGACCCAGCCTCGAATAGAAAACCAAGGCAAGGCAGCTCGTTGCGCATCTCATGAAGCACCATTCTGGGAGCCGAGTTGTGAAAAACGACAAAACCGCAGTCGAGAAGGAAGACGTATGTTGCCACACTGTCAGTAAATAGAGAGTCAGCGGACCACGTTGTCGTACATGACATTGGAAATCGGGCAGTATCCTGCTGGTACGTACCGTATTCGTTCCTCGTTCTGGATGAATGCCTTCCACGTCGTCGCGTCATCTTGGCCAGATGCAATGTTGTGGCTATGAGTAATCTGTAGATAGCCCGAGTCTCGCACAGCCTGCCATGGAACTCAGCAAACATACAGGCCGGAAAAGAAAAAAAAAAAGGAGTGAATACCCACGGTAACATAAGCAGTAAAGCGGTGACGACGTATTCGCTGTCGGGCCATAGCAGGACCCTCCCATTTCTGGGCAATGCAGATAAAGTAGGCCGCCTGGAACGGGGCTGGTGAGCCGGGGTCACAGGCGATCACAGTCGGTGCAAAGCCAGCCTGGCCAAACACGCTAAGCCGAAATACCACATCCTCAGCCACATCAAGGAGAGTCCTGGCCTGGTCAATGCCGTCTGGCGTGGGGGACAAGAACGCGCCGAGAATGGCCATGGCCATGACAAGGGCGGGTGCCGCGGTGGCGACGTCGAATGTTGGGCGGTGAATGATGGGACAGTGTGGATGCCACCGGTCCCAGAAGACCTCGAGGTTGTCTCTGATTCTCGTTCCCGGAAAGAGCCAGTGCGCTGCGCGCTCGATGGCCGACAGTTCCTCGCCGGTGAGTGCCAAGGATGCCACAGACTGGATCAGATCACAAATGGCCCTGGACTGGAGCGCATACGAGAAGCTCTCTTTTCCAGCATCAAAGATGCAGGCAGAGTCTGGGCCATACATCCCATGTGTCGGCACTACTAAGACACTGGGGTCGATGGCGCTTGAATTGCTCGTTTCCCCGGAGGCGTCCCGAAGACGCCAGGCTGCCCGTGCTTTCACTGGCCGCTTGTAGTTGTACGAGTTGTCGACGCCAGTTTTTGTGTGTGTGAAATTCAACAAAAAGTCGAAACGCCGAAGTCTCTGTAGAAATGGCAAGCTCACTGGTGCTTCCAAGGGCACGTCTGGGAGGAGTTGCTGCTTGTCCAGCTGCGCTTGTCTATACACCTCACGAGTGAGAATCTGAGATGACGCAGCTGGCTCGTCCTCGCGTCTGCTATTCCGCTGATCCGTGTTTCTTTGAATCGAGGAAGCCCCGGTAGGAGCCCCGGTAGGAGACACACCAGCTGTTTTGCTCGATTCTTCTGGATCTCCATAGACGCAGTGTTTTTCCCTCTTTACACACTCGTGGCAGGGACGGCCTAGGTCGCAAGCTCTTCGTAGCGTCGCACAACTCCTGCATGCACGCCTAGGCCTGCCGCCACCAGCCCCTTGTGGGATATCACAGCCTTGTTCAACCCTGGCTGTGCAGGTCCTGTGGTGCCTTCGCAAGCCATCTCTTCATAGAGTTGTTTTCGCGTCAGAGCCTGTGAGTGAAACTAAAATTTGGTCTTCGTGCCTGTGAGGACTAACCCTCTCTTGTACTCCTGTCCACAAAACTCGCAGACATGGAAACGCCTGTCTGTATCTGTATAGAGTTGTCAGTGCTTCATATAAGGTTATTCCCGGGACCTACAAAGGACAGCGCAACAGACAGACTTACGTGTTGTGCGTATATGTCGTTTGAAGTGCTCCTGTCGCCCGAAAGACGCGCCGCATGTCGTGCAAGTAGCGAACTCTTGCTTGGGCTCCATGGTGCTCACAAACACAGCATGCTGCAGCCACGTAGAAGTCTTGTCCATCGAGAACTACGGTGATCAAGGGGGTAACAAACAGATTTTTTTTTCGTGAGATCCCGACGTCGTCCGGTGAGGGGGTGCAGGACAAGGACTCGGGGAATGGCCGGGTCACGTGTAAGCAGGACCAATGTTTGAAGCCCCCGATTGTAGGTGAGCATTTGCTTGCATTCCATCTGCAGACTCAACAGCAACGTTCACAGGCATCTCAATACTTCAATGCCTGGCGAAACTTGTGTCATAGACGTCTATCAATACGGTACCGTCCGGCACTGGAGGCTCGCTGGAATTCCTCCTCCTGATCAAGACTTTCTTGTCCTTGCTTCTGTCGACTCCCCTCCTTCTCCCAAAAAACAAAAAGAATAAACGGAGCCGCTGACGACTCGTCAGCTTCATAAGCATACCCCCCCCTCCATGTCAGCAGCTTTGCTGTCAAGCCTCGTCCGCTTCATCGATGGTTCTCCCCGCGTTTCCCTGGCCGAATTCGGTTGGTCGGCTTCTTCCAACATTGGCGTCGTTGGCGTGTCGTGGCTGCTTGCTGTCTGTGACGAGTGCGATAGCTGTGAAGTTTGTGAGGGGTATGAGGCGTGAAAATCCGTCGATACCTGTAGAGGACGCTTTCCGTGTCGCAACGGAACCAGAAAGGCCCGCTCGAAATCAATCCGCATGGCCCGTCCTGCTTCGCCGCACCACCGGAAATTGCTCACATTGTCGTCTTCGTCGTCCAGGCCCCAGCTCTTTAGCTCTCGCTCTGTGCGCACAGCTTCTGCACGGTCGCGGGCCATTTCTGGAGAGATGATTCCTTTTCCTCCATCTTCGCACTCCTCTTCCTCTTCGCTCTTCATCAGAGACCCCAACATTGACTCCCCGGCATAAGACAAAAGCATCATGTAGGGCAGCTGTAGAAAGTCGCTCAATATCGGGTAGCCAACATGAAGCCGGATAAGACCGAGGTGAACGGGAATCACAGAGCCTTGCAGAGGAAGCAAGGCCTTGTAAATCTTCGACTCGCGTACCAAGCGCCGCCCATGCTTCTCTTGAACCGCTTTGCCAACCAAAGTATAGCCAAAGCCTGTCAGTGTCAGCTTGAACGGATAGCCAACGGCACCGCGGTGCGAAAGAGAGCATTCGCAATCGACTTCGGGCGTGTCAAACAATTGGTCCCGAATCCGCCCAGCAAGTTGTAGGGACGTGAGGGGGTGTTGGCTGTCAGTGTGCTTTGCTTCCCCTTGTCTTCCGGCTGCCTGATGAAGCGCATAGTTTGGGCATTGCGAATCCAAGGGCCCGTTTTGTACAAGGCCCAAAAGACAGGCATGTGTGCAGTAGGGCAGAGTAGGCAGCTCTACCTTGCGGGACGGCCGAGGCCGGGTCCGTAAATCACACGGGGTAGACAAAAAAGTTGTCGAAATATCGGCATTCATCACATCTGCAGGCCCTGGACTTTGACGGGATGGCATGTGTTGTTGCAAAGGCGATGCTGTTCGAACGCGGCTGCTCCGGTACGGAACTTGTAGTTGACGAGGACCGTTTCCGTCGCTGTCGCCACCACGGCTGCCAGCGCCATCACCATCGCCGTCGCCGTCGTCGTATCGTCGTCGTCTGCCCAATTGTGAAGACGGCCTTCGGTCGTATTGAGAAGCAACGCCCGGTGGCAGGTCGGGGAATTGGGCCAGCTTGGCCATCTGTTCCACTGTCCACGACGAAGACCGGCGTTCTGCATGCATGGCATATTCGCAGAAGCTGACCATTTGGGCAATCGGCAGCTCGCTCAGTGCTTCTTCATCCACAGGATCGCCCGGCGCGGGATACCGTGCTTCTGTCACGGCCTGGGAGAGTGGTGTGTCGTTGCCGCTGCTTCTGCTGTCGTCCTCCGCTGTACGACCGGGAATCGGGAAGAGAGAGACGTGGTAATACAGCGTCGTGGCATCTTCTTCCGGAATGCGCAGGAACACGAGGACTTCGCCAGTCGCCAGAAAACCAAACTCGATTCCGGCCATCAGCATGTAATGATACGTCTGTGTCAACGCATAGGAAAAGTAGGTCAGTTTGTCCATTTTCTGAGTCTTGGATGTCGCGTCGGAAACAAGTCCATGACCTGGCTCTAGAACTGGTTCTGCGGGCGCTGCCGACGTTGCTGATGCTGATGCTCGTCCCCTGTCTGCAGACTGCTGCTGTTTGGCCATGCTCTTTTCACGCCGTGCTAAGGCTTGCCGTGCCAGTCGAATCATCAGATCCTCAGAGAGCGAGCCGTTGATGATTTGAGAAACAGACGCCGCTCGGACGGCGTGCAAAGGCTTGTGCTCGCCAGAAGCAACAAGCTGCACTGGGTTTGCGGCTGTCGCCGCCGAGTCCACGCAAAGAACAAGACAGTCAGGCAAAACCGCCTGTGGTGCCTGGTTGTTGCTCGCACTCCGTGTGCTTTCTGGGCTGTCGGCATTCTCGACCTGTTCCGTGCTCGAAACCGACCGGGAGACAGTGGGTACAGACTGCACAGCTGTGTCGAAGAAGATCTTCTTGGTTGCGCCGAGGCCGCGGTTTAAGTACTCGTTGAGAATACGGGAGGCAGGGGTCAGGAGCACCGTCTTCAAGAAGCCGTGAGTCCGCGCCGCGTTCAGGGCGCCTTTTTGGGTTAAAGCAAGCAAAGGCAGGTCCTCGAGCAGCGTTTCTTCATCCTTCTGAACCCACCCGCGGGAAGGCAGACTGTGCTGAGCTGACTGGAGCACACCGTAAATGCGTGCGAAGCCTTTTTGTTGCACCTGGTCGCGAAAGTCGACCCAAGGACAAAGACGTAAAGGGTAATACTTTTTCACAATACCAGTGCGGCCCGACGTCGTCGGCTGAGGACTAGACGATCGAGACGTTGTACCCGAGGCCGAGGCCGAGGATCTCTGCACGTGCTCCGGAATGTTTCCTGGTCGCTGACAAGGAAGAAGTCGGACAGCGTGTGTCTGCAAACGGGAGACTTGGGCTAAGTAGGCTGACAGGACCTGAGCTGGGTTGGTTAGAGAGTGGAAACGGGGAAACATAACCGGGAAATAGAAGACGTACGATCGGTTTGATCCCTTTGTTGTCGTAGTTCTTCCTGAAGCAACTCGTTGGAGCGGGCCGTTTGGCGTTGACTCTCAATCGCTCGTCTGGCTTCGAGGTCCGCCTGTAGTCTCCCACGCCGTTCTTCTTCTCTCAGACGTCGCTCTTCTTTGATCTGTGTTATCAGCCGGTCTGTATACTCCGCCGTAGTTTCGCCTGGCCGCTGGCCCTCGATATCTGAGGCAGGCGAAGGAGGGCGATCGGGAGTCGCCATCGTGGAAGATGGAAGTTGCATGGGAAGAGACAAGAGATGGAAAGAAGAGGGAAAACGGAGTGCAGTGTATGCTTTACTCGAGAATTATTGCTTTGAAGAGGGGTTTGGGATCACTGACACTGTGTGAAGTCACAGTGTGGAGGGGATCCCGCACAGACGGAGGTGTCACGGACCGCCGAGCCAGGACCCCAATACAAATACTAAACGGGTTTACGTTTAAACAAGTACGGTGTAGTTATAAGTTAAGGTAAAATAATAATACTTGGGATAACTCCATGTCATTGAATAGCAAGCTCTAACCACCTGATAATACACCTTTTATTCTGACCTTTCTTAAATCAAAAATCTTACTCTTTACAATTTTCCTGTATACACAAGGACGCCCTACAATCCATCTGTGCCAGACCCGCACCAACCAATAGACTCGAGGAGACGGTCATTTTACAGATCCTCCTCGCTGCTCTCTTCAGCACCCTCGTCCGGGGTGGGCGACGGGCTGCGAGAGGCCCTGGAATCGTGAGAACTGCTGTCTCTCGAGCTGCCGACGGTGATCTCCTTCACGCCGTCCAAAATTGAGCCGACGTCGCCGACATCTGGGATGAGATTGTTAGTACAGAGCCGTCTATCCCACACAGCAGGGAAAGGGGAACTCACCACGCGTCTCGTACACCCGGTGCTTGTCCAGCTGACGCAGCTCCGACAGCCCCTCTTCCAGGATGTCTCTCTTCTCTGTCAGGTATTTGCGATCGTGGGCGCTTTCGGGCGTTTCGCCGGCCAAGCGGGCCACCTGCTCTGTCGAGATGTCGTACACCATGTCCGGTGTGAAGAGCGTCGGCAGTTTCTGAATGAGGCAACGCTCCACAGCGAGCACGCTGACCTCGTCAATGAACGATTTGAGCGCCACCTTGTAGTAGGCCTCCATGTAATCAATGGCATCCGAACTGGCGAGCCGCATCATGTCCGGCTCCGTGGTCTTGGCCAGCATCTGAAACAGGTCGACCGCTCTGCATTTGACCATGGTCTCGCTGTCGAGGCTGTCGACCCCGTAGAACGATTTCAGAGACTTTGCGAGATCCGCATGCAGGCGCTTCTTGCGCGCCTTTTGCACGTTGTCGGTCAGGTAGTGATTGTAGGTGATGGGGTGGCCGTCGCGGTGCGGCACCACGAGCTCCTCGATCTTGGCCGTCAAGTCACGGTGCAGGTCGTCCATGGCCGGCTTTATATGGAACTGCAATATCTTCTCGGCGGAGTCGGGGACGGCGGTGAACCCCAGCGCGGCCACGAGCGTCTTGAAGGCGGCATCGAGCGTCGCCTGGGCACACCGATGGGCCAGATCCGGCCAGTTCTCGCACTGCCGGCGGAACAGCCGGCCCACCACGACCGGGCTGAACATGCCTGGCAGCTCGCACCCGCGCAGGTTCGTCATCATGACCTTGACCTCGTCGATGAAGTCGGAGCGGAAGATAACTTCGCGTTCGCACGTATCTATATCCGCATCGTCTTCCACGACTATGCGCGTGTGGCCTTCCCGGTGCATGGTCTCGGCGAAGGTGGTCAGGGTGTTTTGGATGACGGAGCGGAGGCGCTTGTAGTAGTCGCTGCTGTCCAGCGGGTCGCCGAAGAAGCCCTCGTCTGTGTAGGCGCCGCCGATGGCCGCCTGCACCAAATTCATAAAGGCCAGGCTGACGCGCGTCAGGTACTTGCGCTGCTCCTTCTCGGTGGTGCGGGACTCGCCCAGCTTGCCCAAGCCGCGGTTGCATTCCTCGAGCTGGGCATTGATGTCGTTGAGCATGTCCGGGAGCTGGGCAAGGATCTGGTTCGTGAGAATGCGGCTCAGGCGCGGGCGCAGTGTAGCCACGCCCAGGTGCGCTGGGTTGACGTGGCGCCAGGCACCCTCCGAGAAGAAGACTGCCTCCGATTCGTCGCGCTCGGCCGACGTGGCGAGCCGCATCTCGAAGCTGCGGTTTTTGAGCACGTGCCAGCCCAGGTTGAGCCGGACGTCCTTGTTCTCGGCCAGGTCGACAAACGCACGCTCCGAGTCCGACCCTCTGTCCAGCCTGTCCGGTTTCGTGATCAGGCCCATGGTGCGCACGCCCTGTGGGTCGAGCAGACGCGAAAAGCGGGTGACCTCCTGGTTGGCAAAGTCGTACCCGGCGGAGACGACGGCGAGGATGATGCTGCGCGGGCGCTTCATGTAGTCCAGCACCAGCTTCTGGACGATGGGGGCTTCGGCTTCCGACTGCTGCAAGTTGCCCGCGCGAAAAATGCCGGGCAAGTCGACCAGCGTCAAGTGTGGCTGCTCGGGACCGGACAGCTCGATGCGCAGCACGTCGTTGCTGAACCGTCGCGCAGTGGTGCTTGGCTCGTCTGAGAGGCCCATGGCCTGCTTGGCCGACTCGATAACGGGGGCTAGATCAGGATCGTCGACGTCCAGCGTCGCTGTAAATTGGGACAGTTTGGCCGCCTCTGCCT
The DNA here is from genome assembly GCA_002778195.1 of Raffaelea ambrosiae. Taxonomy (NCBI): domain Eukaryota; kingdom Fungi; phylum Ascomycota; class Sordariomycetes; order Ophiostomatales; family Ophiostomataceae; genus Raffaelea; species Raffaelea ambrosiae. The sequence continues at coordinate 2,833,797 of PCDI01000003.1, read as the reverse complement.
TTGGTCGGCTGTGGTGGGGCGTGATGGAAACGTTGATCTTGGACTGTCCATCGCGGCGCATGACCAGCTCCGTGGCAAAGCGCGTGCACAGCTTGTCCTTGGTGGGAAAGGACAGTCCGGAGATGGCTTCCAGGACGGAGCTTTTGCCGGCAGACTGGTCACCGCAGACGATGATCTCGGGCAGGGGTACATAGCGACTGATCCCCTGGGATCGCAACTTGTCGATGATATCGAGCAAATCCCGGTGGTCCTGCGTCTGGATATTGATTGGAGCCATCTTCACAAGAATGGCAGGGAGAAAACGGAGGTAATTTTACGACAATGTTGTTTACGGGGACGACTTGAAACCCCGCTGCATCCTTGGGGGATGGACATGTTGATGGAATATATATACGCGTGCCCATTTTGATGCAAGGCCCAGAACCTCTCCAAATGGTACTTGTGTCTGCGTTGTCTGGGTGGTCGGCCGTGTTGGATCTTCCAGGCGGGCTCAATTTGACAGACACTAGCCTTACTTGGGATGGCGCATACTACTATGTAGGCGATACATGCAGGAGCTATCACACGGCAGGGACGATTGGTTCGATGCCAGCGACAGCGACACGGGCCGGCGGCTGGCCAGGCTGTTCGTGCAGGGGTGGGGTGCGCCTTGTCAGGCAGAGTCTGGGGTTGCGAAGACACCAGAGCCAGCCCGTGCGTGCGGACAAGGACGAAACGGGGGTCCAGACAACGCCTGTCATTGTTTGCGCACGGCGATGTGTTGGCACCAGGCTGTACATCATACCCGTATGGCTGAGTGAGAAATCTGACCAAAATAGCGCAAATAAACTGGGAAAATAGGGACCAAACGCATTTTGTGGCGTTTTTGCTGCCACACCCCTACAGCCTTGGCTGGGGTTGCTATTGGAGAACGAGGTTTGGCGTGCATGCTAACTAACTACGTTTAATTTCGTGGCGCAGTCACTTGCGCCCTACATTTTGGCCAGCCCGCGTAGCGCCTTGATCTCCTGCAGCAAGGCAAAATCCGTCAGAATCTCCTCGCTGCCACCGCCCACCACAGTGACCCGTAGGTCCCGGCTGATTTGCTCAATGCGGCCCCCGCGACCGCCAATCGAATAGCCCAGCCCGCCCAAAATTTGCTGGCACTCGCGATTGGTGCGCTCCAGGATTTGACAGCACAGCACCTTGCAGTTGGCGACGAGTCCGCCGATGCCAGCGGGCTCCGGCGTGCCCTTCCGGCGGGCTTGCCCAATCATGTAGACCAGCTGCTCCAGGTATGCATGGGCAGCATCGATGGACCGACCAGCCGTGGAGAACTTGGCCCGCAGCACCTGGTGGGAGAGCAGCTTCTTGCCAAATGTCTCGCGGGTGGTGGCATGCTGGAAGGCATCCTCGATGCAGACCCTGGAGAGGCGCAGGGCGGTTCCAGCAAGGGATATGCGTTCGTGGTTGAAGTCTGGGGGGGAGGGGGGTGTCAGTGCTTGGGCGACGAGTCCAACCACAAACGAGTGCGACTTACTCGACATGATGATCCGGAAGCCTTCGTTTTCCTTACCGAGCAGGTTCTCTGCTGGCACTTGGACATCGTCAAATTCGATATAAGTAGAGCCTACAATACAGTGTTAAAGGTTGTGCAAAGATTATTAAGAGAGTAAATGGGAAGAAATCAAATTAAATGGTAAAACTGGTGGAAAGGTAAAAGACAAAGATGGGAGGAGGATGAGAAAGGAAAAGAAAAAAAGAAAAAAAGAAAAAAAGAAAAAAAGAAAAAAAGAAAAAAAGAAAAAAAGAAAAAAAGAAAAAAAGAAAAAAAGAAAAAAAGAA